>VWZS01002237.1:408835-680965 GCA_013397075.1 Rhabdornis inornatus | reverse complement strand
CGGCTGCGTGTGCCTGCACATCCCCGCTCCCTCCCCGGGACATCCCGCCTCCCGCCGCCCCAAACCGCAGGCAGCCCCCGACCCGGCCCGCCCTGCCCGCTCACCCCTGCCCTGCTCCCGCCGCCGGGGGCGGGGGGGCCCCGGCACGGCCCGGGGGAGCTGCGGCTGCGAGGGCTCACCGGCCCCGGCACCGAGCGCAGAGCAGGGAGAGCTGTCCCGGGCCGGCGATCCCCCGCAGGGGCGCGGCCTTGCCGGGGTACCCCCGCCCGGGGCTCGGGGGGATGCAGCGCTCGCCCCCTCGCTGGGGCAGGGGCGCGGTCCCGCCAGGCACTGAGCCCCTCTCAGAAATAGGTGCGCCATGATCCGAGGCTTCCTTTTGCTCAGATTATCTGAAATAGTACTAATAAGCAAAAACACCTCCTGCAGCCCCTCCCTGATGCCACCTCCACTGGCAAACTGTAGGATTAAGAAGCCCCATCCTTAAAATAAAGGTTCAATTTGTAGTAGTCACCCCACAAAAAATAAGCTATCCAGAGAGGCTCTGGTCCCCAGCGTCTCTCTTGCTGCCACTCTCGAGATGTGGACATCAGTACTTCAGTGGACAATAAGGAGCGATAAGGCAACTGTGGGAGAGGGTCTGGGCTGTCACATCTTCAGAAGAAACAACTGCCCACTGTCCTCCTCACCTTGCATGGCCTTTCTGCAACTTGACAAGATCGTATCCATCACCTTCAAAGGTACTACCAATCCTTAATTAGATTACAAATTCATATTAGTCAGCTCTTTTCTACCCTTGCATCCCACAAGGTTTACTGTTTTTCACCAGAAAGGAAGAAGAATCATGTCCTACAGGCACTTAATCGATGCTTTCACACTCCATCTCATCTCATTAGGCAAAGCTCAACTTATCCCTGCTACCCTCTCCAGTGGCCCCAGCGCTTTGCAGCTCCTGCCAGTCCTGTCAGCACCCTATGGCAACCATGGGTAGCTCTGCGGGGCCCAGGACCCAGTAACAGCCCAAGCAGCAACCCATTCAAGCCAAGGTCTCTGCCAGCTCTGAGCAGGGACCCCTGCCTGCTCATCATTGGCATGGCTGGACAACACAATATGACTGAGTGATAAATGGGGGCCTACCACCCTGACTAACTCTGCAGGAGCTGTCTCCTTCCTGCCTCCTTCCTGCTCTGCTGTCAGCCAGGAGCCCTGTTCCTTTCCTTGCCCTCCTCCTCCTCCTATCTCTATCACCCCACAGACAGAGGGACAGAGAAGTCCAAACCTCCTGCTTAGGTTGCTCCATCAGCTCTTTGGATATTTATGAGACAAGTGTGACACAGCTCTATCCTGAGATTCTTCCTGTGGTTCTATATCCATTCTCATCCTCTGACCCCTCACAGCCAGCTCATCCTGCTTTTGAGCCCTGACTCCTACCCTGTCTGGAGCTTACAGCAAAAAGGAGAAGGCTGAGGGTGAAGCACAGCTTCTGGTACTTGGTTTAAAACCAGACAGACTCCCCTTCCATCACTACATCTCTAGGACCTGGAATGATCCACGTTTCTGCTCTGACACCCACAACACCCTGCCTTGCACTCTTTGCCAGTCATGGTTGGAGGCCAAGGGTTTACTGGCGACACCTCCAACACTGAGTGTAGGCTGCTCAGCCTCACCCTCACTTCCTCCTTGAAATCCTACCACCTTCAGTAACTGTGTCAGATGGAACACCACCTCCTGCAGCATCCTCATCTGCTCCCACACTCCTCTGCTGGGATCTGCCCTGGTCCTGGCTGCACTGCACCGCAACGTCATTGCACAGCCATGCCCAGGTGCTCTTAAACCTCACTTGGTTAAATGTGCCTAAGAAAACCCTCTGGGTGCTGTGTGTGCATTTGAACGGGCAGATAGGAGGGGGTCTGCAGAGGGACCCCAACATAGCTGATATCTATCTGCGTCTCACAGCATGAGTGCTGTGAGAGAGGGAGATGGGGTCAGGTTGCAGACAGCAGAATGGGACACGTGGCTCTCCCCGTGCTGCCTCTCTTGGAGGTCAGAGCTGTGCCACCAAGTGAGGGCTGTCCAGGCTGAGGAGGTAAAGTTGGTTGCTGAACATCTGAGCTCCGAGGAGGGGGAATGAAGAACAAAATCCCAGGTGGGATTTCAGAAGGTGGGATATCTGAGGAAATGCATTTTGTGCTTTGAGAAATGCATTTTGGCTTTGCATGTATCACAGAGAGAAGCAGGCAAGGATGGATGGGAGTAAAAGGGGAATACAGAGGAGGGAGAAGGGACCCATGCAATGTGGATCTTGGGTGCACTCCTTCCTCCACACTGAAGGGCTGCCATCCCATCCCCAGGCACAATCCTGTGTCTCAGGCTTGCTGTGTCAGTCTGTGGACTGCCCACTATTATTTAATCAGAGCAGCTCTATTTGCAGACCCAATAAATGGGCGTTGAGGAGATTCCTGTGCTTGGCTTAGACCCTGTTCTACTAGGCTCTGATCCCTGCCATGCCATCCCTAGAGGCGTCTCAGATGGAACAGCTGCTGGGTCAGAATTAGGAACGATTTTTTCCTAGCCATGAGTCCCTCTATGTCTTTTTCCTCCAGTGAAGGAAATTCCACAAAGCAGGGACCTGGAGTGGGAACTGGAGCAACCTCTTGTCATGATTTTCCCTCCAATGCATGCCAGATGAAGACTCCCTCCCCTGCCATCATCCCAACACACCGTCACCACTCACAGACAGAGGGAGGAATTACCTGTCAAAACCAGCTGAAGCTGCTTCCCTTTCTTCCGGAGTCTGGAACCTGCACCTTGGAGGCAGCCAGACATCAGGGACAAGAAGCAGATGCTGGGCTGAGAAAACAGATAATGTTGCCTCTTCTCCTTCACGAAGAAGCCTTCTCCGGAGCAGAAATTCTTCCCTGTGAAGAAGCCCAGAGAAATTCACCCCCTCCTGCGCACTCTAATTCCTCAAAAAAGGCAGAAAAGCAGCACAAAGAAGCTGGAGAAAGACTGCAAACACCTCTGAGCTGCCAACTCAAATGATCATCCTCTTCAGCTCTTGCTCTGGGTCACCCTCTCTGCCTTATGCACAGCACCAGCCCGGGGTCTCTAGGTTAAAACAAATGTTCTCCCCCATCCCACCCCCCTTGCTTTTCCAATTCCACCCCAGCCCACAACAAACAGCAGCTCGCCGGCCCTACAGCCATGTAACCCAACCCCAGCCATTGTTCCCCTTCCACAAGGTCTATATTTGACTTTGCAGCAGCACCGTGGCTGTGCATGTGTGTGTGTGTGTGCATGTGTGTGCACTCTCTGCACACATACGCTCCGATATTTGTTCAGAGCCTCATTCCCCAGATGCCCGGGATTGCTTAGAAATAGCTTCCATGGGCAGTAGGTGTTTGTGCCTTCAGCGGGGAAGTGGAGGGGGCAGGCAAAAGAGAAGCAGGGAGGGGGTGGAAGCTGAAGGTAGAAAAACTCCCAGCTCTTTTCTCGCAATTTGCACCATGTCAAAGCTCTGCCACACTGTGGAGCATAGCCAGGCTGGCAGACAGCAATGCATGCACTCAATAGCAGAACTGATGGCATATGTGGGGAATGATGGAGAAAAGGGCAAGCTGTGGTCTTGGTGACTCTATCTGGTGTTACCCTGCCCCAAGTTTTGCTCTCTGGTGGCAAAAGTGCAGCTAAGCCTCCAAAAACGCTTCAAATCTTCTTAGGTTTCTGGCTGAGACTGCCAGAAATGCCACTGGGAAGTACCCAATTCCCCTAGCCCGGTGGCTTTGCAGGGGGATTTGCATTTCCCTTTGCCTCAGGGAATGGGAGCTGCCCTTGGATTCACCTTCCTACGTTCCAGTACGGCACTAAGAGGAGCCATCCTGGGCTACCCCAAGATGTATTTTGTTTGTATTTCCCAAAGCCTCCAGGAATGCTGCCCAAGTCCACTGTCACAGTCCTTGTGACCCCAGAGTACGTGGGAACACTGCCTAGACTTGGCATGAGCTTCTTTTATTTGCTTCTTTTGTGACCTGCCAGGATATAAGGCAAAATGAGAAAAAAGTGCAATCCAAATGAATGACAGGGAGGATTACTTTCATCCTAAACACTGATGATCCAGTGAACTCATTGCCACTGGGTAACAAGAAAAGGCATTAGTTTAAAAGAACCTGACTAGACATTTACATAGACAATGAGAATAAATAGGAATGAACTCCAAAGAGCTATAAACCATCTTGCTCCAGGGCACTGAAGATGAGTTCTAGGCAATGGTATAAGGAGCAGCTTTCCACAACAGCAGATTCTGCAGTAATTTTGTTCAAGGTAATGTTTGTACCTTTCCCTGAACCATGGAGACCCAGCCCTGGGAGAAAAAGGATGCTGGCACGGGTAGCACCATCTGTGCATACCCACTGCACACATTTACTATTAGCAAGGCCAAAGTGGGAACTGTGTGGATGCCCTGGCGGTGCTGTGAGATGTCCTGGAGAAGTGATCCCTGGCTGTTCAAAGCCAAGTGTCAGCCTCTGTCCAAACTTCTGATCATCAGCTTGCTTCTTCTGCTCTCAGAGCCAGATGCAGGGAGTTCCTCATCACCAGGGCTGCTGCTCCTGGAGAGGTGGTCTGCACCCTCCACTGGTCTCCAAGCAGCTGCTCTGTTGGGACTAGCTACAGTCTGACTGCCTGCTGAACTGCTCCACTAAAACAGATCCTCTGAGTGTGGGAGAATGCATGTGTCATTGTGATGGACCTGAGTTCAGTACCTGACAGCCTTCAAACCTACTGTGAGGAGCAGCAAAAGTAAGCTTAAGTCACACGTTATTTTGAGATACAGATTCCTCAAATCCACCCTCAGTACTTCAATCCAAGACAAGACAAAAGTACCAGGGGAAAAAGAATTAAAAAAGAAAGATTAAATACTGGAGGAAAAAGATGTAGGCTTGAAGAGGGGAGAAAAGAGATTGAGGTATATACATGGATGGCAGTTAGAGAAAAGAGGTTTTACCTGTGTCCCCACTGCTCAAAAGGCTGAGTAAACCCCCTTCAAAAAACCCTTACGAGTTTATGAGAAGGTGTAGGATCTTGTTTTGCCCTGTGATTTCTGGCTTCCCTCTGTGTGCATGTACAACAGCTAATGTCAGGGCTCTCCCAAGGGCACCAATTCAGGGGGTGTATCCATTCCCCCCCACCTGCCTCCTGCTGCTGGGAGGAGGTCTGGAAGGACTGGAGAGGGAAGGAGATGTCTGCCAGGCTGTCCCTTTGCTGGCACACATCCGTGGGTGCCTCAAAGCCCATCTCCAGCTACGTGGTCTCCCTTTGCCTTTCTAGCTGGCAGCTCTAGCAATGAAACCTCTTAATCTCACCAGGAGCACACAAGCATTTAATGGGAGACTCTTGAAGCAAATATTTTGTGCTTTCTCTGCTTGCCTCTGAGCTTGCTCCTGGGTGTTTACAGAGGATGGCACATCTTGGTGTTTGCAGTGAAACCTGGCAGGAGAGCCTGTTGCAGAGAATGTCAAGGTCATTGCATGAAACTATGGCCTGTGCTTAGAAAGACTTGAACCCTGGCTGCAGAGGAGTCCATAATTAGCAGCCCCAGGGGATGTGGACGAGAGTTGGGAGGGAGGCTAATTGTAGACTGACTGTCTCCTTGGCCTTCAGCAGCTCCCGTGAAGCAGAGAAGTGGTGTGCTCAGCCAAGCACCAAGCGTGTCCTAGGGAAAGGTAATTCCTCCCTGGCCTGCCTGGACCCGTCCCTATAAACAACAAGAGCTCCACGGGGAGAGCAGTGCTGCAGATTTCATGAAAAAAAAGTCTCTGTGCGTTGGAGGCACATGCTAGGCACGCAGAAGGGCTGATTGAGAGACAACACACAGATATGTGTGTGTCTACATGATAGAGTCCACGAGTCCCTGCTCTGCCTCAGAGCGCTTGGGGGATCAGCTACTCCCTCCCCATTTGTGTACCGTGGTGAAGTGCCAACCCCTGCACCCCAGTGTGTGGTGTTCTCCCCTTGCACGCAGCAAGCACTGTGCCCAAACCCAGATGGAGCCCTGTCTGCCTGCACACACCAAGGAGACCTGGTGTTACACCTAACCCTCTGCCACCTCCCCATATGCTCCAGTGAGATGTCCTCCCCCTTCCCCTCCACATACTTTTAACTCAGTTCATTTCAAACACTTTATTAGCGTGACGAGCTAAACAAGTTTTGACGAAGGGGAAGGGAGGCAGAGCCCCTTGAGTCTTGGTTTGAGGCTGACACAGTGACTCCAGCCTTTGCTTCCTATGGGTTTTTGCCTTGCATTGGAGCAGCCATCCTGCCAGTCAGGCACATTCTTTCCACTTCTTCACCAAGGTAAATCACTGGACCAGGAGGGCCCTTCAGTCTCTGCTGCACAGCAGCACTCAGGCTGGATTTAGCACCCAGTGAGGTGAAGAATTTACAGTGAACTTTGGTGGGGTTAAGGTGAGGCTGCCAGGAGGAGAAACTGTGCAGTGCTGGGGCAGCTCCTTCTATAGGGAGCTGACCTCAAGGAGCAGTGGTATCTGTGGTGTGGATCCCAGCTGGGAACTGAATTTTTCTGGAAAAAATACCCTGTATAAGGTCACAACCCAATACCTGGTCACTTGCAGAGACCTGCAACTGTGCAGATAAGAGTTGGAGGCACCTGTACAGGGCTCAGTGCAAGAGCTGGGATCGCGGCATGGAACTGGTGGTGAGCAGAGAAATGAGTGGGATGCCACAAACAAATACTTGAGGTCAGAAAACCCCAATTTCAGCTGCCTGCCCCCAGGAGTGATGCAGCCAGCACAAAGTGAGTGCAAGGAGCACAAATACACCACTGCCAGGCTCTGTGCTCTGTGCCTCACTTCAAAATACTGCACCTCGGCAACAGGCAAGAGCCTGCTGCTGCTGCCGCACAATTTCGTGGCTAGTTAGAAATGGCCAGTAGGGGTCACTGATATATATTTATTTTATTCTATTTTTATACACACAGATTTATAAATATATAGAAGACTTGCACAGGCAGCAATTGTAATGGGCAAGCATTGATATGCAGTGTATTCTTCAAGCATACAAGTAGGGGGAAAGTGCCCCATGTATGTCTGAAATACCAGTGTGAGCTGTACGTCGTGCTCTGCTCAAACCCCATGGTGGCATAAAACCACTGAGCTGTGCCAAGCACTGGGGTGCTGCAGTGGTGGATTTTTGTCATTGTTCCCCAGTTCTGTCTTCATCTTCCGTTTCATATTGCCAGAGGTGCTTTGAGAGAGATTCAAGAGATTCAGAGATTCAAGCCTTGAGAGCAGGATATTGTGTCTGCTTGTCTTTCTGTGCAGTGCCCAGCGCAACTACATCCCAACCATCATGGGTGCCTTTGGGCAGTCCCATAAGATAAACCTGATTTTGGGTTGGGTTGGGTTGGGTCAGGACTGTTCTGTTCTTCAGCCACCAGTGCTGGGGAATGGGTTTGCTTGTGAAAAGATTTTTTGGGTTTTTTGAGTGTTGAAGAGTGTTGAATCTCTATTAAACTTAAAATTGAGTCCCAGCCGTCATTCTTACGTGGTGGGATGGCCTGAACTATACATGTGGGTATGTTTTTAGGAACTGTTTTATTGGCGGGTTGGCTGTATTTGTCTGGTAGGTGTATGCTCCAGGCATACTGGCAGAATGTGTTTGGCTATCCAATTCGGCATCCACAGACTTGTTTGACTGTCACAGGCCGGCAGTATTTCACTGATCTTATTGTTCCTGAAATGCTGTTAGTTTCGGGTGCTGAGCTCCTCTTGTATTGGCATATCCCAGAGTGAAAGCTCTGCTCAAACTAAGTCCCAGGTCTTTTGGTTTTGGTGGGCTCAGCCCATCCATGAAACATCCTTTGCCTCTGAGGGTTTCCCAGCTGGTGTCTGCTGGGGAATCCTCTGTGCAACTGGAGTTAGAGAAGTAGCCAAGGAGACAAGTGTTTCACAGGAGTGCCTTCACCACTAACACTCTCAGGCAGGTGACAGCCTCCAAGTCAGCCACTAAGGGGTTGTCCAGCACCTGCCATCTTCCCCACTTGACCAGGTTTGATGGAAAGCTTGAGAGGACCAAGCCTGCACTGCCTTCTTCTGGTGGGGAGACATTATTTCTGGCATCTCCTTTTTTACTAGCCAAGACCATAGGCACTTCAGAGGGATTTGTTTCTCCACAGGGTGGCACCTGCCCCTCCAGGGGTTCCTTTTATTCAGTTACAAGGGTCTATATAAAGTGCTGCCAGCTGGAAAGTATTTTGAAGAGATTCCTCCCTGCTCTTCACTAAGGGTCATAAATTCAGCTGGTATTTGAGAGAATCTCAAATGTACTTCCAGGACTGTTTGCTGAGGGCTTTACATCCGCCAGAGGCTCCTTAAAATAAAAGGATTATTGGGAGTCAAGTGTTAGATTACCTGGTGCTTGTTAATTGAACTTCAGAGGCTTTAGCGAGCAACTGGCTCTAGCAGGGAGCTGTGCTTTGGTATTAATGGTGTTATATAAATGAATATAATGTAACTTAACGTCATGCTTCTGCATCATACCACATCTCTGGGCTCAGGGCAATAGTGAGTCCAGCTCACAAGCACACTGGATATGGGGGAAGGCAGGGCGGATGTATGTGGAGAGGAAGAAGGATTGGGACTCAAGGCCTTGGGGATCTGAGAGAAGAGTGTTTTGTGGTGCTTGGAGCAGGTGACTGGTGCTCAGCCAGCCCAAGTCAAGTTCCTGTCTCCCTTTGGCAATCTGACCTTGAGATCTGATTTTGAGAATAGTTGAGTCTAATGGAAGCAGTAAACAACGAGACCATCTGAAAATTAGCCTCTCTCCTTCCTACAGGACTTATTTCACCTAGACTTGGAAAAAGCTTGAAGGTCCTACTCTGACAAGTCACTAAAAGAAAGCAAAGTACTCTAATAATTGCTGCCATCAGTGCTCACCCATGGAAACCTGAACAGACCACAGCTGTGAAGGCTCCAAGGCAGCAAGGCCCAGTGGAAATGAGAAACCTCATCAGCTATGAAAATTTCATCAGCTGGTGCTGTGGAAGCAAGAATCTGGAAGTACAGAGCAGATGGGCAGCCTGGATTCTTGGAGCCATTGTCCTTCTGCTTGTTATCTGACTCCTGCACAGGGAGGATTTGGAGAATTTATGGGGGCACAAGTACCAAAGGCTTTCTTGAAATATCCCTGGCTGACGCGTGGTGTGGTACAGACGGCACTTGCTGGGCACTCAGCAGACGTTTTTGCACAATATTCCCAAGGTCATGGAAGCGAGGTCCTGCTAAGAACCTGTCTTTTATTGTGTAAGAGAGGGGACCTTTTGGGCAGAGTTTGCAGTACTGTGAGCCTGGTACTACCTGAATGTAAATCTGAAGGCTTTGTAAATGTAGTAGTACACTTTCTGAACCAGGCAAATTTCCTCAGAACTAGGCTCCGTTATTTGCTGTGTGAATCATCGATTCATGAGATGCTTGTGAAAGAAAGGATAACAGGAAATGGAAGCAGTGGGTGAGTAAGTCTATGCACTGGGCAAGAGAAGCAATAGAAAAAGTACCTGTCTGAGCTCAGAGTTATATAAACAGTGTGACTTGGTTAGAAATTAAAATGTACTGATTTTTCAAAGACCCAAGACTAGAACAACACAGTGGAAGATTTTGCAAATGAGTACCAAAGTACATAGATAAATTGTGTCGGGGTTTGCCTAGCTTTTGCCTGGCACATGCTGTCCTCAGCACCTCTCCTTTAAGAAGCAGACAGTTGTCCTTGGCGGGTTTCAGGTGGGTTTCTCCATTTACCACTCTCCCTTTCACCCTCCCTTTCCACCTAGTCCGATTGTTGGGTTTGTATTTCCCTAGTGACAGGCTGGGATACGTCCCAGTCTGTTGGGTCGTTTGCCAGAACAAGGGATGCGTAGGAAGGGGCAGGAGCGGGTCCCGGCCCTTCCCGTCCCGCCGCCCCTCAGGGTGCTCCCAGGTCCCGGGGCAGGCGGGAAGGGGCAGGAGCGGATCCCGACCCCCGGCACTGCCAGCGGCACTTCCCATCCTGCCGCCCCTCGCGCTGCAGGGACCGCCCTGCCCTGCCCTGCCCTGCCCTGCCCCGCCCCGCCCCCCTGCGCGTGCCGCCCGATGACGCAGCCACGCCGCGACGTGGGGATTCCGCCGGATTACCCGGCGTGCCCCGCGGCAAAATGGCGGCCTAAGGCGAGAGCGCGGGGCTGGGGCCGGGAGGGGGCAAAGTTTGGGGCGGGCCCGAGGCGGGGCCGAACCGGGGTCGAACCGGCCGCAAAGTTACTGGGAGCCCTGGTGGAACCGAGCCTGACAGGGTCAGAGCTGGGCTGGGGCTCCGGGGGCGGGGAGCGGGGAACGCGACAGGCGGGGGACGAAGTCCCGGGAGGAGGCCTCTACGCCCCTGGGCATCTTCGGGCGGCGCCCAGCGAGCGGGGTGGGCCTTTCTGTCCACGTGTGTGGCGAGGAATTGTAGAGTTCCCCGAGGACAGCGGGTTCGGGCGGGTCGCACTGTGTGCGGGGGGGGCGTCAGCCAGGTGGGCCGGGGGCCGGGTGCGGGAGGGCGGCGAGACCACAGCCCCGGCCCGAGGGAAGGGACGGTCTCCGTGGGGAAGGGTGGTGGTGCCACTGCCTCAGCCATCAGGGCGTTACAGAGCTCTCCCTCCCAGGGAGAGACCCGTGTCAGGGAGCAGCGCAGGCACGGGGTTGGCAGGCAGAACCTGGCCCACGCAGAGTGTAGCCGTTTCTGAGAGATGGAGAGTTAGGTGGTGTAATGGAGAGTTAGGTGGTGTGGGGGATGACAAGACAGTGTATCTGCAGGGAACGTTGCTGGAGTAGGAGCTGCAAAGCGGAGCAGGTCTGGACCAGCACGTGTGTTAAAGAACCGGGGTGTAACTGGCAGAGGCAGGCTGCAAGGGAAGAATCAGCATTTCTCCCCTGTCGGCAGGGGTTAATGGGAAATTCTCTGCCCAGTTGGACATCCTCTCTAGTGCAAGGGATGCTTCCCCATATAGAACTAGTATGCAGCCTCTGGGAACATGGTGAGATTTTAAAGGAAAACAGGTGAACAGTAAACATTGTACTGCTCCTGGCTCAGAACTTAGAGTGGAGTAAAAGATTGAGGGCTAATACACAGATTTTTAGGTGTGCATGACATTGCATTGGTAGGCATCAGGGTGTGCAAATGATACACAAATCTGGCAAGGCTGAGAATGACCCAGATCTGAGAGATGCCAGGTGGATCTTGTCCGCTGAAAAGTATCACCCATCACATGTAGATAGTTCTGTGCCAGTGAAAGCCTTTCAGAGCTGTGCATTTCTGTTTTACAGATTCAGAGAAAGAACCAGGATAAAGGGCCTATATAAGATGAAGCAATGAATCCTTACTGAGGCATCAGACTTAGCAGGTAAGAAAGCCAGGAATGAGAGGATGCTGAGTCAGACTGTGTTCTTTCTGTACCACTACTTGAATTTTTTGAGAACATGCGAACCACATACTTGAAACCCTGGCCCTCTCTGTGGTGTTCTCTGCATCATAGTAGGCCTGTGTTGCCAGAATTGAGAGGCCAGGGGTGTCAGTGGAATGGGAGTGACCCTGAGAAATTCAGCACGAGCTTCTGGAAAAAAGTTCAATTAAAGATGTAAGCCAGTTCTCTTGACATGCTGTCTGGGAAAGCAGTCTTAAATGTGCTCTGTCAGTGCCAAAGTAGCCATGCAGTCTGTATAATTCATAAGGGATCTGCCCAGCCATAATCCAAATGAAATGCTTTCTTGCAATCCTGCTCTTGCGATAATGGCAATGTCAAAATTAGGTGGTTCTAGTGACCCTCTGTTCTCGCAGGTTATTTGTTCCACCACATTATTTTTCCACAAAAATTTTAACTGTTCCCATGATGGGTGTGCAGGTGTACCTGAACTCACTGTTGAGATCCAGTGTAGAGGAGCAGTTGTTTGGTACCCAGCAGCTGGTTTTTTGATTGTACACTGTCAGATCACCTTTACAACAACTCCTTTCTCACTTCTTCGCTTCCTAGTGGATCACTGCAGAAAGCATCTGTATCCCAGCAGTGCTTTGCATACAGTGTGATTTAGCTTCTGGGTGTTAAATCAGTATTTAAGCTACCGAGTCTTGGCTGTGGGTATTGAGAGGAGTTTTTCATTCCTTCCCAGACACACAGTGGTCTTGAAATCCTGCAAATGCATTTCAGCAGGGCCAGTGTTCCAAAGTGCACCCCATGGTTATCTTCATCTTTAATATTAACAAGGCATTGGGTCAGGAGGGGATGAGTTACTTGCCAAGACCTGTTGCCTCTTCACTCTCCAAACCAGCTTTCTGAACTAAAGATGACCTTGCGTGCTTTTCCACTCTGTTTCAAGTTGTTTGTTGGCTGCTGCTAAGTCACTTGCTTTGCAGCCAACAAACCCTCAATTCTTATCTCTGCCATCCGCTCTAAATACAATCATGGTGTAGCTTGTCAGGGAGATAGGCTAAAGCTTTGAAAAAGGTGTAGTCTTTTTCAAGTCTGCCTGCTTCTTGTCCCAGAGCAGAACAAGTCAAGTCAGATGGGACGAGTGATTTTTGGTCAGCATGCTGGTCTGAATGGTACCAGAGCTGGCTTCGAGAAAGGCAGCTGGTGTGGCATATAAACTGTTTTTAAAAAGGTGAAGAAGGCCAAGCTTTTTGAGCGGTACAAAGTAAACAAATTTTGGTAAAATGTAACTGTATTTTTTGGTAGTTGATTTCATGGTTGTGAATCTTAGAGGCGGATAGTTTTTCTGAAGGTGAGCTCCCTAACCTGTTAAAATGTCTGCCATGATTTATGGAGAAGCAACTGAAAACTGGATTCTGAGATTTCCATGTATCACCACATCTACAGTGTAGAGCCAAGAAGCAGTTCTGTAGGTTAGGTCCTGACAAATTTTCTGTGTTGTGTATTTGTTGTCACGGGCCTCACTTCTCCAGCACAGAGTGACAGCAGAACTCTGTGCCTTACGTGTTGCTGGGAGAAATGCAACATGCGGAGGTCTCAACAGGATTCCTCTGCTAATAAATAAGGATCTGGCTTGACACCTTTTTGATTCATCTTGCTCTTTTTACTGGGCTTGTCAGGATCTGGAACTGTCATAATAGAGCAGATTTTCTTGACCATTTGACTTGATTAATGCTTTGAGAGTAAATTTAAGGTTCTGAAACTGGGTATATTCATATCCTTGCTTGAGGGCTTTTGTTTGGGAAGGTATCTCCTTTCTGTATGACACCCTGAGCTTTGGAGAGAGAGTGCTTGTTGGCATTCATGCCAGCTGTGTGTATTTCAGATCACTAGTAACTGGGTAAATGTGATCCTCTCTGAGATTCATTTTACGCAGGACTGCAAAGGAACTATGTGTGTAACCTATGCAAACTGGATGAACGCCTTAGGGAATGAAATCATCCATCCTGTTTCCCTGCCAGTTCCCCTACCTGAGGGCTTTTCCTTAGATCTAGATTGGCTGAGTCTGTAGTAGGAAGAATGTTACTTTTTTAAGGTTGAAATACCTTTACAGCTGATTGGAGGGGAAGGGCGAAGCTGTGGTCAGAAAGATACCTAATTTCTGCCACAGATTTATTGTGTTCAGATCATCACTGTTTCTTACTATTCATTCTTTGCTTGAAAAATATGATTAACGCTGGTCTTACTAGGAATTTGAGGATGAACCCGTAAGTGTGTGGATGCTTAGATACTGTGGTGTTGAATTCTTTAGTAAAGCTCGGTGGAAAAGAAATTAAAAGGGTATTTCAAGCTGTGATTTCAAAATGAAGCAGACCGCTGTCTGATCCATTGTCCTGTGTGTTCTGTAGCATGGTGAAACTGCTATGGAGTGCAAGTCAGGCCCTGCCTTGTTCAAGGCAAGTGGGCACTCTGAGACCTCACCATTTTTGCCTTCCCAGGAACTATTTGCTTGTTTTGCTCACATCTAACATTGCCTGAATATTTTTGACTTCAAGGACAATTTTCTCTTTTTTGCTTCGTTGTTTGTTCCATTCTCAGAAACCGTTCTCTTCATTTTTAGGATGTTTGTGTATGGTTTTATTCCATATATGCTCAGCCAGAGAGCGCCAAAAGCAGCAGCTTGCAGGATGTTTCGTAGTTGGAGTTACATGAGCCAGTCTCTCCGGAGTGTCCTCCTGGGAGCTGCTCTTCGGAAGGAAATGGCGTGGAAAACCATGTAGGAGTGTGAGAATAGCTTTGCAATGGTTGGAATGCAGTATAAGCATCACTTGGGTGGGCTCAGTTTTCCTCTGCTTTTCAACAATGCTGGGTGCCAAGCCTGAGGAAGACTGCTGTGCAGGGGTGAAGGAGCTGGAATGTATTCTTCAGTTGAGATGAATGCAATTCAGTGAAACTGATAGGCATCAAACTGAAGAATGATTTTAAAGTATTTTCACATGATGTCTAATCTGTGGAAATTCACTACCACATAATAGCACTGAGGCTAAGAACTGAGCGGGATTCAGAAAAGATCAAGCACTTAGGAATGGAAATGTTCAGACTTGCTTTAGTTAAAGTACTTGTTTTAGAAGGTGTATTTTTCAGATCTAATCCAATCTCTTAAGAGGTAAAGGTTTGAAGAAAGGGCAGTGTGTTCCATAATTGTCCACTGAGGCTTCTTGCTCCAGCTACTAAACTACCTTAATGTATTGGTCTATGTCAGGGGCAAGGTATTGAATCACTTATGTGCTATGTTAGGTTGTGAACTGACCTTGCTTTTTGTGGTAACTGCATTAGGGTAAAAAAACCCAACAAATTACCAACCAAAGAACAAATCCACAAAGCACTGCAGCTGCTCTGATTAGTCCTGGAGGTTGAGGATTTTAAGCTGATGAAGAGCAGGGTCTGTGGAAAGATAGTGTGGTTTGTAGAGGAGGACTGTCTTACTGATGAACATGGAGACAAGCAGCTATTGTCTTTTCATGCTGAGTAGTCATGCAGAGCACTTGCTGCTTCTTCACTTCTCTTGTAAGAGGGAAAAGAATGTGTGGAGTTTGGCCTCTCCACGTTGCAGTGTTCTTGTGGACTTTGGTCCGTAAGGTGTCTGAAAGTCAGGGCTTTAAGGCTGTTGAAGTGAGTTCTGGTATGAGTCTCAATGGACTAATGTCTGTGAAGACATTTTGTGTCCTGTGCTCGTGTCCAATCTGTTGAGGATCAGGAGAATCGTCAGTGCTGCAAGTATGTATAAATTCCGTTTGATGCATAGGCTAATAAAGATAAGTGGCAGTGGCATGAAGATTTGTATAAAAAGCTGCATTTTTGTAATGTTTGCCTAAATGCAAGGGGAACTGAAGGAAAGAGTCTGTATGTGTCTTTTTCAGAGACAGAAGCAGGATGTGTAAGCCTCAAGATCCCTGTATGGGCCCTGTCCGCTTCTCTGGGAACAACATGCGCTTTAGGGCACAGCTTAACCCTTTTGTGGCAGGGCTAACAGCTGAGAATAAACAGTTACCAACTTTCATAGAAGCTTTGTGTTGCTGTTAAAGTGAAATGGGTCAGGATTGGAAAATAAGTTTTCCTGCAAGGCTTCGACTGATTTTTAGGCACAGAGTATCTGACCAGCTTCTGGTGGCTAGAGAGAACTGGTTTAAATTTTTCGTTTCTTAAGGGACAGCAAATTCAGACCTGGAAGTCCTACAGTGACTTCTGTGTCTTTGGTTGAGTTCTGTATTTGTGTTTTAGCTCTGTGATAAAGCTGGCTTTGGTAATGCTGTAGGAGTCATAACTGGATTGTCTTACTCTTGTGTTTAAAGTCTCAGTTGTCCAGCTGTGTTAATGTAACACTCATGCACAAATGGTTTTGAAATCAAAAGGGACAGATGAGGTAGTCTCTGCAACTATTGAGGAATTACACATAGGCTCATAAAAAGCCTTAGGCGAGTTTTACTTTATAGCATTTGTTTCAAAAGAATATAAGTTGTTTTCCCAAGGTAATAATTAGATAATTGTTGTGGCTGTAAGGTTTTTGACCATTATTTTGGCATATGCTACTCAGAGTAACTAGTTTTTGACCTGCGTATGTCTTGCTTCATGAGCTCTCTGCAATTCTCAAAGATGCCTTGCTGCTCTGTCTCCTAAATCAGACTTCTTCCTGCAGCTTTAATGTTCATTAGTGATGACTCTGCTGCTGCCCAACCGGAAGGTTAAAAATATTCTAGGGAGATGAGTTGAAAGCTGGTGTCTCTCACATAACTGAATAGTGATTACAGTTAATGCTACTTTTCTGTTTTTTTTCCCTGGAGTATTTTATTTATAATTTTTTCATTATTGAGAACTCTTCTCCCTTATCTTGTATCTGTGGGAGATTTGTACACAGTGTATTGTATGAAAAGTATTTTCAAATGTGGGAAAAGAAAAAAGTGGAAAATGACAGGATTTTTGACTTAAAATGAGGTTGTTTTAAGTAACCTTTCTTGAGAATGGACTTCAAGCTTACATCCTGCCTTTAAGTGCATTTATTTTTCTGAGCAGAAAGTGTCTTGTGCGCTAAAGTATGCAAAATATCTTTATCTCCCTTTTAGAATTTTAGCATTGCTTGCACCACAGTTATGTGAATACTGGAAATGAAAACTTTGCTCAGAAGGGTTTTCTGAGGTAACTGCATTTTGCTAGAGATACGTTCTGTTATTAGATGTCTGTGTAGGCGCTCAATCCAATTTCTTCTAGGACTAATGTGGAGAGTCATTTTTTTCAAACATCTCGTACCAGTTTGGTTTGATTCCTGAAAGCAAATCACCCTTGCTGGGCTGCAGAATTGGTCAATTCTACTTTTAAGTGTGTTCATTTTTCCATTATTAGGTGATGCCTTTGCAAATAGGTTCCCAGGTATATCTGAAATGGCTGTAACAGAATTCAGTGTTGTCAAGGCCCCAGCTGGATGGGGCTGTATTAGTGTGCAGCTCCAGAGATGATTTACTGCCTGACTGACAACTTGCAATATAAACATTAGTCCAAGCATGATCTTGTCCCGAAACCCCGCCTACACAGGGAGCCAAGAGTCTTCCTGCCACGCGCCATAAATCGTTTATGGTTTGCTCATGCTCGTACATTTGAAAAGCAGCTGTGGAGTGGGGATTAGCAGTTTGCAGAAGGCCCGTGTGGGGCTAAATTAGGGTCTCTTGCTCTGGTGGTGAATACCAGTATCAGAATAGCAGGAGTGCTTCTCAGCAGTGGAAGGCAATTTACTCTGGGAATGGTAGTGGGTGTAGGGTATCTGTGAAGGTACAGCAGCCAGGAGAGAGCGTTGGGTTGCAGTGCTCCTGCTGGAGCTCTGATGCCTGGTTGATAGCTGCCCAGCACTGTGTGGGATTGAACAAGTCATTGTTAGTTCTGTGGGTTTAATGTTTTATTTATATATTTATTATTTCTATGTATTTTACACATAAGTATATATATAGAGAGACACGAAATGTAAGCCTACCTCTTCTGTCTCCTAGGAGCTGAAGGATGATAGAGTTTTTCGGTGGTTTTTTTACAGTGTGAAGAGTGATTTCCCTTTTGCTAGCCCACAGAAGCAGAATCAAATTATATGCAAGGCCATTTGGGGCTTCACAACTAATTTTAAGCATTTATAAGAAGTTTTACTGTGCCGCTTGGATTTATTACAGCTTTGCGACTTCAACTCCCAAAGTAAAACTATTTTTGTGCTGGCTGTGATAATTTAAATTACTTCCTGGAGCTTCTAGTGACTAACTCGTGTTTATGGTGAAAGCTCCCATTTATCCAAACCCTGAAAGCACAATCTGTTTCGTAATGTAACTCTAAATGTATTGATGCTTTATATCAATGGCAAGTACATCAGAGCTTAAAGTCAATTCGTACCTTCAAGTCTTCCTGTAACAAAGAGAATGTGCAGGTTTTGCTGTACAGATGGGACCAGGCAGTGGAGTTCAGAGATCTCCTGTGTGCTGGCTGAAGGACCAGCTGCTAAGTAAAGCAGATACAGGTAGATCATTTTCAGCTGTGTTGGTTACTCATTAACAAATCCTTTCTTGGGTGGGTTGGGTGAGAATCCGGCTGGAATGTCTCAGCAGGGTGTCCCATCTGGATGCATGAGCGGAACGTAAGTGCTTCGGGGTGGTACCATGAGCATCCACAGGGCCATGGGCAAAACCAGTAGACTCTGGATAAAGCAGGTGATTGTTTCCAAAAGGACACAATTAGGAGACTTCTTACTATTTTGTTGAAGCTTCTGCAGGGGCTTCGCTCTCAAATAAGACCATTTTCCTGGAGCTTTCCACTGTGCTCTCTTTTGTTGGAGGTTTGGGGAGAGTAGCTGGAAGGGCTGATCCTAGGCTTATTTTAGTCTCAGAGTTGCCACCATTTTTCTTACTGCTTTTGGAGAAAGGCTGTATAGTCTGATTCTTTCTTCTCGGCTGAGATGGAGGCCAGATAGCACCAAATATATTTGTGGCTGTTTGTATGGGTATTTTGAGATTTGGAAGGCACTTTGCTAATGAGCTGTCGGTCATTTCGTGTCAGATTGGCTGAGTTTCCACTGAGCTGGTTCTTTGTTGCGGCAATGCATATGGACTGTCTTATGTTTAGGGATCCCTATTACCTATCTCAGATGGAGAGGGCTTTCCTCCTCTTTGCTATGTCCTCTCTCCCCACAAGAAAAAAAATCATCACCTGGAGAGCTGTTAACCTCCTGATTGAATTAGGTGTTTTGCTGTTACTTATGTAGACCTTTCAGATGTATACAGAGGTTAGAGAGGGGCGTGGATATGTGATCATATTTTGAGCTTTCCCTCCTTTTCCTTGTTTTTGATACTGAAGTTGGAATTCAGCCTTCCCTTTTCCTGGGAACTGATGTGAAGGAATTGCTGTCACCCAGAGCAAAGCTCAATCTGCTTGCCTCGAGGCCCTGCCTCTCCAGGTTAGGACTTTGTCTGACTTCCATAGCCAACAGTTTGTTTATGAGCTTTTGTTACCTGAACCTTGTGGGGTAGGTCTGAGGGGTGCTATTGTTCAGAGTGGTGGAAATCTCAACTCAGCCAGGACAGGGAAGGGAAGGAGTAGAGTTAGTGCAGTTAACTCTTCCCCCCCCCACACTCTCCTTTCTTCCCTGTTTCCTCAGCCGCCCAGCTGTGTAGTAGGTTAGCAGTACGTGTCTGTTCTTATTCTTATGAAAGTAGACTTTGTTCTCTGAAGACTGCTAATCATGCCCCATGGGGGTGTAATCAGTTATAAGGTATTTAATGCAGTGCAGGCGGGAACAGGCTGCCTGGCCGGGCTGGCAGATTGCAACACTACAATTATAAAGGGCCCCTTTCCCCCACTCACCCACCCACCGGTGGCAGGATGAGGGTACCTTGAAACAGTATTGAATCCATGAAAAGTAAAGATGTAGTGGGGGAAGGGAGAGGAGAGGCTGTAGAGGCAGCTCCTATTCTAGGAAACAGGCAGACCTACATTCTGTGAGAGCTGCAGCCATTGCAGGTTTCACTGTTGAGACTTGTGGAGTTCAGGTGGCGTCACCATCGAAGTGATTGCACAGAGATGGCCCTCGGCAATGTGTAGAACAGCAGGGGCTTCCATCCTGTCAGAAATGGGTTTTCTTGTGGTGTGGGGTTGGAGAGTTATGGAGTGGTTAGAAAGGGAGAAGCCCATTCTCCTGCATGCAGTGATTTAGATACCTAATCTGTAAATCCTGCCAGGCTTCTATTTATATCTTTGGATATAAATCTGTTGGTAAATTTGTGCTTTCATACCTCATTCTTCCAAGTACTGGAGCTACTGTAGCTTACTGAAGGGAACAGATAGCCTGAGGCGTTGAATTTCAACAGGCATGAGAAAGTCTACTGGACCTCGGTCTGGTCTGTTCCTGTTACTTAATATCAGATCCTTTACCTCTGTGAGGGCCTTGAAATGCACATGTGGGGTGTGGAGCAGCTGGGCTGCAAGCCTTATAAATCATCCCTCTTCCAGCAGCCTGCTAGATGCGTCGGTATGCCTCTGGAGCTTATGGATCCATTGACCTTTCCCCTTTCGGACTCCCCAGAGGTTACAGTGTTTCAGCCCTTAATTGATTCTCTCTGAATGTCGTGACACTGTTTTGTGTCTGTTACATTCAAGTCAGTTACGTTCTTGCTGCAGTGCTCTTGAGAGTGTTGGGTTTTCCTGTCTGCTGCTGAGGGAGCAGTGGCTGTTGAGTCTCAGAGTTAGCCCTTAGCACAGGGTGATGGATTTTTAACGTTTTCAGAAATGGGTTGTTGTTATGTTGCACAGAGTAAGTGCAGATTCACAATGTGGGGAGCTCACAATATAGACTTGAGAATTCTGCTGACAGTTTCACATCTGAGGCATCCTTCAGAGTAACTTCATATTTCAGAATGTGAATTCTTTAGAAAGCTTTAGGATTGTAGGAGTGCGACATGATGGGAGGAATAATGATTTTTCTGACTAGAGCATGGAGTCTTCTTTTGCAGCTCTAAAATGATGAGGCTCTGAGATAAGAGGTTACCTGATGTCTTGGGTATTTGTACAGTAAGTTTTTCTTCTCTCGATCACTGAAATGACCCAGTGTCAGTGCTGTAGTGGAAGAATGTTGTACAGTGAAGGTCAAATCTCTGTGTGTGGGCAGTAGAGGCAAGCATTTACGGAAGGATTTTGGGGTAATGAGGAAGTGCCTCCATCCCAGAGAAGCTACTTGGCTTAAGGTAGGATGTTTTCCTGGGCATAGAAAAAGATCTTGGATTCTTCCAAGCATCCTTGTTGCCCAAAGTCAACTTCTTATTCAGCCCTGCCCCCTCAGCTCAAGAGGTCTCAGTGTTATATTTGCCCCTTGTCTTATAGGGAAAGTCAGGGAAATTCACTTCCCAGGCTAGTGCACAGAGCTGTTCCTGCCGTGGACTGTGGCTGCTTCCCAGCCCGGGTGGCAGCTCTTCTCCCTGTGGCTTGCATGCCCAATTGAGAACTCTCCTGCCTTGCTCTGTTTCTCTCGTCCCATGGACTCAAGAAATTGCCTGGAGAGCTTGACCCTCACACAAATGAATTTGAGGCTGAAGCTGCCGTTGGGGTCCTGACAGTGGCCATGCAGACAGGTGTGGGGAGAGAGCATGGTGGGTGTCAGCAGGGTGGGTGTGTGGGCTTGCTACTTGTTTTCCTTCTCCGCCTGGTGAGGAATGCAATGTGTTTGCCTTCCTTGGCCTGCGGTTGCAGCTGCATTCCTGCAGTGGGAGTCAGCACGGCGGCGGGCGGCGTGCTGTTCATGCCCCGTGGCTACATGCTTTCAGCTCCACATCAAAGGTGTGTTTAGTGTGTAGCTTGTGCCATTCCTGGCCACACCTGGTGGCCTGCAGGCATGCAGGAGGTGGAGTCTGGCTGTGTTTGCAGATGGCATTCAGGGTTCAGACTTCTTGCTTGTGGAAAGGCTGGAGCTGAGTCCTTGCTAAACAACCCCAGGAATGCACGGGGAGAGCTGAGCGGCACAGTCACTCCAGGGGCATGTCCTAGCAGCAATGTTTCCTTTATAGCTGCAGCAAAATAACTCATGCCTGCTTCTCCAAAGGAACTGACTGTTTGCTTGGGTGTGTTGTACGGTTTAATTTACACCGATAAGGCCAATTAAGGTTGGCTCTTCCCCCCTGCAGCCTTTGTGCTCTTGGCAATCAGTAGATGATTGAGTGGTTTGTGCCATCCAGCTCTGCTCAGTACGTGAGATGTCTGCCTGGAGATGGAATGGCTCTGGGATTTAACCTGGGCAGGAGTGCTTCCCCCAGTTGGTGGGTAAATGTTCTGTTCCAACTTCTAGAAAATCTTTCTTTTTCTAGCTGATACCCCAAGAGCTGAGGACAGGAAGTTGGCTGAAGGATGGCAGATCAGGATATAGCTGTTTTTTTGGGATCCTTGACATGATACCTGTTCTGAGAAATAGTCACTAGTTTGCTATGCATCTGTCATGCAAGCCATCTTTGTCCTCTCTTACAAGTCTTTCATTTGCCTGGGAACTGTGATCCCATTTTGTAGCGTCATTATGGGCAGCCCATAGGCAAGGCTTGTGGAAGTAACAGCAGACCATCTTCTGTGTTCTGGGTGAGCCCCAGGCGGTTCCTTATCCAGTTTGCCTGGATCTTTTGCAGCTTCTGTTTTGGCAATTTCTAGTAGCCTGGAATTCTGTCACCTGCCAGTCATTTCCTTACTAAAGTTAGTCTTCTGCAGAAGACCTCCCTGCTGCCATCTTTAGACAGTAGCAGGAATGAATTTGCTTTCAGAAGTTCTCTGGCTTTATAACTTAGTTTTTGCTTTTTAGCTGTCACCATGCTCTCTCTCCACGTGAGTCACTGCAGAGCTCACCGCAAACAGGTCCATGTCACCCTCTCTCCAGGAGGTTGTATCACTTTTCAAAGCAGGATCTCAGTGACAGGTGATAAAGGGGATGTTACTTGTTCCAAGGCTCTTAGCATTGTAAAACAGTTGGAAATTGTTCTCTTTGGGCTCTCTTCTCTTTTGATTTCATGTAAACTGGGTGTTTTATTTCAAACTAGTTGTCACCGACTCCATACGTGACTATTAGGGCTTGGATGCTGAGAAAGTGTGTTGCCTGGATGTTCATTTTCCTTCCTCTGTTCTGTAGTGGCAGACTGGACAATATGCCCTGCAGCAACAGGAAGTGGTAGCAGAATATAAGTAAGTCTGAAATTGGATTGTGTGGCAGGTTACTGATAGAACATTTAAGTGTGTATAAGCATTATCGTACTGGCTGTTTCAGCTTTGTCATGTGATATGGAGTATGGCTGCAAAGATGGAGGTCTTGTCTTGGATTACATACTGCTGCTGCTGATGCTTTCCAATTGCCAGGAAAAGAGTGAGGGAATGAGAATGAAATGGATCTGACATTGTCTAAGGAGGAAGTACGACTAATTATTGGCCTTTTATTATCCATTCTGTCAGTGAGTTTTAATATGTTGTGGAGTAACTCCTTGTTTTGGCTTCCCTGCTGCCATTCAAGACGTAGGAATCCAGGCCTTTGTGCTCCTGTATCCATTCTCGGGCAGTGTGTTCCTCTGGCTACAGCTGTAACCTTCCCAAACAGCTAGATCTCCCCCTGGTGGAATACAGAGCAGAAGGCATGGCTATGGTTGGACGGAAAAATTGGGAATTGTTCTGATCCTGAGGCACCTTGAGCCAGCAGGAGATGTGGTGTTTGTCCAGTTGAGACATTCCTTAGTCCAGAGTCACCAACTCAGAAGGGCTGCACACGTGCAGCTGCATGAAGCTGAAGGCGTGAGTAAACAGCTCACTGTTGATACTGAGCAAACACCTTGTCTGTGCAACATCTGCCTGGCTGTGTGCTGGCATTCCTCCATGGTCTTTGCCCTTAGATGAGCAGTGAGCTACTAGCTCTTTGGGATCTTGTCTGACACTTGACAAAAAAAAAAAGGTACTTGGAATGTGGTGGCTTGCTTTGAGATATCTGAGGTTTATTAGTCCTCAGTTAGAGCCCCTTCGAGGATAGGTGACTTCACTTGTAGTTCAACTATTTTGCATTCCCTGCTTTCTCTCTGAGGAGCTGCATAGGGTTTGCTTAGGGGGGATCTACAGGAGGGAGCCCTGTGTAGGGGAAGAGCTTGTCTGCTTAGCATTACTAAAGAGGAGTGGTTTTCCTTAACCTTAGAATAATTAATGGAGTTATGCTATCCCAAAGGACAACAGTGGTAAAGGCATTTCAGTTTTACAAGAGCGATACCAGGCAGAGGATGTAAAGTAGTCTGGAGAAGCTGACCTTGTGGTAAACTGAAGTGATGGGCCTTTGCTGCAATTACCCCTTGAGACAATTGGTGCTGATAATTAGCTCTAGCTGAAGAGCAGCACTGGTGCTAGCAATGATGACAGATGTGGAAGGAGGCAGTTGATGAGAACTCTCTCTGACTCATCTGTCACAAAGAGAAGTTGTGTCTGAGGGAAGAGCTGAAGCAACCCAGCTTGGTCACAAGTGGGGAATCTGTGATTATCCCCCTTCAAGGGAGGAAGGTGAACCTAGGAGGCACAATACAGTATGTACAGAAGGACAAGCAATGCAGCCCATAACTGCTGGTGCAGCCCGTGACTGCCAATGACAGGCAGCCTCCCTGTGCAGGGCAGAGGATGGAGGTGTGAGTCCCCTCTGCTGTGGCTGGTGTCCTGCTGTTAAAAGGACTGACTGGAGCCCAGGGGAACAGGGAGAGAGGAGCCATAGTCAGTTGCGTGCTTTGCACAGGTCATCAGTGAAAGATAGATGGGTGGATCTGTTTGTTTTTCCTAAGCTGGATTAAGCCATGTTATATTTCTGGGGCTGAGCTCAGAATGAAATCTCTCAGTAGTTCAGTGGTGCTAAAGACTAAGAGAATCATTTTTAAAAACCCAACCAAAAACCCAAACTAAACAAATCGGGCAAACTGAGGCAGATTAACTACAGGACCACACCACAAAAAAGAGAGAAGATGCTCCAGGGTTACGTGCTGCTTCAGGATCTCTATGCGGCATATCTCAGCAGCCATGCTGCTGTATTGTTCAGAGTTGAGACAAGTTTTGTGCCTGTTCCTGCCCCTGGCTTAGGCTCTGAATCTGCTAGGCCAAAAGCATGGATTTGAAAGCTGTCTCCTTGTTGTGCCTTTTGTGGCCTGTTGAGATGACTACTGCCAGTGTGTACAGGACTGGATGCTCTTGCATTCAGCATTGTGCCTGGATGCAGAGGCTGAGTGGAAGTCAATGAAGAGTACTTGTTTTAGTCTCCAAAGTAGGCAGTGGCATGGGTTAAGTGGGAGATCTCTGTGCCTGGTAGGAATCCTGCTTTGCAAAGGAGTCGGTAGTAACACCATTTGTAATCTCTGGGAAGAAAAAGGGACAGGGTATAATCAGCTTTGGGAAAGGGCTGAAGGGCTGTGATGACCCCTTTTCCCTTTCATCCCTTTGGCTGGATAGTTTTATTCCTCAAACACCACTTTGCTTCTCTCAGTGCTGTTCTGATTTTCCCTGCCAGCCTTACAGCAAATTATTGCTCATTGTAGGTGATGCGAGATTCAGGCAGCTTGGTTGAAGAACACCCCACTGCTATCCTCACACAACACTGGTATCACTAGTTTTACTTCATTATGCTGACTGCTGTATGTATTCAGTGCCATAGAGATCATAAAATATTTCTGTGCTAGATGTTCTCTGATGAATAGCACAGAGGATGTCTCGAGTTTCCATGGCAATGCTTCTGAATGTGCTTCTGTCACCAAAGAAAGAGGGACTTCCAGTTGATTAAGATTTGAGGATTTTGTCTGAGAAAGGGGAGGGTGGTGAAACTGCATATTAGTTGTTTGCCTGCCTTTGGATGTGCCTCTGACTGATATATAATCTGGAGAAAGAGGAAGCTGACATTTGGCTAATGGCAGAGATGGCCTGTGTCGTGCAAACTACAGCTGGACCCCTGGACATGCTTAACTATTCAGATACAGATGCAGCTGCACAATCACTCAACAGTTAAGCCTGTACCATTCTCTGCCTCTCATATCTGACCATCTGCTAGGGAAAAGCTAATTAAGCCAAAACGATTCTTGCTGGGATTAAACCCCAGCAGCAGAAAAAATTGAGTATAGTGCAAATATTGTTCAACTACTGGATCAGGGTTGCTGCTTTATTTGTTCTTACAAAGAACTGCAGACTATTTAACTCAATTGCTGTCAGGTAGGTGTTTAGCTCATGCACACTTTCCTTCTCTTTTATATCCCAGATCATTCTTGTTTTAAGTGCAAGAAATAGGCTGTCTTGCTGTATTTTTGTGCAGTTCCTTTCTTATGACAGCTGAGTCTGTTTTTCTTTAACTTGCAACTTAATGCAAAACCAGTGCACAAAACTATTTTTTTTGTCCTAGTGCCTCAATTTCTCTACTTATGGAATGGAAATTGTTCCTACCTTCTTTGCATGTATTTATGGTGAGAATGAATCCTAGAGTTGGTGCAGGGCCACATAGCTTTATAGTTGCACCAGTGTGAATCTGAGACTTAAGACCAAACAGTTTATTGCAAAAATATATCTGCAGCCCTTTGAGAGTTGAAGTTTAAATCTTACAAAACAGAAAATGTGTAAGTGTGGTTCCCTTTGTAGCTGAACTCTTGTGTACCTACAGTTTTTGATGCCATGTGATCTGGGCTTCAAAACTGCTCTTTCCAAAAAAAAAAGAACTTACAAGTCTGGTTGATTTCAGGGCTGCTGTGTGTACTCAAGTGACAGTTCACCACTTTATTCAGAGTTGTGGCACAATTTTGTTTCTGAAGGCCGATGAGGGATTTAATTCTGTTCGAGGGGCTCTAAGAGGATTCTTGATAATGTCTTTCTGTGCTAAACCTGGAAAACTTGCACTGAAGAGGAAGTTAGTTCTGCACAATGTAGCTCAGAGGCAGCAGCAGAAGGTGGCCCTGAGGACAGAGAAATGGTTGTGTTGCTGGTATGGATGTGGGGAAGACTGGTAAGCTTGAAGAGACACGATTGAAAAAGCAGGTAGAGATGAAAGAGTGCCAAGAGAATGAAGATAAATTTAATGTTGATATTCAGGAGGAAGAGTTCGAATAGTTTTTAATGAGGAATGGAAAGAACACTACTAACTTTAGAATTGTTGAAATTTAATTTTGACAGATATATTTCCTGGGGAGATGCTGTAGGAATTGAGGAGATGAGAGATGATGTTAGAGTGTGGGTTTGTAACATGTTGGGTCTGTGACCTAGGACTTAGTTTGTGTATGTCCCACAGTTAACAGGAGAACATACTTTAGTAGAAGAGGGTCAGTAGTAAGACTGTGCCTGAGGGCAGGAAGATAACGTGCTCTAACTCCACACTCCAGTTCGCTCAGATAAACTGTTGGTGAGCCATACCCTTAGGAATGAGCGAGTGGGGAACATTTGTCTTCCAGGAACTGCTTCAGGTATGTTGGACATCAGCAAGCAAAAACCATGTGGGAGTATGGAAAACAATATGCAGTGTGAATATTTGTGATCACACTTTCCATCTTGCTTGGGGAAAATAGAGAAAATATTGAACTGCACTGGTCTGAGCATTGTTATGGTGTTTATTTGGCATAGGATTAATAAAACTTTCAAGACATATAAATGTCAATACCTTTAGTATCTTAATATACCTTGTGTAGTGTAGTTGGCTTATTTTGATTCTGAGACAGGCCACACTGTTGTGGGTTTGGGGTTTTTTGGAAGGAAAAAACCCCAAACCAAACATGAAAACAACAAAACCTTTGGAAGTAGAAAAGTGCAAAAAAGAGTTAATGTCAATATCGGTAAGGATTTTGCCATTGCAGGGAAGTTATACTGATTTAACTTAATCAGATTAGAGACAGCTGTGATTATATTAGTGCAGCATTCCTGTATAGGCATCCTTAATTTAGTTTGTGTCTTGTACCTATCTATTTAACTTAAGTTGTTTCAATGTAAAGTGCTCTTAAACTGAATTAAGAACATTTGCCCAGGAGCGTTATACTGCTTTATATTATTTTCTAAGTCAATTTAATTTAGTACAGTGTATACGTAGACAAGACCTTGGGGAAAAAGCTGATCCTTTTTATTACTTGCTGAACAGTCTGTCATGTTTGGCTGCAGCCATGTGATCATGGAATGAAAGAGCCTGTTGTGGTGCATGTTGGTGGAGGATGGGTGAGCTGATCATTGTGAGCCTTTGTACAACTTGGTCATTCTTAGCCGTAGCATTCAATTAAAGTAGGTTGATCCTCCTTGTAAATGAGGCTTTTTCCTGTCTAGAACAGATGTGAGACCCCTATAATGTTATTTTAAGTTTCATCCTCAGCCTACCAATAAAAGTGCCTGCAACGTGGTTAGTGTCCTGTTTAGGCAGCAAAGGCAACACGTTAAAACTTGGCACAAATGCTTAATGTTTGGAAAAAATCAGATGTCTGAGCAGATTTGAGCTGGATTTTGCTACTTTTCTTCATCCTTAGCTTGAAATAAATGCCACCCAATTTTTATACTGTTTCCTTCCTGGTCTGTGTCTCCCAACAGTTTGTGCCACCTGCTGTAGGTGGTAACTTACACACGTACAGAACTTACGGCCAAGGAATAAGTAAGTACTGCAGATGTCAGTTCTCTTTCTGGTTTGGATAAATCTAGTCAATACATCTTGTGTTCTGCTTGCTGGTAAAGGCTCTGTGGGAACAAAATGGCACGTGAATTACTCTGCAAGCATGGTTGTAGTAATAGCATTTCAGAATAAAGCAGGCTGCTGTAAACAGCCGTTTTATTTTTTGAAATTTGTTTTTGTCAGCACCTGCAAGCATTAGGGCTGGACTTAGCACCTCCTCAGTGCTGCAGATGCTCTGTGGGCTAGGTCATTGTAGCAACTTGTCCATCTGTCCTCTGTAAATAGTGCAAATAATGTGCTCTGTTCCATTGTCCCACTGTGTAGATGCTGCATAGTGTGTCAGCCATCTGTGCATCACTGAGACTCTCAGACAGAGGGCATGTTTTGGAGAGTGGATTATGGCAAGTGTATAGTTGAATATTCCAGCAATGGAGCATTCTCTAGCACTACTTTATCTCTGCTAGAGGGACAGCTCAGTGACATTCAGTTCCTGGCACTGAAGAGATGGACATCGCAGTTTGCCCAGAACTTCTGAACCAAGGCCTGAAACAAGAGGACTGCTGATATTAATTGCTGGGGGTTGTATGAGACTTATGAATGCTAACAGAGGCTGAGAGTCTGCAGCTCAGTAGTTGAAAAATTTAAGCTGCTTCTACCTTGTCCTAATTAAATGCCTTTTGATTTTATGCTCTGGGAAGGTAATGTATGATTTTTCCCCTCTTCTTCCCTTCGTACACAGCACAGGATATGAGAGAGGTCTGGGAAGGGAATTCCTGCATGGTGATTTTCTACAGAAATCTCACTCTTTCACTTCTCTTCAAATATTTGCTTGTTGTATCCATTCCCTTGCTTGTGTTGAGAAAGTTTAAGGCCATCACTGCCAAGTTTCCCTCGTGTGACCTATCAGCTTTACCCAGATACATGTTGTTAGAGTATCAAACTTTGCTTTTCCTAGCTGGGTGCAGACACTTCCAGAAACTTTAGAGAGTTCTCTTCATCTCCGTGAGTTTTTTTCTAATGTTCTGTTATTTCTTTAAATTTCTGAGCAATATACTCCAAAAGTCTTCTCATGAGAGATCTTAAAAGAACAGGTAAGAAGACAGAGTGAGGAAGAACATGAAACCCAGGGTGCTAAGATGAAGAGACTCTGAAAGTTTGTAGCCTAAACTACCTTGTGAGAGTTGGACGGATCACTGAACAAACTAAGCACGCTTCTGGTGTGTCAGCAGTTCTGAATGAGAAGCTGTCATTAGCCCTTGATGTAGCTGTCTGAAGTAAAAGTTACTTGGTAAATGACTTTTTGCTGAGCTGGTTCTTGTGCAATTTCAGGTGTAGCCATTAAAGGTGGTTGTATGCTTTATATGCATTAAAAAGCTGGTGCTCATTTCCTGGTCAAAATCTCCTCTGGGTATTTTTATTCTCCATTAACATTCCTTCTGGGGATTGAATTCTGGTCCTTTGCTTCCTGTCCTGTTCCTGTTCAGATGTTAATCAGCTGTTGCATTGTATTCCAGTTACATGTTAGTGATGCTAGCATTTCTTGGTCAATGTTGATCAGTCCTGGCTTCTATAAAAGAATTAGGGAAGCTAAGCTACTCTTAACATGGCGGAGAATAGATAATAAAATGCACAATTAAGGGTGTGGAGGCAACTGAGTTATGGGGACTGAGATCTTTGTACTGTGGAAGGAGAGAACAGGACTGTAGGAAAAGTGTGATTCTGATAATTTTTCAGAAAATTCTGCATGGTGCAGTGGATATGACTGATATATGATATGTCCTGTGGTATTTCCATTCAATGAGAACTATGTATGATTGGAGTCCAGGGATTTCATTTTCTTTGGAAATATGTTAGGTGTTAAGTAGGGCTTGTTACACGGACTGTTGCTCAACAGCTAGCCTGATCCCTTTTTCTGCATAGCTCTTGGAATTGTTCCCATGCAGAGAACAGAGGTTTCTGCCTAACAGTCAAGGTTAATTGGTATGGAAAAGCAGGAATGAGCAATAATCCTCCTGAAACTCAATTTTAATCCAAGAGTCACTATAATGCTATTACTCAGATCTGAATCATGAGCATTAACATACAAGCAGAGCTGAGATGTGAGTCTGCACTTGGAGCTGTTATCCTTTTTTTTTTTTAAATGAGCTCCAACACAACCAGCAGTAGAATGGATCTGAACATTCTTTTGAGATGCCTTCTCTGAATGAAAAGATCTCTCTCATTAAATATTAAAGGAGCCTTTAATAACCTTGCAGTCCTTTTCAATTGTGCTTGGCACCAGCAGTCTACAGGTGCTGCTTTTAATTTCACACAGCTTGTTTTTCAGTCCTGGGCAGACATGCCTTGGTGCAGTTATTGCATTGTCCATCTCCCTGGTTAGTTGTCTTGGTCAGGCTTTCTGCAGCATTTTCAGGTAGTCTGGCTTGAGACTTTTGAAAGGTAAGGTTTTCTCTATCCATTAGCACGGGAAGGCAACTAGACAAAAGTCTCTTCCGTTTGCTTTTCATGAAGCTAGCCGGGAGATACTGATACCTCCTAAAGCGGGATGTGCCAATATCCTGTATTGGATATGCATGCAGAATATAGGTTGGCCCACAGAGAGCAAATATTCCAGGTTAACAGTGGTGGTCAGATACGTGTCACAGGACATTCGCTTTTCTTACTTGTGAGTATCGTACCTGCAAGCTGCTGGAGTGTGCTGACTCTGATAGCCACAAAAAATCTTTCTATAGTGTTGCATTAGAAACAAATGTGACTGTGATTGTGTTACAGAATGTATTTTTTCAGTAATACGAGATTATCTTTCTGAATAAAAAGCAGCGCTAAAGAAATGCTGCTGTTAAGATGAAAAAGCTGGAAAGGTGGTACAATACCTGAAATAAGAAACCTTATCTGCTTCATAATCACTGTATTTCTCTGGAGGAAGGGACATTGCTGACCCTTAGCACTGGTAAGAAGGTGGTTTTGTAAGGCCAGAAAAGGCAACACAAGAGAAGATGATGAGGAAAAGCCTGCAAGTCCTCTGCCTCTTTGCAGGGAATGTATAGCTGCTGCAACTACAAGCAGGCAGAAGCTGTGTGCATCCTAGAACCAAAGTGTTGGCTACCTTAGGCCTCAAAGGACTTGCCAAATGTCAGGAAGAGATACTAGGTGCCTACAAGTGTTGCCCTTTTTATTTCTCTTGTTCTTTCCCTTTTTGTCCAAAGCATTCCTGTTTGAACCTTCCTTTCTCTGCTAGGGACCTCTTTCTTGTACTGGAGATAAAGCCATGCTCATGGGTGGTGGTGTGGTTTTGTATGCATGCCAAGTGGCTGTTTATTCTGTACAGGGCCCACAGAACTGTCTTGAGCAATTCTGTGTGAGATGACATCTCTTTGTGGTGTGTGGTAAAGGTTTTGCCTTTCTCAGATCACACAGAGAACAGAGCTACCCTGCAAGTGAATTTTACACTGAGGGATGCTCTCTGGTAAAACCAGCTGGAGTCAAGCTTCTGTGCTGCCTGTACAGCTGCACTCTGTCACTGTGTTGTGGTTAATCCCAGCTGGCAACCAAGTACCACACAGGCACTTGGTCACTCTCCCCTCAGTTCCCACAGGGATGGGGAGGAGAACTAGAAAAAAGTAAAACTTGTGGGTTGGGATTAGAGCAGTTTAGTAATTGAAATAAAGTAAAATATAATAACAATTGTAATGGAGAGAGGAATAAAACCCAAGAGAAACAAGTGATGCACAGTGCAATTGGTCACCACCTGCTGATCAATGCCCAGCCTGTCCCTGAGCAGCAGTTGGCCCTTCTCTGCAACTGCCCTCAGTTTATATACTGAGCACGATGCCATTAAATATGGAATATTCCTTTGCTTTTGAGTCAGTTGTCCTGACTGTGCTCCCTCTGAGCTTGGTCAGCTGTCCTGACTATGCTTCCTCCCAGCTTCTCATTCACCTTGTCACTGGCATGAGAAACTGAAAATTCCTTGAGTTAGAGGGAGCACTGGATAGTAACAGCTAAACCATCAGTGTGTTATCAACATCATTCTCATCCCAAATCCAAACCACATCGCTGTACCAGCTACCAGAAAGAAAATTAACTCTGTCCCAGCTGTAACCAGGACATGGTGTCCCTGTGAAGAAAGAGTTTGTGTGTGTTTTGTAGTATGAGCCTTGTGGACCTCAATAAGCTATTCCAGTGAAGCTGTAATTGTCAGTGAGCTTAGAAATCAGACTGGAACAACAGTGGGTAATAGCTAGAAGATAACAGAATTGGACCTACTTCAGGTGATAGATTGGTATAAAGAGGACCTTAAATGTTAAGGAATATTACTGATGAGAGGTGGAAAGGATGGATAAAAGGAACTAGGAGTTTAAGTTTCCTCTTGTATTGCAGTGCTAATTAGAATAGCTGAAAAGCAGCCTCCTGCTGTAGCTCCAGGCTAAAATTGAACTTCTGCAGGGTAGCCCTAATGTGGACTTGACAGCAAGCTCCTTCAGAGACAGGCTTGTGAATAATGTGATGAGCAGAATTAGTGCCTTCTTCTAATTCTGGATATTACTGATATCCATTTCTGCTTTGGAGCACAAGGTCCATCTGTTTTGCAGAGAGTATCTGCTCCTCTCTGAACAGAGGTGTGGTGAATTGAACCACTTTGAGATTCTCACTCTGTGGTAGCAAGGGATGCTCAGGTATTGTAGATGAGGAGGCCTTTGCTGTGCTGTTCACTGCAGGGATGTCTGCAAAACAGAATTAGGTTGGTGTGGCAGAGTGGTTGGAGCAGAATGATGGTGACTGAATTCTTGATGGTGGACAGGAATGCAGGTAGGGAAGCAGGGACCCCTGGAGCTATGTAGAAAATACAGCTGCCTTTCTGAGGTCAGTTACTGGTCTGCACAGGCATTCCTGCTCAGTGGAGAGATGGTTAAAAGACCTGTGCTTTAAGGATACAGTGATCACATGGAACTTTTATGGTGGAGGGACATCAGTAGTCTGATGGTGCAGAAGTTTGCTGTTGATTTCTGCCCTGACACCTGGCTACAGGTTGTTCTGAGCATGCCTGGTTGTTTCCATGTTTTGTGCTGATAGGTGACTGACACCAAGTTTCCTTTCTCATGTTTCAGGAGCTGTTGGCCAGATGCTGCTGAATGTTGACAGGAGAAAGCTGATTCGGAGACAAACGACCAGAAATGTTTGGACACGTCGTCAGTTTGGATCTGTAAGTCCTTGTTTGAGGGGAAGTTGCTTGGCAGCCCTGTGAGTTTTTGAGTATCTATGGAAATTCTCAGATCATGAGGGTAGATTTCAAATCCTGGTATCTTTTCCAGGTAAATGGGGATGAGGTGGCAGGTAGCATGGTTGTTGCCTCTAGGGTAGGAAGCGGGAGAGTTCTGTTTGAGCCTGAGGAACTGTGTGCTGAGAGACAGGGAGGCCTTTGGCATGTTCCTTCTAAGCACAGCTGCAGTGGAAACATGCGTGGACCCATGGGTGCAGCTGTTCCTGGAAGCCTCTGTCTGTCTGTCATGTGGCTGGTGGTTATGCCTTGATGCTGAACCAGCTTCTGCTGGGAGTTGATGGAAAAGCAGATTGAAACTATGCTGGCCTGATCCTTCCTGGAGGTGCATGTTCTCCCTCTCTTTCTCCCCTCATACTTTACAGTTTGCCCCACAGAGCAGTTCCAGTGTTGTGAAGCTGTTTTTCCCTGTGCTAGTTGAGACTCAACTCCAGCATTGTAGCAAGGAAAGAGGCCAGACAGCTTGTTGGGGCAGGGCCAGCACTGGGACACCTCTTCAATTTGTTTTGGCAAAGCTTGATTTTGCATGGTGCTGGTTGCCTGCTTGTTCCATTCACCTTCAATCTGAGTCTCCCTGTGTGTATAACTGCTCCAAACCCTGCCTCCTGTCCCACCTCCCAGGGTTTCATGCCACTGACATGGAAAAAGTAGCAAGCAGCAATAGTGCTTCAGGGAAAGGAAGGCTTTACTGAACTCTCTCATACCAGTGGCAGAGTGATGGCCACAAAGCTATTCTCTTACAGCTGACTAACCCAGATGAATCCAGTTGTCTTCTTGTAGTGATAGGTACCTGTTGTGGTTTGATTTCCACTGGCAGCTAAGCATCACACAGCTGTTGGCTCGCTTCTCACCCCTCAGTGGAATGGGGAGAGATTTGGAAAAAAAGTAAAATTTTGTTGGTTGAGATAGAGACAGTTAAATGGGACAGAAAAGGGAGGGATTATAATAAAATAATTAGAATGTGCAAAACAAGGGATGCACAGTGCAATTGCTCACCACCTGCTGACCAATGCCCAGCCAATTCCTCAGCAGTGGCCTCGGCCAGCTTTCCCCCTAGTTTGTATAGTGACCATGATGCCATAAGCTATGGGACATCCCTTTGGACAGTGGGAGTCAGCTGCCCTGGACATGTTCCCTCACAGCTTGTTGTGCCCCTCAGCCTACTCACTGATAGGGTGAGAAGCTGAAAAATCTTTGCCTTAATGTAAACACTGCTTAGCAACATCTAAAACAGTGTGTTATCAACAGTATTCTCATCCCAAATCCAAAGCATAACTTACTAGTTACTAGAAAGAAAATTAACTCTATCCAAGACAAAATCAGTTAAATACCCCAGGCTTTGACCAAAGAGGAAGGTTGTTTCTGAAGCTGTTTTGTGTCCCTGGTTGGCTGGATATTTTACAGAAGCCTGTTAACAGCAACGTAGAGTATGATATACTGCTTGATGGAAGTCAGGGAGTAGCTTGCCTTCCTCCCTTGTGGAAGTGTGGGTTATCACAGCTCTAGGCACGAATGTTTTGGCTCAAACAAGAGCCTGATAATTGCCAGTTCATTTGTGGGTAAAAAGCACTGACTTAAAAGGATGAGTGAGATAATTGTTAGCATCACCAAAATTCTGTACTGAAGGCTCCACAGTTAGCATCCCTCTGCAGTGGCAGGGAAGATTAGCTGGGAGGGTCCCATTCTAAAGGAGGTTTATTTAGTCCTTTCTGGAACCAATGTTGCTTTGAAGCCATTGCTTCATGAGTTTTGAGTTTATGTGATTCCAATTGCTTGAGTGCCTTGAACATTTCCTTGCCGTGTGCCTTTCCGGCTCTTGCTGGGCTATGTGGCCAAGTATTTCTATGTTTATTTTCTTTATTTTCAGAAGATCTGATACGGGCTGAGGCAGGTACCTGGAATGAGGTGGCCATCCCAATTGTCCTTGGCTATAAATATTCCCTATGCCTTACATATTTATGGGATGAGATTTCAAGCTGGCTGTTTTGGTAGATGCTAAGCTATTTGTTTCTCTTCTTCAGGTCATCTGAGTGAGTGTCCTGGCTTCATGAGGCTTTGGATCTGAGCCCGGGCTGGTAAGTGCTCATGTCCTTATGAACTAAATAAATGATTGTGATTTCAGCTAGGCATATCTTCCTGCACATCTCCTGTCCTTAGCCTTGCAGAAATTGAGAGAAGAGTCCCCTAGACCACCTGTTTGATAGTGGGCCATCTACAAACCACCTTCTGGTCAGGTTTTCAGCCTTTCTCTTTGAAAAAAGAGAAATGTCTTTCCAGCAAATCAGACCTATCTGTTTTGCTTAGGGATGCAGTGAAATGTGCGTGCAGTATTATGGATGTAATTTTTCTAAAATATTAGAGATTTCTGCATCTACTTAAGTCTTTTTAGGAGAAGGAACTTTGAGGGAATGACTGCAACAAGGGGAAGTTTCCAGCATTCTGATGGGGGAGATTTACAGGTTAGTCCTAGGAAGTTGTTTGTGTTGTGGAAAGGTGCGAGAAACTTTTGTGAGCTTGTGTTTATAGCAGAGTGAAGGACAGTTTGCAAATGTACTTGTGAAGTGTAAAGCCTGTTATGGCTTGGGACTGCTCTGTGCTTTGTGCAGACACCTCCCGCTTGCCTTCCTCTCAGGGGAGCTCAGTCTGGGTGTCAAAAGAGGCATCTAGATTAGAGTGGATAAGAATTGGAGAGAATTCTCGAGGCTCCATTTAGACTCTTACCATGTAAAATGCCGCTGTCCAACACACAGAGCGAGTAAAGTCTGCTGGGTCCTGGGCCCCATGGTAGCCATTGACTGCAGGTGTGTAAAAGGGAGTTGTGTGGCCCTGTTTGTAGAAGTGGGGAGAGAGCATGATCTGAGTGATCTAACACAGATCCTGCACTTTGAAGGGCTGCAGGTCAGGTGCTGAGGCTTGCTGAGTGTAAGGGTCCTGCAAGGGGAATGAGAATTGGGCACTTGCTCCAAATATAGGACAGCTATGAATGATACATGTGTTGTCACTGAGGAAAGTCTGGTATTGGGCTCTGCAGTGCCTGCTTGATAGCTCTGAGACTTCTTGTCTCGTGTACAACAGGGTGGTTGACATTCTGGTTGCTGTGGGAAAGTCTTCCTGCCTTCAACTGCAGACGTAGAAGATGGAAAGGAAGGTGTTTCTTCCATGTGTACAAGACAGCTGCTTTTCTTCTACCCTATTTTTTGCTCTTGTACTGCTCCTGCATCAGGAAGAATGCCAGCATAGCTAGGGTGAAGGAACTAATCTTCCCACTGGTGGTACAGCTGCATGTCTGTATATTGTGCACTTACTCTAAGGGTAGTGAGGCACTGGAACAGGTTGCCCAGGGAGGTTGTGAACTCCTCATCCCTGGAGGTTCAAGGCCAGGCTGGATGGGGCTCTGAGCAACCTGGTCTAGTGGAAAGTGTCCCTGTCCATGGCAGGGGAGTTGGAATGAGATGATCTTTAAGGTCCCTTCCAACCCTAACTATTTTGTGATTCTGTGTTGAAAAATCTGGCCTTAAGTACCAAGGGGTCAAAAACATTGCTCCCTAATTTGATGCTACCTGTGATTTGGAGGTTGTCTTTTCTGCCAGAGTAATCAGTTCTCCTTCTGACAAATCTGTTGTCTGCTGCACTGGGGTCCAGTGTAAGCCAAAAAGTTCTGGGCTCTTTAATGGCTGAAGTCTCCTCCCACATAGTCCCTGCTGACAGTGGCAGGACGTGATCAATAACTCCTGCTCCATCTGTCACTGCTGCCTATAAGGCTTGCAGTTTCCATATTGAAAAAGGCCTTTCCTAAAGAGCCTAATCAATATGCTGCTGTGAGGTCTATTCTCATTTGCTATATATAATCCGGACACACACAATTACGTGAGTGAGCGTGTGTAGAGGGGGGAGAGGATGTGTCAGCCCTCTGCTCTCACTGGCGGGGAGAAGGACACGGCTACCTCTTACTTTGCTCCCTCTCCTGCAGCTGGTTCTCAAGGCTTGTGGCTACATCCTTTACCTGCTCTATTAGCACTCTGCATGGGGACCTGCTCTGGGACTCCAGGGGAGCCAGATTCCTGCTGGGTCACTTCTAGGGTTCGATGGAGCAGCCGTGACTCTCTCTTCTGTGCACTTTCTGCTGTTGGTAGGTAACCCACTTTCGGAGCCACGCAGGTGGGAGGATGTCGAGCACAGCCCCGTCAAAGAAGCCTTACCGCAAGGCGCCCCCGCAGCATCGCGAAATCCGACATGAGGTACCCATCATTCGTGACGACCAGGATGGAGTGATCTTGGCTGAGCAGAGTCAGGTAACAACTTGCCGGGTGACAAAGGGCTTAACACCATTGCACCAGCAAATAGGGTTTAGTTACACCGAGGCAGGCCAGCTCGAGCAGGCAGAGGGGTTTGAGGTTTGCAACCTGAACTTCTCCTCATCGTGGTCCCTGGAGTCCAGCAGTGAGAAGGAAGTGGCAGGGTGCAGAGCGGAGTTGAACATCAAGAGCCAGACTGTCTCTCCAGCACTTCAGCGTGGTGGGAAGATGGGGCAGCGAAGTGGGAAGCAGTGCCCAAACCGCAGTCGTGGGCACCACAGCAAATTTGTGAGCCGTAGCATGGAGACAGTTATGGTGTCTGGAGATGAGAGACACCATCCCACTTCTTCTTTCAAGAGCAGAAGCCTGGAACGCTCACTTATATTTAAAGAGCCTCCTGAAGTCCTGACACCGAGGAAGTTCCGTGTCTCCTCTACACACCTGCCTCTCAAAGGGATCCTGAAGCAGACCAACATGACTGGCTCATGCCCTGAGAGCTTATGCAAGTCCCGCTCAGTAGAGACACTTTGCCACGGTGGTGGCTCACGCAAATACAGTGATCCTCAGCTTTGCCTCAGCCCTAGGGAGAAGCACTCCCTGGAGCAAAGCAGCAGCAGGGCTGCTGACTCTGTCAAGCGCAGGGAGAAGATCACAGAGGAAAAGCTGCAGTTCTCCAAATTTCTGGATGAGATTACCCAGCGGGTGCTGAGTCCCAACCGCTTGCGCTCACTGGGAGAGACTAGGGGAGCAGAGCAAGACCAGAACTCTCCCCTTTTTCCTAGAAACTCCGTGCCAGAAGGCCAAGGGGAAGGTCGCCTGAGAGGGATCAAAACCAAGCATGCAACTGAAAGATCCCCCTGCCCAAGCAGAAGAAAAGCAGAAAAGAAAAGTGAGGGCCTGGGAATGGCTTCGGGCCAGAGAAAGTGTGCTGAGGAAGCTGAGAGAGTTTCCAGACTAAGAAAGAAACCTGTCCTTGGGAGGAAGGACAGTAAGGGAAAACTCCATTCCTTGGATAGAAGGGTAGTAGATCTGTGTCAGTATGAGCTGCAGCAGTTGACAGACCTGGGACTGGCAGGGACCTCTGGGCAGCAGCATTCACTGTCTTCATGGAAAAGCAGTGCAGAGGGCAGAAGGGATGAAAGCAGTCCCTGTTCACAGCTATTGCAGCCACACCATCAGTGTGCTAAGCTTGGGCAGAAGCGTGCAGTGGAGCCGAACTACCCAGAGAAAGGATCCTGCTCCACTCCAACATGCTGGAGTCGGGAGGAGGGGCCTACCCCATCTAGATCCTCCCCTTCCTTCAACCTGGCACTAAACAAGGTAGGTGCCAGGGTCGCCGACTTGCAGGCCGGGCTCTCACAAAGGCCAAACCCCTGCCTGGATCTCATCTAGTCTGTAATGCCAGGGCAGAGAGTGAGAGCAGGCCCCCAGACCTCATGTTGTGGGTGCTTAATCACCAGAAGCTGCTCTCTTGTGGGTGCCACTCATGGCTGTGCTACAGGTTGGGTGTATCTTCCTGGGAGTAACCAGCTTCCCTTTGGCCACAGGAGGTAAGGAAGGTAGAAACTGGTGCTGTTCTCCCCACTGCAGACTTCCCAGGTGTTTGTTGGTTGGAGGCCCTTCAGGCTGCTGGGCAGTAGGTGTGTGCAGGAGGCGGGAAGCTCCATTGTCAGAAGGTGCTGGGATGTTTTGTTTGTGCCGTGTGCCTGGCTGTCTCAGGGTACTGGATCTTTGTATGATGGCTGTTTCAAGTCTTTTAAGCTTTCTTTTTTCTCTAGCCTGCTTTAAGGCAATGCCATTGTCTTGTATTAATAAGAATCACATTATCCCCTTTGCCTGGTCACTATCATCTGCTGTTTGTGCATTTGTGGGGGCAAGGGAGGCAGTTACTAGATAATTCTGTGTGAATTAACTGATTGCCATGTGGAGTCAGGAGGTAAGAAAAGAATGGATTGATGCTTTGCCCTTAGAAACAGGAGGGTGTATACAGGTGTTAAAGGCCATTCTCTTAAAGTGTGAATTAATGAAGGAAGGAGCCCCATGATGTCTTAAGGCCAGAACTGGGATGGTTTACCTTATGGAATTGTTAGCAGCTCAACAGCCTCGTCCTTGGCTGTCTGACATGGTCTCTCAGCCCAGAGCTGACCGTGACACTTTAATAGACTATCTAAAGTGTGGCAGCACTTGGGTTTGTGAAGTGCTCTTGGTATCAAGCAGCAAAAATAATCCATGGGCAGTTTGGACTTTGTGAGAATGGTCAGTCTTGGGCTTTCACAAAAAACATGATTGCTTCTAGTGCTAATTAAGTATCTCCCAGTCATCCTGACAGGCAGCAGCCATCTCATGGGTTAGTACGGAGAGTTCAAAATAGCTGAGCTGTGTGCTCTTGTCACTGCTCTCTGTCTCCTTGTTCTGCAGGGCCCTGCTCCAGCTATCTCTGCAAGTCTTGCCTATAACATTTTCTTTTACAGGCTTTTCTGATCTTTAGTGTTTCTTCTGCCATCCTTAAATAGTTACAGTGGCTGATTTCAGGTCTGCAGAAAGCAACCTATTTTGCAGCACGATCTGGGTGGTATAATTGGTAGCCACATTTTTCAGCTCCCAAATGACTCTTTCTCATGATTTTTGTGGGGCTTCATGGGCCTCACAAGTGATTGCTGTGGTGACAAGTGAATCCTATGTATGCTGGCCTGTGAGATTCCTGCTGCCCACCAGCTGTGGATGTGGAGGAAGATGAAACACCTGCTAAGGCAGTGATGTTACAAGAGATGCTGAGATTGCACCATGGGAGGGTAAAGCTACCTAACTTGTGTGGTGGTTTCTAGTCCAGCTCTTCTACCCTGAACCAGAACACACAGTGTGTTTTGGTATCAGACAGCTGAGCAGTATGTACAAATCCTTGTAGCTCTAAGCTTGCCTAGTATGAACTGTGAGAGCAGGGGAGGAAGAGTCAGAGCTAGGGTCTAGTGACCAAGACTGCCTTTTAGGACAGTGTGAGAGACCAACTCCTCTTCTAAAAGAATCTCATAGCTGTTTTCTTCCCTGTGCAGGAACCCTTGACGGATGCAGAAAGGATGAAGTAAGTGTCCTGCTCCCCCTTTATGCCTGTCATACTGCAACTGTGTGGGTGCTGATTCCTCACATCCTCCCTGTGCCACCTGTGCAGTGAAGCTGACTGGTCTTGCAGGCTCCTCTCAGATCTTCAGTCTTCTTGGGGCCATGTGGGCACAGCTTTGGTCTGTGCCTTGCCAACCTGTGCCTTGCAAGTCCCTCCTGGAGGAGGAGGGAACGTGGACCCCCAGTGCAGATGCAGGCAGAGGAGTTGGTGGGTGTGAAAGAAAGTAGAAGAAGTCTTTAACAGAGGTAGAGAGAGGATTTTTCCCTTCTATTCTTCTAACCTGGACTGGGATAAATTATTGATTGGTTTTCATTCATCAGTGAGGGACACTGGAGCTGTGCAGCTCATCTGTCTTTATGCAAGCACTGTAACCTGAGAGGGAGCTGGGAGCCAGCTGGCATGTGCTTCTTTGCCCTGGCTCCAAGAGTGTTTGTCTGTCTTTCCTGACAGAGATGTACCTCTTGCTTCATGTGTTGGAGTCTCCCAAGCGTTCAGTTCCTGACTTCCTGGGGCCCCTGTGAGGGCTCTTGGGCCCTAGTGCAGGGCAGCAGGGTGGGGATGCTGGTATGGAACACTGCTTATGCACTCAGTGGTACCTTGCTCCTGGTTCCTGCCCCAGGCTACTGCAACATGAGAATGAGGAGCTTCGGAGGCGGCTGACCTACGTGACTAACAAAATGGAAGCAATGGAGAGGGAACTGGAGTCAGGACAGGACTACCTGGAGATGGAACTGGGCCAGAACCGTGAGGAGCTGGAGAAATTCAAGGACAAATTCCGTAGGTATGACAAAGGAAATGAGAGGGGTAGAGTTAGAAAGATCCCTCTCACCAAAGACTCCCTCAGCTGGCGTGAGCAGGCTGTGCCCTGTTGTGCAAATTAGAGGTGTGCTCCATCCTTGAAAAGGTGCACCTCCAGACTCTAGGGGAGATAAAGGCTCTGCAGCCGTTATTTCTTCCCAGATACAGTGTAGGAATGCTGCCAGCATGTAAGGCTGATGACAGGGAATTCTTCATCTGTTGTATGTAAGCATGTGTGCGAAAAATGCCACTGGTGGCTCCAAGAAAATGCATCATTGTTTTAGCTGAAAAGTACTTCGGTTAAAAATCAGTGCCAGTCACTGGTCATGTGCTTAGATGTGACATAGCTCAGAGGAGTCCTCCAAAGTCATCTACATCCCCTCCTGCACCTTTCACCCTGCCAGCCTCATTTTGTCTCCAGTAACTTGGGGTCTGAAAGCCATCATGTATCAGAGGTGAGGCATAGTTGATATGCCTAGTTGTCTTAGTACCAGTCTTTCTGAGTTCTGGAGTTGGTGGTTTTCTTGGCAGCTATGAAGGCAACTTGAATAGGTGCCTGAGATCCATTCCCAAGCATACAATCTTGTTTCTATAGGTTGCAAAATAGCTACACTGCTTCCCAGAGAACCAACCAAGATCTGGAGGAGAAGCTGCATGCCCTGGTGAGTTTCCTATTAAGTCACTAGAGAGATGAGATGGAGGAGACCAGTGTGTATTAGGAGCAGATGGGGGAAAGGGCCCTGTCTTTGCCCAGCAGATGTGGCAGTGGGTGAGGGGTGAGATTCTGGCCATGACCATCTACTCCCCATTCTGGCTGGTGTCATGAGTGGTTTTCTTGATTTACAGAGCCCCTACTTGGTCATGCATGAGAGCTTTAGCTCCTCACAACGTAATTGCATGGTATTCCGTCATGTTGCTTCAGTCCCTCTCAAAATGCTAGGGATGTGTCAGCTAGTCTTGGAGTGGTCATCCTGGGAGGACGGGGCAGTCAGAACAGAGCCAATGTGTGTGTATGTCTGTTGTGTGCATTCATAACACTCATGGCTGTTTCTTTTCTCTCCCTCCCCCTCTCTTTCTCTTTCTCCTCCCCATGCTGCCGCTGGCACACTCTGGGCGCACTCACCTCTCAGGCCTCTCTCAGCCAAAGCTGGATTTTTGCAGTTGCGTCTTTTCGTTTGTGTGTTTTTTCCTTTTTCCTCTTACGTGTCTCAGCCTGTTGGTCTCATTGTCAATCCCACATACACCATCTCAGACGGAGGGGCCCCAGCCCTCGTCCAGCCAAGGGCTCACCTGGTATCCAGCAGCTGCCCGCAGATGCAGCAGGTCCTAGCTTGCAGGGCTCCATCTTGAGAGTGTTTGACTCTGAGCCAGCTGGAGCATGGCATGTTGGGAAGTGGTGCCCATAAGCAGTGGCGCTGCACAAGGTGTGGATGGCTGTGAGCCTCGTTTGCTCCCTTTCCTCACCCTTCTGAGCTGTGAGCAGGCAAGTCAAATAGTTGAGGTGCTGATTGCTTCCTTGTAGCCCAGGATGAGATTTCTTTGATTCTAGAACATGAATTTCTTGGGTTAATATTCACTCCAAATTATTCATTGTGCTAGTGCCTGAAGAGACTGCATACTGGGGAAGTATTGGCTCCCCTATCCCCTTGCATGTTGCTGTGCTGTACCTGTGATGCCCAGCTGGCCCTGCTGGTCACAGCCTCACAACACCCTTGGGCAGTTTGGAAGAACTTCTTGTGACATTGACAGCTTGGTTGTTCTGAGCTTTTATCCCTCTTTGCTGTTACATATGGGTCTCTATCAGCCCTGTACCTGAACTGTCAGGGAGTCTTAAGAGGCAAGGTTGCCTGCTTTAGGGAGGACATTAGCTGAACTTCAAATGAAGCGACAGGTCCTTTTACTTGCTAGAGCAAGGCTTAAACTCTTTCAAGATGGTCCCTTCCCCCTTTTGTCCAGTCAGTATTGACTGCTGGATCTTTTCAGGCAGTATTGTTTCAGTTTCCCCAGGAAGGAGGGCTGGGTACCACAATCCCAGAGGTCTTTGCTACCAGTGGCAGGTTGGGATTGGTTGCTCAAAACCACTAGCTTTTTGTGAGGCACCATGGGAACCAGGGGCAGAGAGGAAACATGCTGGTGCTGCAAGAAGAGATAGTGCATTAAGGAGGTTCAAACTCAAACTGTTGTCTCTGTAGCTAGCAGAGTGGCTGGTCCCATTTGGCTTTTGGAATCACCTTCCTTTGAAGAGGTTTGTCTCCCGTGTCTGTCTGTCTGGAAGTTTTTTGTATCCCAACTGAACACGTCATTGTGCTATACTTGGGCTGAGGTGGGTGGTGAAGCTGGGTTCTGTGCTAGAGAGTTTTAAACCTGGTGTTCTTGCATCCCAGATTAAAAAGGCAGAAATGGACCGCAAGACACTGGACTGGGAAATTGTAGAGCTCACTAATAAATTGCTTGATGCCAAAACCACCATCAATAAGCTGGAGGAACTCAACGTAAGTGTCAGCCTGCAAATGGCTGTGAAAGTGTGTGAGGTGTGGGGTTTTCCTTTTGTTCAGTTATTAGTGTAAAGGAGCACATGAATGACTCCAGTGTGTACGGCAGTGCAGGAGCTCTACGTGATAGCAGGGACAGACAAACAGAAGAGGGTCTGAGGAGCTGAACAGGAAGAATGGATCTTCAAGTTTGATGTGTTTGCTTAGGGTCTGACCTGAGTATGGGCTGTACCTGTGGAGGAGTCATTCACTCCAGAGCTGGGAGGAAGCTGATGCCTTTTCTACACCATTAATATAGCAGTTCTTGGATCCAGTGCTTGACTCTATTAACTGCTCTCAACTCCCTCTGGTCCATCTGCGTCATCAGATACGGCTGAGCTGTGGGATGGGAGAGAAAATCTGGTGGGATTTTTGGGGATGATTAAAATCCCCAGAGGGAGAGGGGCTTGATACACTGACAGAGGGTATTCCAGCAACAGGAACTGGAGTTGAAAGGGACACCTTGGCTGAGTTGTAAGAAAATACACAAAAGTATGGGGAGGAGGGAATGGCAGCGCCCTCATGAGCAATTCATCAGATGGCTCTTGTGGTTTCTGTTCAAGCAGTATCTGGTCGGGTGGTGCCTTTTTGGGTAAGAGTTCGGGTGAGTCTGACAGTGTTGCACACCTGTGCCTTCTCTTGCAGGAGCGCTATCGACAGGACTGTAACCTTGCAGTACAGCTGCTCAAGTGTAACAAGTCTCACTTCAGGAACCACAAGTTTGCTGATGTGAGTAGTAATCCTGCTGAGGTGGGGAAGAAGGGCTCATGGGCTTTGACGGCATTTTGCTGTCTCCAGCTTTCTCTGCATGGCTGCTGCCCTCTTATCCTTCAGTCTCAGAGGTGGGGGGAGGTTCCTGTTCCCACTCCCACTGAGAAGGCAGCACAGAGCTTCTGCCAGCTCCTCTTTCATGACAGCTCCATTTCACAGTTCACCCAGGAGCTGTTATAAAAAGCACAATAACCTTGAACTTGATAGCCTGCTGGGTGCATGCTGGTAGCTGGCAGGAAGACAGACCTCTGTCTTACTCTGCTCCATCCTTTTTCCTTCCTCACCTGGCCACATGGAAGGGCCATACTGCCTCATAAGAAGCAGCAGTAGTCTGATCTGATGTTACTTACTACTCTGAGGAGAATGTGAGGCAGCATTCAGGGTTTTCTGGGCCTTCTGAGCAGGAGAAGCTGGTACCAACTCACTCCCCCTTGTGGGGAGGGATGAAGGTGGGGGCAGTTTGGCTCATCCTGCTCTCATCTCCTTTCACATTAGTAGCGTCAGTTCTTTGGCTGAAAGTATTGTCCAGGCCCTTAGCCCAGCTCTCTCTTTGCCATACGTCTAGTCTCTGTCCCTTCTTGTGTTTCTCTCAGCAAAACTACATGCTTGTCTTTTTTAACTTAGCAGGTGACCACTATGTCACCCTCCCCCATTGTGTCTCAAATTAGCACTCTTGAGGTCAGTGTATCAGTTACTGCTGGGGTAACCTTGACCTCTCTCCCAGCTGTCCTCCCTCTCTGGAGCTTTGAATTCTGCCCCCCAGAGTGCTGTGTTCCACACGGCTGCCACTGGAGGGGGTTTGGTGCTGAGCAGCTGTGTAGACAGCCTGCCTCACAGCCAGCTGTTGTTATGCAGTGTGCCCTGCATGCCCAGATGTGAGTGCAGTTTCCTTCAGCTGTGATGGGACAGACCTCGCTGTGCCACTGAGTGGCTTGGGGACCTCTGCTCTCCACTTCATGCTTCACTTACCTGTGGTGACCCAGGTGAGGGCAGCTTGGCAGGGTAATGGGGAGAGCAGTAGTGCCCATTTGCAAGACAAGGGGTAGTGCTTACCCCCTGGTGAGACCTCAGTCCAACAACTTTGGTAATAAGCCCTATGTTTGTCTCTCTGAAATGGAGAGAATGAGGAAGCAGGGCGATGTGTTGGAGTCGGTAGGAACACAGGAAGGCATCGATCCTGGTCTGCAGGCAGGCTGCCAAGGCAGCATGGCTACAGTTATGCATTCAGGGAGCACTGTGGATCTCAGCAATGGGGGCTGTAGAGTCACTTCAGTGCAACCACCAGCTGATTTTCCACAGATCAATACACCCTTTCCTAGCATGTGCTGCCTGAGCCTTATCTCTGTGCTCACAGGCATGTGGGACTGAGCCCACGTGTTGTCTTTACCTGTTGACTTTGCCAAACGGAGCCTGTGAACCATGGCCTAGAAGCATGACTGCTGTGACAGCTAGAGAGCCTTGTTGATCACTCATGGGGAAGGTTTGCTTTGAAAAAAGATACCCTTCTGAAGGCAAGGTAGGTGAATGTTAGGGTCAAGATAATGACTACAAAATACCTGTGTGGGTTGGCTGGAAAAGGCAGATTATATGAAACTAAATGGCTTGCATGGCAGCCCCCTTCTAATGTCCTTTTCCTTCTCCCTAGCTTCCCTATGAGCTGCAGGACATGGTGAATAAGCATTTGCACAGCACACAGGAGTCTGCAGGCCCTGGCCAAGAGACATCCCACACCTTGGCTCCATCTGATGTTGTGCCCACCTCAGTCATTGCCAGAGTCTTGGAGAAGCCAGAATCTCTGGTTCTGAATTCAGCCAAGTCTAGCAGTGGCAGCTGTCCCATGGCTGAGGATGTCTTCGTGCATGTGGACATGAGCGGAGCCCTTCCTGATGCCTGCAACAGTGCAGGGCAGATGGGGAAGGAGGGAGGAGATGCAGGGAAACAGCAGAATGGTGGCTGCAAGCCACAGAGTAGTGTGGAAAGTGTGCCTGAGGAGGTGCCTGCCTTTGAGAAGCTAAGCCCATACCCTACTCCCTCACCTCCACATCCTATGTACCCAGGGCGCAAAGTGATTGAGTTCTCTGAGGACAAGGTAAGGATCCCAAAGAACAGCCCCCTGCCCAACTGTACGTATGCTACACGCCAGGCCATCTCCCTCAGCCTGGTACAGAGTGAAGATGAGAGCTGCGACAGGCACCGGACACTCCCCAGCAGCCCTGCTTCAGAAGGGCGCCGTTCAGCCTCCAGCTGTTCCTGTCAGCAGTCCCCCAAAGCAGCCAGGGCTCACGGCTCTTCCCAGAGCAGCCCGTTCAGCAGCCCTCCCCAAATCCCGAGCGCCTTTGCCAGCTCTGCCAGCTCTGAGGAGGACCTGCTGGCTAACTGGCAGCGTATGTTTGTGGATAAGGCACCCCCCACCTCGGAGCGAGTGCTGATGAACCGCACAGCTTTCAGCCGTGACACAGCCCCCGAGCTCCAGAAGAGGTTCAGTCGCTCCATGCAGGAACTGGGTAGGGCAGCGTCAGCTTACTCGGATGGTGAGGAGTCTGCACAGAGCTGCAGCTGGACTGTGAGCCGGGACTCAAGTGTCGACACAGACAGCACCGAGTCCAGAGCCCGCAGGAGCCATTTCTCCTCAGACTATGGTACAGATTTCTCCCAGGATGAAGCCCAGAAGCTGTTGCTTGAAAGCAGCGGAGGCACTGCTGAGCCTGAAAGCCCCTCACCAGAGAAGCACAAGGACTATGTAAACCTTGGCTTGCCTGAGAGCCCAGCCGAGGAGAGAGAAATGCTGCTCCAGGGAAACAAGGAGAGCAGCCAAGGAGGTGTCCAAGAGGAAAGCGGAGAAGGCAGGGTCAAGCCTCCTTTCAGTCGGCCGCACCGCAGCCCCAAGAGGATGGGGGTGCACCACTTACATCGCAAAGACAGTCTGACACAAGCCCAGGAACAGGGCAACCTTCTCAGCTGAGGCAGAGCAAGAAGCAGCCACGCTTAGCGGAGCTGTGGGATGCGCCCATCAGTCTACCTGAGGGAGAAGCCTCCCTTAGTACCCTCCTCCAGAGGGAAATCTGCTCTGAGATTTTGTATTTATTCTCTTCTTTTGCTACCTGGAAGAGCTGGGATCTCCCTTCCCCAGCACATCAGACCCACAGTACAAGCACACACGGTGTGCAGAGGCACACCCACTGCCCTGACACACTCGCAGCTCTCTTCACAGCCTCACACTGGTGCCTGTACCAGAACTAGTTCTTGGTACCCCTTGTCCTGGTGCCTGTGCCTCTTTTTGCTCTCATCCCCCTTCCCACTCAGGTACTTGAGGCCCTGGGTGCTCTCGAGTTTTTTCCCCACAGCTGCTCTGCTCTCTTTTAACTTGTGCCAACAGGGCAGAGTGCCTGTGTGGTGGTGTCTGATTCCCCGGGAGCCCCAGGGGCTGTGAGTGGGGCACGAGGACTCTCCCAGCAGATGGCTGTGTGCCGTGGGGATGTGCTGGGATTGCTGGTGTCCCATTTTCCTCCTGGGTTTTGTTATCTGCCTCTGCAAGGTCACTGTCTTGTGTCTCCAGGGCTGAGCCCAGCACCTGGTCCTCACTGGGACAGTGCACAGGGGCTGGTGCTGTGGTGTGGGGTACGGGTGCTGCCTGCTGAGGTGGTTTGAGGAGGCAATGCCTGCTGGGCACTGGGGTTTGTGTTTGTGTGTCTCCTCCCTCACACCTCTTCCCCTGCTCTCTGTGCTGTTGTTTTGTTTGAACGGTGCTGATGCTTTGCTCTTGGGTGGGCTTCTTTCTTCTTTCCAAGCCTTTGGTTTTGGGGTGTATTGTTTTTTCTTTCCCCCACCCTGCATAAACAGACACAGCCGTTGGCAGCCAGTCTGATGCCTGCACTGAGGGTGTGTTGAGAAGTCTTCTCTATCAGAGCTGCACTTCCCTCTGATCCTGGCCTCCAGCCTGCAGAAACCCCTCCAGATTTAAGAACAAGGTCTTGCCCCAGGCAAGCAAGGCATGAAGGATGCTACCGGGCTTTTCTGGGAAGGGCTTGGTGCAGGGCCAGCAGGGATGCGAGGGCAGCATGCTGAGGAGCTGCTCCCTGCAAATGCACTACCTCATGGCTCGGCAGCAGCCCTTCACCAGGGTCTCCTTGCATGCCCCCTTCTCTGGGGGGCTCCAGGCTCTGGTGCCTCTCTGGGGCCTCCCTTTCTGGGTAGGGCTCTCTGCGTGTTTTTCCTAGCCTAGTGTGATACTGTGTGACTTTTCTTCTCAGTCTTGTGTGCTCAGTGTCTTGTTGGGGGGAGGGAAGGGGAGAGGTCTGTAGATGTAGGTATTTTTTTGAGGGCTTACAAAGCCCAGGCCTCCTGTTTTAATTTTGTCTTGTGCCCTTGTTTGTCTGGTGTTTCTTGGCTTCCATGGGGGTGCAGGGCAGAGAGCAGCCCAGTCCCCTTCACCATACCCCCTTCAAACCCTGCCCTCTGCCTGCTGTCTGGTTTTTGAGTTGCATTTGTGTTGTCCTCCCACGGTACACCATGCAGGCTCTCCGTTGGGCTGGAGGAGAGCATCCTTCTCTCCAGGAGGGAGCATCTGCTCACATGCTTACATCAAGATTTGCAGCCAAGAGCTATCTGGGGGCCCTGCTCCCCTCCCCAAACCCCTGTCTCTCTAAAGGGCTTGCAGCTTGTAGCTGGGGCCAGCCAGGGCTTCAGCTTGAGCCTGGAGGCTCCAGGGCCAGTGAAAGGGAGCTGCAGGCTTCTCTGGCAAGCTGTGTAGGTTGTTTTATGTACCCTGGGCAGAGCTGCTGCCTACACACTCAGCTTGTTTCCCACCTGGAACAGTTGTGGAGCTGGATGCCACCCTCTAGTGGGGAGGTAGGGCTCAGTATTTCACTGCAGTGTTTTTTGCTGTGCAGAGAGGCTGGTGCTGAGGGTGGGAGCCTCCTCTGAGCCTGCAGAGTGTTCATCTCCCCTGTCCCGGTTGTGACGGGGGTGTGTCCTTGTGTTTGCTGCCATCAGCCACTCCACTGCTGCATTTCTTTTGTTCTTCTGCAGCACTACTGAGGGTTTGCATCTGCAGCACCTGCCAGATCCTGCCCCACTGATGTCACCTGGGGTTGGCTGCTCACTGAGTAAGCTGCTCTGGCTCTGAGGCTGCAGGTGGCCTGCAGTGGGGGAGGCATTGCTCCCCAGGGTTCAGCCCCATCTCCCCTGAATGCTGGCATGCTGGTCAGTGGACAAAACTCTTTTGCTGAGGCAACTGGACAGAGCTGGCCTTGCTCCGCTTTTAGTCAAAGTAGACTGAAAGGCGAAACAGTGAAGTGGAGGGTTGGCAAAGGTTTGCCCAGCACCTCACCAGACACTTGTGCTTTGCAGCATTAGGCTGCTGGCAGAGGTTGAGAGGGAGTGGTGGCCTCAAGCAGCAGAGCCCTCTCTTTCCCTGTGGGTATTGTGTCCTCTGCACTCCTGCCCACCTCCAGCAGTATTGGCTCTGGGGCCTTGAGCCTGTCCCACTTCCAGTGTCCCAACTCCAGACTGTTAATCTGTAACTAATGTGTTTTTTTTCTGAGATTTTCAAACTGATGTATATTTTAAGACCAGAAATAAACTATTTTAAAAGTAGATGGCAGTGGCTATATTGCACTTGATATTACATAAGACCTGGGCTGGAATGATCCTGAGCATATGAGGGTGTAGAGCTACTCAAGGTACAGTGTCCCAAGTTTGTTGAAATATGTGTGCCACCCATTGTCTCTTCCAGGGAGAGCGAGCCTGTGACATGTAAGCTGATGCTGTAAGCACCCCTCAGTGTTACTTGTAAGATTCTGCCTACCCCATTTCACATATTTTGCTGGCTCTACTGGCTGATCTGTCTTGGTAGACCTCCACATTCTCATGTAGTGTAGGAGAAAGTGTAGCTAATCCTTTTAATAGTTGGTTTTCTTGGAGTCCCAGCTTTTGGAGTCATCTGAGAGTATCACTTTCGAAATGGAGTGACATGGGACCACTTAACATCCCCCCTTGCTGGAGTTCCTAAGAGGTTTATAATTCTAGATTCAGTATTTTGTGTGAGGAGGAAGGATTGGGGGTGACTGGACATACCCCAGACAGGAAGCCCTCCAACTATGAGACAGAGAGTTCCTGCAGGATGGTGATGCAGACAGTTGGAAGTATTTCCTTTTCACGTTGAAGGGTGCTGCAGAAGTCAGAGGGCTGACATGAGTTTTCCTCCATATCCCAAGTTCCGCTGCCTGTGCCTTTCTGACCTGGCTTGCATGCAAGCCTAACACTGGAAATAGTGTCTTGTTTCTTTGTGCCTGTAATTAATTATTTTATTACTTGTTCCCTTGAGTAGCAGCTGCTGCCACAATTTAATCTTCTAGCCTAATCTGAGCCTTGAAACACGATCTTCATTGTCAGCAAGGGACGCTTGGCCAAGCAGCGCAACCCACGGTGCTGGTGTGGCCTGAAGCCTTCACCAGGGTGTGTACAGCTGGTGTCAAGCTCCCTGCAGAGCTAGATTACCCTGCAGAGCTAGATTAGCCTTCGCTTCCTCCTGGCCCGAGGGAGGGCCTGGGGGACAGAAAATTGGACTGTCACCGACTTGTCCCCAGGACGGGACCCGAGTCGTGGAGGCGCGGCAGAGAGCCCGTGAGGCGGCGGGCGAGGGGCTGGCGCCCCCTGCCGGCGCTGCGGGCCCGCGGCTCCTGCCCGTGCCTGGCCTGGACGCGCCCACAGCGCCTGGCGCCCGCCCATCCCTGGCGCCCGCCCGTCCCTGCCCATCCCTGCCGGTACCTCCCACACCCTGCCCGTATCTGCTGTACTCTGCCCGTCCCTGCCCATCCCTGCCGGTACCTGCCCCTCTCTGCCCACACCCGCCTGTCCCTGCCCGTACCTGCCAATATCTGCCGGCGCCCGCCCTCCCGGGGTCGCAGTGGCGGAGGAGGACGCTGCCGAGTGGTGCCACCACATCTGCGACCTTTATAAAAGTCTCATGGCGACAGCAGTATAAGCGATAGAAAGGACATCTCTTATACACATCTGAATAAATACAGCCTGGGCTCTGCGGGCGCAGCCGGGCGTGGGGGTGGCAGGGCGGCGTGAGCTATACATGCGGCGACGGGGACAATCACAAGCGACCGACGAGGCGTGTGACGGCACAGAGACGCGTGTAGAGGTTCGCTCGGACCAGGCTCCTGCGCTTGGAGCCGAGGGAGGCAGCGGCAGGAGGTGAGATGTGTGAGAATAGAGCTGGGGAGCCCCGCGGAGGCCGGGGCGGGCGGTGCGCGGGGCTCTGTCTCCTCGGCAGAAGCAGGCAGAGTAGCCCAGCTACATTTCTGTTTCTGCTAAGAGGCTGTCACCGAGGCCTGACGTCATCAGGACCATCTGGGAGCTGGAATCTGTGTCGGGAGAGGGAGAAAATTACGAGCCGATCCGGCTGCCAGAGAGCACAGGGCTCTACTTTGCATCCAGAGGTGAGGATGAGGAATTGAAACACCAGAGGGTGGGAAGAGAACTCCTGAGAGAAGTGTGAGATTAAGTAGGAACTAGGCCTGCTCTGGCCACACTGCAGAACAGAATCGATTTTTGGGGAGGGGGAGAAAGCAGAGACAGCAGCAAGAGGCCAGAGGAACATCAGGTCTGAGTACCCCCGACATGCAGGTGGATCCTGGTTGTGCTGGCCCAACTGTGCCCTTACCCAGCCCTGCACAGGCCTTTAAATCTGCACTCATCGAGTGTTTTTTCAGTAGAGAGACAGTGTCCAGGTGGGGCAGGCTTCAGGCTGCAATCCAGCCAGCATCACACAGGGTGGTGGTGTTGCCTTCCCAAGAGCAGGGAATGCCATGGGCAATCAGCCATGTTACAGCAGCAGAGGCCTGGAAATACTGACTTTCTGCACTGCATGAATGGAGGGTTTGTGCAGCCTTCCCCTGCCTGCCTCGGGGAGGTGAGGGCAGCCTGCTGGCTCTGCCATGGCTCAGAGCAACAGCCAGGAACACTGTGATTCTCCCCCCAGCAAGTGAATCAACTGCAAGGAGAATGTAAGTAAGAAACTTAGCAGGGTACCAGTTTGCTATCCAGAAGCCTTTTGAAACTCAAAAAAACTCTGTTTTTTCCTGGATGGGAGGGAGGAGATCTCTAGTAGCAGTCCTGCACATTCAAAACTACTGCAGGGGAATCTCTATTTCAGGAAGCAATTTCTGGAAACTAGATCCAAAACTTGGCCAAGCTGTCACTAAATGATTTTTATGAGTTTAATAGATGAGGATCCAGATGTTTTGAGGCTCAAGGATTGGTTGTGCTTGTCTGCTGGTAGTCTGATATGAGAATTGTGAGGGGTGAAGAACGAACGAAGGTAAAAAAGGCAAACCCTCTAACCAGCTGGATCACAAGGTAGGCATGACAAAATACAGTATCATGTATGCAAACTACACAGAACTGGCTACTGCTGTCTCTGTAATACACCTTTTTTCTATTACAAGCAACAGACAGATGGCAGCACCTGGTTAACCCTTCACATCTTTGGGACGTAGAGATAGGAACAGCTGAGGCTGCGTGGATTGCAGGGAGGTTCTGGAAACAGTGAGGAATTACACAAATTTTGGCTAGGATATCTGGCAAAGGCTCCCAAGATCTTTAATATTCCTGCCCTTGAGTTTTAAGACTTTCAGATTTCGTTCCTGCAGCATCAGGAAAAATGCCTCAGAGGTACCGTTTCCACTCTTTGCAGCAGCCGCATTGTCCTTGGAGGCTGCCTTTCCCAGAGCGGTGCAGCCCAATGCTATTTAACATGAAGGTCACGCCTGGAGGTGTACGTATTCCATGGAGGTTGTATGTATTCCATAGATTGTATGTATTCCAGTTCATGGGGAGAAGGGACAGATGCATTCACCAACCCCACTGCAAGAGGCCAGTGGCACTGGAAACACCCCAGACACCCCAGTTCTTACCCCTCAGCTCCTGCCCCCCAGCCCAGCTCCCAGAGCTCTTACTGTTCTGGCAGATCCAGGGGTTCTTCTCCCTGGCTGTGACTTCGTGGGCCTCTGTCTCCTCCTCTTCCTCACCCTCTGAGAGAAGATCGGAGATCTGCTGCTGCAGCTCGGGACTAATGTTGTTCTCTGCCAGGATGAGTGTCCGTAGGGCTGTGGGGTAATTCTCTACCATGTCCAGCAAGGTCTGGGGGGAGAGTGACATAAAAAGGCTGACAAGCATCACAAAGGCTGAGCAGAAAGAGTGTCAGTGCTTTGTCTCCCTGCAAACTCCAGCCCTCCTCTCCTTACTTATGTCTTCCCTTGGCCTTGACCTCCCTTCATCAGGCTTTGTGAGGGACTGAGGACTTCCCATCTTCCTATGTGAAGAGCCAAGCTTGGATTTTCCGACTCTGTCTAAAGAAGAAGGGAGTGCTCTACGCTGCTGCTGTCACATATCCAGGCCCATTCCCTCTTACCACTAGAAGCTGGAGATCTGAGAGGAGAGTCTGTGTAACTGAGCCTTGGCCTGTGTTTATCCACAGAGATTTAGTTCTGATTCTCAGCCAAAACTCCAACCTCATTTCTTCCAAGAAAACAGCCAGGGGAAAGCAAGGGGAAACCTCCCTGGGTGCAGGGAGGGAAGTGGGTGTGTGTGGACTCCAGCATGTGGTTGGAGGCAGGTGTGGGTCCTGAGGCCTCTGCAGACACCCCAGACCTGCACCCTTGAGGTGTCAGTGATGCTGTAGAGTAACTGTGGGCTCCCATACCTGAGCTGACTGGTTGGTAAGTCCTGTTCCCTCCAAGTCCAGCACTTCGAGGGTTCGACTGGAGGCCACAGCGACAGCGAGCATCCCGGCTACCTGGTCACCTGTGGGAGGAGCAAACCAGGGCTGTCAGCAGTGCCTGCCTTCCCTCATGTAATGCCACATGCCCTCACATACCTAGGGCTGTCATGGGAACATCCTCTGAGTATTTCTGCCATCAGACAACCTTCCAAATCTGTTACCTCGTGGTGGAAAAAAAGCTAATAACTGAGAAAAGAGACAAAGAAAGGTGCACCATTTTGTGGTCATGGGAGCAGTCACTGATTATCAGGGGAAACACAAAGGAATACTGTGAGATTGCTTTTATTCCCCAAAGAACCGTATCTTCCCAAATCTCCTTCCTACGCAAGGAGGCAAGGGCCTCTAACAGTCCCTGTAGGGCATCCCAGACACAGAATAGGAACTGAATACTTCAGTCTAGGGAAAGGCTGGAGTCAGACAGAGGACTGCACCAGCTGGCAGACTGCCTCCCTGGAAAGGGCATAGACTTTGAGGGCGGATGCAGCAAGATGAGGAGCATTGAAGATTGATGTTGGTGAAGAGACAACTCTAGAATGACATTCTCTGTGGAGTGTGAAGATGCCATACAACCGTGACACCTTCTCTTGGAATAAAATGCAGACTGCTGTCAAGTAACACTCTGGGGCTTTTCCTGTCTGAGAGGAGATACCTGGACAGAGAAGAGGGCCTGGGGGAGGCTCTGCTTGCAGACAGGTTGAGGAGGGGAGTATCATCCCAATGCTCAGAGCAGCATGGCCCGATCTCCTCCTCACCACCTTGCAGCAGAGCAGGAGAGAGTTTGTTTCTATGGCAACGAGTGCCAGGCTCTCCTCCTCCTCCTCCTCCCTGCTCCTCCAGGAAGATGAAGGGGGGAGCGTGGGGACATACTGCATCTGCCAAGCCAGCTTTAGTGCCCAGGGCTTCAGGAAGAAGGGAGACATGGAGGGTCAAACGTGACGACAAAGGCAGCAGAGTGGGCAAGGCAAGCCTCCTTTCTGCACCTCCCCACAGGGCATGTGGCCACCTCACACAAGCAGAGCAGTGAGGGTGGCTTCCCCTGCAGCTGAAGGTGCCTGGCAGGGAGAACTTTCTGCTGGGGAACAGAGGGCACCTATGCAAGGAAGTGCCCCATCCTACTGTTGATGCTCTGCTGCCTTTCCAGAGCTCAGTCCCTGGCAACCCGCTGGTGCAAATCACACGAACACTGGGAGGCAGGAGTGCTCCTCCTCCCCGGCCCCCAGCTTACCTAGGGGGTTGTAGTCCAGGTTCAGCACGCGGAGCTGTGAGCTGTGAGCCACTGCAATGGCTAGGCGTCCCCAGCCTTTACTTGTGATGCCTGGGTTGGCACTCAGGGTTAGCTCTTTGAGGCCTGGAGAAGAGACAGAAGCCAAACCAGAGCCTTAGGGTCCCAAAGCAGGCACAGGAGAACTTGTTCAGCTCACCAGAACAGCTTTGGATTGTGTCCCCTCTACTCAGTAGGGCTTAAGGGCTTGGTTTGCTCTGACAACTGTCATCATATATTTCAGTGATCAGTGAAATATTTCATTGCCTTCAGCTGTGGGCCTTCATATAACCGTGCTGCAACTGCCCCATTTATCTCCCAGCCTGCATCCTGCTTAGCCTAAATAGCAAACACAATGGAAACTAAGGGGTGTGTGAGACCATGACTGGGCGAAGAAGGTGGCATGAGGTGACAGGCTGGAGAGAGGATAACGGGGACAGTAGGCTCTGAAGCCTGCACCTGAGAGAGGTGGTCAGCAGAGATAACAGCATCAGTGGCATTGTGTGCACACAGAGGAAGAGGTGCTGGGACAAGGTGGAAAGCACTTTGAGAGTCAGAAGAAAGGAGTGTTATTACCTCAGCACATGCCAGCTCTCCGCTTGAGTGGGTCAGTGGCCTCACACCACCAAAGGTCATTCCCTGCAAAGACCTGAGTCTTGGCACGAAGGCTGTGACCATGCAACTACATACTCATGGAGCGCTCCCTCAAGCAGGGCCAACTCCCAGGCACTGATAATAAAGCTAAGTGCTGAGGTAGGGGTGCACAATATATTTATCTACGGTGATTATCAACACACAAATGCAAAATTATTAATTCAAAGTCCAAGCTGTCCTCTCCTCCAGTTTCAAATGCTGCTGACATGAACCAGAAGCAACCTGTTAGTCCCTGAGCTCCAGATCAGTAGCAGAAAGCCCAAACCTGCCCAAGGGAACCACTTGTCTATTGCTCGGCTTATCTGCTTTTCTTAAGGGAAAGAAATCCTTAGCCCTGGCAAGCCATAGGGCCTGCCTCCTCCAGGGCTGAGGGTTTAGTGCTGCACACATCTGATCTATGTGAAAGCTCCACCAGTCACTGAGCAGCCCACAGCCCCTGGTGCTTACCAGACTTGGCCCCATCAGGCGGCAGAAGCCCACAGATAAGGTTGATGCCTTCATCACCCAGCATGCAGTCTCCTAGATCCAGAGCCACCAGCGAGGGGTGGATGGAGAGAGCAGGGTTGAGGAGGGCCAAGCCTGCATCTGTCAGGGGACTCCCATGGAGGCTGTGCAGGTAAAAGGGAAAATTACTACGGAGCCTTCTTCCTGGGGGCTAGCTAATCTGACAGGGAGGAAGAAGCAGACAAAATGAGGTGGATCACAAATACTAACCCCAAGGGGGCAAAAAGCTTTGGGAAGCCTCTGTCGCTAGGGTCGGCTGGCTGCTACGGTGACCCTCCTCTCCCGGCCGGGACGAGGGGTGCAGGGGATGCCAGCTTTGAAGGGGCAGCCCCACCAGCGGGGCTGGAGGACCGGGACTGAGAGGCAGGGCCGTGCCCAGCCGGCGGGGACAGAGGTGGCTCGCTCCCAGCCAGGTGACGGGCATGGGCTTATCCTCCCTAGCGTCAAGGGCATTTTCCCTCCGGCAAGACACAAATTCAAGGGCTGGCCCCGAGCTGATAGTCCCCCGAAAGAGCCGTCCCAGCCCGGGAGGCGCCGGGGCCCCCTGGGCAGCCCCCGCCCCACTGTACTTACAAGAGGGACTGAACGGAGCGGTTCGTCTTCAGGGCCTCGGCCAGCTGCTTCACGCGGTTGATGTTGGAGACGATGCCCAGGTTGAGGTTGAGCTGCGCGAGGGAGCGGGACTCGGCCACCCCGCGGCAGACGTGCCCGAAGTCCCGCTCGGAGAGCTGGCAGCCCCGCAGCGACAGCAGCCGCACCGAGTTCTCCCGCAGGCTCTCGCAGATGTCCCGGATCTCCGCCCCCGACAGCGTCTCCCCGGAGATCTGGATAGACCCCGGCAGCATCTTCCCCCGGCTCGGAGCGCCGCCGATGCCGGGGCCGTGCCGGGGGAGAGCCGCGCTGCGNGCCAGCGCCTCCTCGCGGAACGGAGCAGGCGTGGAGGGGGGTCTGGCATCCCTCGTCCCACCCTGCCATCCCTCATCCCACGCCGATGCCATTCAAAGCCCACGAGGGGCGACGGCAGTGCCCGCTGGCACCTGCCCGCTGCCCTGAGGAGATGGTGGGGCCAGGGCCGGTCGGGTTGGGTCCCGGACATTGGCGGTGCAGGAGGGGAAGAAGGGGGAGTGGAAGAAGCATCTGGGAAAGGCTCTCCATGCCAGCCCCACTCCCACCTAGGGAAAGGAGCCCAAGCAATTGGGCCATGGTGCACTCTGGGTGCTTAGTCCGAGGAGCTGTGGCGTTCTATGGCTTCAGTGACGTTTAGACCTACTGAACCTGAATCCTCAACCCACGACTTAGTGGCGAGGTCAGTCTAATCTGCTTCTTATAGCCCAGAGTTTGCAAGAGCCAATGTTTGGAGGCAGCTGCTTGGAGGTGAAAGTTGGAGGGTTGGGGAAGGGCCACAGACTTCCTTATCCCTGAGCATACAGCCCGTGGCTTCAGCCTGACCTGAGGTATACGGGGCACACCCCAGCTCCTGCTAATTCACAGGTATGGATCACAGGGATTTGTCCCCTCTCTCCCCGTTGAGTAATCCTGTACTTGGAGAGAAATAGGAAGCAGGGCCCCTGCGTTTTCAACTCCACTGAGCCGAAAAAGGAAGGCAGTGATGTGGAAATTAGGTTAAACCGCCTAAGTAGGCAGCTTTCTGCACGTAACTAATCTGGCTGCTGCATATAGCAGTGCTCAAGTGAATTCCAGCCCAGTGGGTAACACTGGGACTAAACCAGGCTCCCCTGCTTGGTTTGCAGGCCAGGGCCCAGGAGAGAAGGGATGGAAAGTGAAGAGAAAAAGAGAGTGTGGAGGGGGATATGGAGCACTTCTACATGGAAATGGAGGAGCAGATCACCTGAGCTGAGGATGCATGTTAAGTCCTGAATGAGGTAAGGGGAGCAGAAGCTTTAAGACTTTGGCTTAAACTCCCAATGTGGGTATCACCACGCCCTTTGAGTAATCTATCTCTGTTCTCTAGAGTACCTACACCTCCCTCTTTCTTTCCCTGTTGCAGAGATGCATGACCTTGATAATGTTCCTGCAAGACACACCAAGAACCGACCACTGGCCTTGCAACTCATCCGTGCAGCAATATAAGCAGCAGCTGCAAGCATCCAGCTGTGGTACAGCTGTGGTATTGGTGAGAATGGGACTCTACATATTGCAGGATGGTGAAGGACAAAAGACTGGATTTCAGAGTTATAGGCAGAGGGTGGCCAAGAAAATCTCAGCTGCTGCTACTGCATGCAGATCAGCTAGGAGGCTACACTCAGACTCACCTCTCAACTACCTCCAGGCACTACCCAACCTCTGCTTTTTTAACACAGGCTATTATTAGAGAGGTGCTTGGAGGAGAGCCCTTGGGACATGTCCCACTTCCATTGACAGCAGCAGTTCCAAAACACTGATGAAGATGCCCTAATGCCTTTTCACTGCCTGTTGTCAGGAGCCAGAGCACACTGAGGAGACAAGTATCCCACCTACTTTATGCTCAATTCATTGAAAAAAGTGACACAGGAGCTAAGGGTCCAAAGCTTTGGCTCACCAAACATAATGCAGGGCCATGCAGAGGGGACTCTGGCAATGCTATTTTGTGTAGAACTAGATATTTCTTCCTTGTCATGTGCAGTTACCCAACAGGTATGAGGAAGGTCATTTATTGTTTACCTACTGGGGGCAGAAAGAGTGATGTCATTGAGAGTCAACACATAAATGGAGAAAAACAGTGCATGAACAGCAACTACAGTGAGAGTAGACATAGGCAACAAATGGGAGAAGGAAGAGCCTACCTGTAAACCAAAATCACAACTAAGGTGACCATTAGTGCAACAAGGATAGACTGTAAGAAGAGCTGGACTCTCAGGTACTGCATAGGAGAGGAGGACATCATAGATGCTTTAATATTAATTTTCAGCTTTAATATACAGCTTTCTCTTTCTAATCTAACAGCTTTATATATTTGTTCCATATTTAATAAAGAGGGGCTTACACAGAGCTATCTTTACCCAAAAGCGGGAAATGATGAGTGGGTTATTTCAGATTTGCTGCAAGGGAGAAAATTATTTGAGATTTGCTGCAAGAACTGTGGCAGGAAAAACAAAGGCAGAGATAGTGTTGCATGATAGGGTTGTAAGGTTTGTGCTGATAACTAGAGGAGTTGAGTAAGCATTGAGATGCCCTCCCACAAGGACTTTATTAAGCCTGCGTTCTCAGCATGCTCCCTGGAACTGCAGCACGCATGCATTTCCCTGAAAAAACGTGTCCTTTTCTGTCAGTGAAAGGCAATGCTGAAGCTCTCAGCCGAGTACTGAATTTCTGGCAGAAAAGAACAGTTCAGCTTCCAGCTGCTGCTGCATAGAGAATTAATCAGGGCTGAAGAACTGGAGCAGAGCAAGCCCCACAGGTTCCAAGAGGGTGGTTGGTTGTCACCCTGATCATGTCCCCAGCTGACACAACACAGAAGCTGCTCGGGGGAAGTATGAGGAGTTTGCTCACTGCTCTTCTCTGTGTTTTGAGTGAAAACATAGGGCACCCCTCTGGTTCAGCTGAGTGGCTCAGTGCAGGAGGGAGCACAGCTGTTCTCCAATTGTGTCGTAGATCAGCAATGGTACAAATTTGGTGCAGAATGATTTTTTTCTTCTCAGCTGATCTTAGTCCAGTGACAATTGTCTCTTTCTCTTTTCCTTCCCCCTGCCAGTACTTCCAGAGTTTGCACCAAGAGAAACAGATCCATTCTAGGCTGCCAGGGCAAGAACTTGGAATTAGAAACAAACCTCCCATGGAGATATAAAGAGGGAAATACCAGAAGCAGCATTACAAACTAACACTTCCATTTTGTCAAGTTTTGAAGTAATAGAAATTCTAGGAGCTTAAAGTGGTTCAAGTGGTCCAAAAACCCCCATGAAGACTATTAGCCAAAATAATTAACAATTCCTCCAAGTAGCTTGCTCCGAGTCCTGTTCTTCAGTCAAAATGTTTCCCAAGGAAGGGGGTCAGGAGGGGAGAAGAGAGTGAGGGAACCTGTCTGTTACACATGAGATTGTTAGGAGAGCAGCTTTTTGCTCTTGAAAGGGGAACGAATTATGAATGTGGGAATAAGCAAATAGTGGAAAGTAGGTCTGTGACTGAAAATAATCAAGTCCTGTCTGGTGACCTTTTTTTTCAACTGAAGCAGATGACCAACCTGATTACAGTAGCTGGCACCATCTTCTTCTCTTTCATTGCACCTTGGCACTAGTCTGAATGCCACTACAGCTGCATCCTCTCCCATTAACATGAACAAGGGACCAAAGTGCAGTTCTGACACACTGCCTTGTGTACTTCATAGGCACACCAAAGGGAAATATCCTGGGTTTTTTTCTGCCTGAGTTTAAAAATGAGCTTCTCTGAGGGGTGGCTCTTGTCCCCCAGACATCCAGAACTACAGGGAGAGAAAAGATGAAAGCCAGTTACCAGCTAACAGCTTCTACTTGCAGACTAGTAGAAGTTCAAGCAGTGAGGGAAGGCTGAACTACTCAGTTGTGATTTACTGCAGTGCAGGTAAGCCTTGACTGGGCTGCTCTGCTTACCCATCCTTACTGGAGTTTTCCTGCATCAATACACTGGGGATTAATATGCCGACTCTATTTCCATTACACACTCTGTTATTTCTCCCTTTGTTAAATGGAAAGACCAGAGAAAAGCTTGCCAGAGGCCCTCAAGGCCCCAGGAGTCCTTTCAAAAAAACCCTAGACTCAGCTTGAAAAGCCAGGCAGTACACAGCAGAATGGGTGTCTGGGGAACAGAATGCCACTCCTGCCCAGAGGTGACATGTCCCATGGCTAGGAGACATGTCCCATGGGTAGGAGACATGAGGGCCAGCAGCACAAGGGTGGCCTGCCCTGCATGTCCCACAGAGCAACATGGGCAGAAGGGTAGCAGGAAATTACAGTGAAAGCATGGGGACAGATACATTTCTGACATATAGAGAAGAAGGGATGCTGAGGTGAGATAGCAGCTTGGACCAAGTGAAGAGAGAGGGATCAATATGGAACATGACAAGAAAGAGCATGTGGTTAAACACTGTGCTGTTCCTGAAAATCGCCAGACAAAGTGAAGTTTCTGTGCCTTTTGAACTACTATGCCTTTGAAAAAGGTGCCCAGAACAGGACATGTGTCACAGAACATCTGAAGAAGGACAGCAGAAAATTGCAAAGAATCCTGCTTTGAGTCTAGGACAGGACAGATGAAGGCACAGAGACACAAATACCACACTCCCATTAGACAAGCAGGCTCAAGCATAAGACATCACTCAGCACCAACATCAAATTTAATTCTTCCCTCTTCAGGACAGGAACAGGGCAGATGCTCCTGGAGTTACATCAGCAAGCAGAAAGAGGGCTAAGGAACAAACTCTGCTGGGAAATCCCAGCTAAACATGCAGGCAACAGAACCACTCTACTCAAGACAGCCCAGACCTGGATGGGGAAGAGTATAGCTCTTCTGAGTCACTGAGGTGCGACTCACCTCTGCTGAGTCCACTCAGCTGCCCAAAACTGTAACGCAGAAGACAGGTCCAGGAAAACAAAACCAAATTGTCTTCTTGCTGTTCTGTCCTGTTCCTAAGAGGCAGCAGGTTACTGTGGCCCTATGCAGCCCCAAAAGTAGTGAAGGAAGCAAGTCCAAGTCTGTAAAACTACAGGGTCAATGCAATGGTTTTGGCTGTTGTGTTCAATACAGCATTGGAAACAACTGGAATGTCTCGGGCAACTCTTTGAAAGGGCAGCATGTTGGGTCCTTCCAATGTGTCCAGGATACCTGCAGAAGAGAAAAAGGGGGAGAGAGGCAAGAGTTAGTTCAGATGACAGCAGGTGGCACATTTCTTGCTTTTCTCTCTGTCCAGGTAGTGGTTGAGGGTGGCAGGGCCCAGAACAGGTGAAGCACTTCCAGGCAGTGGGAGGAGACAACTAGCCCCAAAGACTGAACAGGAGTAAACACTTCCATCCAGAGACCACAGGGTACACATCAGAGCTTGTGCTCAGGGCAGGAAAACTGCATGTTTCCAAGAGGAACCCAGATCCTTTGGCTTTGAGGGTGTCAGATCCAGTCCCCTGCCATTTGACCTGAATGCAAGTACTGCCAGAGATGTTGCTCTGCTGAGGGAAATTGATAAAATCCTGTTTCTACTTCATCCCAGCACAGATCTCACTCCTAGACCAAGACTCTCTTTCATCCTGAGATACGCTTGCAGACTTACATTAGAAGCTGCAGCTGTGTGCAATGTGGAATTTTTGTCACTGCAATGCAAACATACCAAGCTTGGCAGGAAATACACAGACCAGTGCAAACGTCCTCAAGTCTCTGTCAATTACCCTCCTAAGACTGATAATCAGTTTTGGAGTGCCTTGAGGAAAATTACTTGGAGTATACTTGGAGTATATTTTATTCTATTTCATCAGCCAAAAAGCTGCAATCAGAACCTTTGCCATAAGAGCAGATTCAGGAGAAACAAGACTTATATCTAAAAGGACTTCTAATGCTATGTATAACCCCTAATTATACAGATTTATCAGAAATACCACAAATGGGTCTGGCTGCCTAAACTCAGAGAAGAGACTTGCAGAATTGTATATTTAGGGATCTGGAAACTCTCTAGAGATGGGGTGGGAGAAGAGTTTTGGTTTTGTTTTTTTTAAGGAGGTTGAGACTTTGTTAGGAGAAAACAAGAAGAGACATGGAAGGAGAACCTGAACATGCATGACCTGGTTAACAGTACCAGCTGGGGAAGATACAGCTTCTGCTATCTGTGCTATACAAGATAAAACACAAATGTTAAACAAAGAAGGAAAAACACTTATTACACATTTCCTGATCAGAGAAAAGCAACCTGATTTCAACAGTATTCAGGAAGAGGCTGGACATCTGCATGCAAGAACAGTCAGTGCTGTAATACTTCACTTGTGGGGAAATAATAAGGGTCCTGCCTCACAAATTGAGTCTTAAGTGCTAAAACTCAGGGCACAGTAACTACCCCAATATTTACGTGCTGCCCTACTTGAACAGCTTCTTCTAAAAAATCTAGTGGCAGTCATTTTAGAGTTGGAAACTGGCACAGATACCCAAAGGACAGCTTCAAACTGTCCATCCTTTCTCTCAGAGAGAGAAAACACAACTTTTCTTCTCCCAGATCTAACAGGATGTCTTTGTATCTCCCTTGCTTACCTTCTACCACCTTGTGATAAGCAAAGTGCAGATAGAGGAGGAAAAGCATATGCAGAGCAGCAAGAGTCCCACACAGGATGAGCCGCTGGGTATGTCCCACGGTGCGTGACACCAACACAGCAACCTGGGAAAGAGGAGGTGATCAGAGACAAGGCAGCTGCTACCTGAGCTTCTGGTACTGCAGTCAGGAACGCATGGAAGAACAGGTCAAGCAGTGAGGATCTGCAGAAACACTGCACTGAGTCTTTTTTCACAGTTTTCACCAAGAAATTTAGAGTAATTTGACACCTTTTTGTGTAGGTGAACCTTGCCCAGTCTTGCCAAGAGTGCAGGATGCTCAGGCATGGCTCTCCACAGCAGCAAGGGCTGTAAGGGAGTAAATGAAAGTCCTGCAGCTGTTTGAATGGGTAAGGCTATTAATCCAAGCAGCACCTCCATACACCAGTGGCCAAATTATGCAGGAGCATAATTTTCTCCACAGCAGTTTGTCTGGCTGTGAAATGAACCACAACGTAAAGGAGCAGAAAGCAAACAACACTTCCCTCCCTTTTTTCCCTCAGGAAGAGGACCCCAGGCTGCCTATCCCTTACCATTCGTAGTGTAGAGAGTCCACCAACAACCAACCAGAAGATATAGAAGAGGGAGTGGAAGTGGATGTTATAGGTGACAAAGAGAGTGATGCAGTGTCCAAAGAGACCGTAGCCCTGACAAAACAAAAACGTCCATGTTACAAGCACCAGTCCCACACAAAGGGCCATTGATCAAGAGCATGAACAGCCTATTCTTGCAACACTTCACCATGGCAAAGCCTCACAAACCACTCATTCACTGCCAAACAGTCAACCAGAATGACAACTTTAACAGCAGCTCACACACACATCATCTGCCGGAAGGATTCACAGGCATGTCAGAGATTGCAACAACATGGGAAACAGAGGAAAGATCCTCTAATCCCAGAGAAATTGGAGTCTCCTGGCTTTTTACCACCAGGTTCTGAAATCAGAAAGTGCAAAGCAGAAGACCTGCATGAAGGAAGTGCCTCTTTGTACTATTGCTGTGCCTGGGATGGGGCAGGTCAGAAGAACATCCTGGAATTCCAGGCTGTCCCAGTGCAGTTTCCTGGGACCAGCAATTTACAAAGATTTTTCCTGTTCTTTGGGAAAAGCTTGCCTTCTCCCTTTGGGAAAAGCTTGTTCTTGAACACCATACAGCCAATGTGCATCATAGGGCAGCTTCATGAGTACATACCAACAGTGACAGCATCTGCACCATTGTGATTTGGGCATTGCACAGATATGCCAGGAAATACATGAAAGATGAGACGCCCAGCCAGTAACCGAAGCAGGTGCCAATGGCTGTGCCCATCAGCGTGCCTTCCCTCTGTGGAGACAGTGTCAGGATAAGGAGAACTCAAAGGAGTGACCTGCCAGCACCCAAATTAACCCCTGAGAATCCCAGACCCTTTGTAGGCATCATCAAACAGCTGGCCAGCAGCATTCAGGGTGCCACAGGACCTACACCCCAAGCACTCCCAGCAGCAGTGTCAAGACTTTCCGGTATATCCTTCCTCCCACCCGCAAACCAACATCCTCAAATCAATTTGCTTTTCAGCAAGATGCTTATTCAGTTATAGAAGAGGTTTCCTCTCCTTTTCTGGTGTCACTACAGCAACCCAGAGCCCAGTCAAACCATCGCTTATCACTGAAACTCGACATACAATGATAGTGTCTGAGGTCTTCATTCCATGCAAAAGAATGGCCACCAGTGTGAAAACCAGCATGAGAGGTCCGTACAGCTCGCCTGCAATCTTCTACAGGAGGAGACAGGTGAGGGAAAGTTTGGTTAGAGCCCCTGAATATCAGGGTCCCCACCACAGGCAATGTAAGAAGTGCACTGGATGGAGTTTATCACCTAGGTTATTGCCTGAGGTTAGGTGACAGCACACTGAGGTTCGAAATAACCATGGAAAGGAGCCACCAACATTTTCAGAGAGAAGAACACCTAACAAACTCAGTCCTTAATAACATGGATTATTACAGTTTTACAAAGTGTCTGTGCGACAGTCACTTGCCCATGGAGTCTGATTCAGCAAAAGGGAACTCACCTGTGGGAAATTAATCATCTTCACAGGAATCATGGACTCCAGCAGTCTGCATCATAGGAAATAAGGGAATGACAACAGGAGCAGGAAGAACAACAGGACAGTTAACAAAATGCTTCATAGGTAAAAGATCCCATATACCCATTACCAGTGTTTGCTGTTGTGTTGACAGGCCTCGAGAGAGAGAGGATTCTTTCTAAAGGGTCAGTCAAGGTGACTAAAGACAAAAAACCTTACTGCCAGGGGATTAACTTTGCTGAGGGGGAGCAGATTCATTGAAAATGTTTAGGGGTCCACTCAGGGAGGAGAGATCATTGAGGAGAGATCACTGACAAAGCAGTAGGAAAGAAAGGTAACTCTCCTCATAAAGGCTCACAAAACTTTGCCTTGTTGGACACAACTGTGTTGCAAACCCAACAAAAGCGACATAAGGCAGTCAAGTATGAAAACAGCCCGTTCTCCCGCCCCGAGCAGCAATGCCAGGTGACAGGGCCTCCAGCCCAACCACTAACTAAGCTCACTAACGCGAGCGGGACAATGCACAGCGTGTTTACGTGAGTCTTCCTGCAGGGCTGGCAGCCCACTCCTGCACTCCTGCTTGCTGGCTCGGAGCTGACAGCCAGACTCCTGCAGGCACGGAGCCGCTGCCTCCCCGCGCCGGGGCTGCCCACCTGGCTCGCACTTGGACGGGCTCCACATCGAAGTAGGGCCGGAGGATATCGATGTTGGCGTAGAGGCTGAAGGCCCTGGAGGCTTGTCTCTTCCCCACCTGCCACATCTGCAGAGAGAAGGGATCGGGCAGCGGCCGAGCGGGCAGGCAGGGACCGCGGGGCCGGACGCGGCCGGGCACAGCGCTCACCTGGTCAGCGACCTGCCGGCCCAGCTGCCCCCGCAGCCCCTTCATGCCTAGGAACTCTCCGTCCTCCTCCTCGCCTGCGCCCGCCTCGCTCTCCGCCTCCTCCTCCTCCTCCTCCTCCTTCATGCGCTGGTGCATCTCCCCCATGTCCTCGAAGCTGGAGCCGGACGTGTCGTCCATGTTCTCCATGTCGATGACGGCGGAGCCGCCACTCTGCGCGGGGCAGACACGGTGTCAGCGCCCGCTCGGCTTGGCCCGGCCCGGCCCGGCCGCCCCCGGCCCGGCCCCACCTGCATGTTGTCCTCGAAGCCGCCCCATTCGGCAGCGGGGGCACCGCTCCTGCCGCCGCCCGCCGCCCCCGGCGCTGCCATGGTTCCCGTCCCGGCCCCGCCGCGCTGGCCCGGATGGGCGGGAGCCGGATGTGACGGCGGCCGTGGAGCGGCCCCCGGGGCCCGGGAGCGCCGCCCATCGGCCCCATGGCGGCCCGGCGGGGCACGGAGGAGATGCGGGACCGCGTGGTGCTGGGCGAGTTCGGCGTCCGCAACGTGAGCCAGCCCGGCGGGGCGGGGAGGGGGGGCAGCCGGCGTCCGCAGCCCCTCACGGCCCCGCCTGTGCCCTCTCCTCGCAGGTCCACACCACCGACTTCCCCGGGAACTACCCAGGCTACGAGGACGCCTGGGACCAGCGGCGATTCGAGGAGGTGGGTGAGCGGCGCCGGCGGCCGGGGCTGTCTGTGGTTATGCGGGCTCTGCCGTGCGGCCGGTGTGACCCGCGGTGCGCGGCTTCCGCAGGCGTTTCGCGTGGACGTGATCCGTGAGGAAGAGGACACCCTGGAGTTCGACATGGTGGGCATCGACGCCGCCATCGCCAACGCCTTCCGCCGCATCCTGCTCGCCGAGGTACCGCCGCTCCGGGGGTGCTCGCCTGCGCTGCCGGCCTAAGACTTGTTTGACATATAGCGCGGAACATCCAGGCTTGTGTCAGCGCTTGCGGACAGCTGCGGGTGCTGGAAGAGAAGCGCATGTTCATTCCGCACGTGTGCCAGGAGCCCAAAGAGAGTTAGGGCTTTAGCAGCATGGGCGATACCGCCTGCTGGTCCTAGGAGTGCTGTTGGTAGCGTGTGCGGGTCAGCCTTTTCGACAGAGCTGTGCTGCCAACGCAACAGAAGCCGCATAATGCTGCCAAGTGCTAAATGGTTGAGGATGCCCCAAAGCCCTTTCTCCTGCCCTTCACTTCTTGTGATTTATTGTTTAAAAAATGGGGATGGGAGTAGGTGGGGTGTAAAGGTATATGGCATAGCCTGATTTGGCAGAAATACCACTCAAAATAGCCTGCATGGCAGTTATTTGTGGTAGAGGAGGGACACTTGACCTGGATAATCTCTTGGCATGTAGTTCAACTGTTGTCTTAGGCTGACTTGATCTCTTGTTTCCCTGAGGTGCCAACGATGGCTGTAGAGAAGGTCTTTGTGTACAACAACACATCCATTGTGCAGGATGAAATTCTGGCTCATCGGTTGGGCCTCATCCCCATTCGAGCTGACCCTCGGCTCTTTGAGTACAGAAATCAAGGTGAGAGTCTTGGATAGAATAGAAATATTGAATGTTTGTCTCAAAGTAGGAAATCGGGGGTTGTGCAAACTGAGCAGAAGTGTGATTACATGTGCTTCTTCCCAGGAGATCAGGAAGGCACTGAAATTGATACTCTGCAGTTTCAGCTGAAAATCAAATGCAAACGAAACCCTCAGGCTGCCAAGGAATCATCTGATCCTGATGAACTGTATTTTAATCATAAAGGTGAGATCTCTCCTAAAAGTAGGTGCTGTTTTTTCTTTTTGGTCTTGGAAGACAGGACTTGGGCTGTTTTCTCAGCCCTGTGTGCTCACAGGGAGAGTTGATTCCATTCTGCTAAACTTACTTTTTGCTATCTCCAGTCCCGTACAGGTGAGTGACCTGCTTTGAGGCAGCAGCTGGATGATGCTTGTGGTTTCTCTTTGCAGTGTACAGTAAACACATGACGTGGGTGCCCTTGGGGAATCAGACAGACCTTTTTCCAGATGCTGACTTCCGACCTGTTCACGATGACATCCTCATTGCACTGTTGCGACCCGGACAGGAAATAGATGTGCTTATGCACTGTGTCAAGGGTATAGGTGGGTCATGGCTCCTGGGGCAGCAGGACTCTGTGATGTGATGGGGAAGGGTGGAGAACTGGCTTTCCCCCTGGAACTTTAGGCCCCAGCATCCTTGTTCCCTGAGGCCTGCTCTCACCCTTGACTCTTAACTCTTCATACAGGTAAGGATCATGCCAAGTTTTCTCCTGTGGCCACAGCCAGTTATCGACTGCTTCCTGACATTACTCTCCTGCAGCCTATTGAGGATGAGGCAGCTGAGACGTTGCAGAAGTGCTTTTCCCCTGGGGTCATTGAGATCCAGAATATCAATGGTACTTTTTTCCTGCCCTAAGTGCCTTGTTCCTTGCAAGCTTTAGTAGAGCCTGATTGGAGGTTAGAGCCGAACTTTGCAGAGACAAAACCACACTGTGATGTTGCCTTGTTAATCAATGGTTCATGCTCTTCTGAGCCTGGTTCTATGGATGCAGTGTGCAGATGTGTTGGGTGATGAACAGGGATGTCTCTGAAGTGCAACCTGTCCACACAGCTCTGTGGCTGCTGACTGCAGCTTCCAGTGCTGTTCAGTTGTGACACTGGATAGTGAGCTTGCTCTTTCCAGCAGCTGAGTGTGGAGACTTCTTGTGTCCTTTGAGGGGTGCATGTAGGCTTCGTGTTTGGGTTTTTCTGCTAGGCTGGAGTTTCATGTTGGGTATACGGTAATTCTTTATATTGGTGTCTTCCCTGCCTTTGGGGAGGGGGGAGTGCCTGTTTGAGGTAAGCATGTGCTGTGACCATAAGGCACCCACCTGCTGCAATTTGCCCATCTCGTTTCATCTTTCCCTTTAGGAAAAAAGGTGGCAAGAGTAGCCAATGCACGGCTGGACACATTCAGCAGAGAAGTTTTCCGACATGAGGGCCTGAAAAACCTTGTGCGCCTGGCGAGAGTACGGAACCATTACATCTGTAAGTGCCCGGTTTTCCAGAGTCCTGGCATGGTTTGTGCGAACAAGCAGTGACTGGCCGGCGTGTGTGGCTCTGTGCCTCTCTCCACCCTCAGCATCCATACATTCAGAACACAGTGGGTAGCTGCTTGCTTTGGGATTGAATCTGTTGGTGCTTCCTGCTGGCAAAGGTAGCTGCTTCTCTGGCTGTGAAGATCTGGTTTGTTGCAGTGAGGTGTAAGGGAAGGTGAGGGACAGAAGCATGGGGCCAGGTGCATGAAGGCTGAGGCTGCCTCATGGCTGTGCTGACTTGTGTCTATGTCTCTGTGCAGTTTCAGTGGAGTCGACGGGTATCTTGCCTCCAGATGTGCTGGTGAGTGAAGCCATCAAGATCCTGATGGGAAAGTGTCAGCGCTTCCTCAATGAGCTGGACTCTGTGTCTATGGAGTGACCAGGCTGTAGCTGGGAAAGCCTGCTCTGCTGTTCTGGGCTTCCTGCACCTCCCTCTGGGGGGGGATTCTTCTTCCATAGCCAGGAGGCTTGACAGGGGCTTGCTAAGAATCCAGGGACTATCTCTTTGGATTTTTCTGTTGGTAATGAGCCACAGTAAGGAGATGCACTAAAATAAAGGCTTTTTTTTAAAGCTGTCTCCTGTGTCATTCACAATTGTGAAACCATAATACATGGAGAAGAAAGTGGCAGCAGGTCTAAAGATGAGTAACAGCATTTTTTTTAGATGGTATGCAGTGAGTGAGGACTGACAGGGCAGTGTAGTAAAGCACTTCGCAGCAGGTCAGTGAGGTTTAATGAGTTGGTATCAGAGCACAGCTGTTTTGCAGGTGTTTCAGACCAGCTCTGCGATAGTTAATAGGGTAAAGGCTGTACTGTCAGAGGACTGGAACACCTCTCCTATGAAGAAATTGAGAGAGCTGGGATTGTTCAGCCTGAAGAACGAGAAAGCTCCAGGGAGACCCTATTCTGGCCTTTCAGTATATAAAGGGAGCATGGAGAAAGACTTTACCAGGGTCTGTAGTGACAGGCTAAGGGCCAACAGTTTTGAACTGGAAGAAGGTAGACTTATATTGAACATTAGGTATTTTTTAAAATGAGGGTGGAGGTAAGTTGTTACAGGTTGCCCAGAGCTGTGAATGCCCCATCCCTGGAAGTGTTCAAGGCCAGGATATATGGGGCATTGAGCAATGTGGTTGAGTGTTAAGAGTTGAAAATGTCTGGGAGTATTGCTGTGTCCCAGTTGCTGAAGTGAATCCACACTATAGTGCTAGACTTTAGCAGGTAAGTAGAATGTAAGTTCTGTTTCCTTGGGGTAGAAGTACTTCGAGTGTAAACATCTTGTTAGGGTGACTATGTCGGGAGAAGGTACACTTGGCATCCTGGCTCCAACCCCAACCTGTCCCATGCCATGCTGCAGACCCAGGCATATGCTGCATGTGCCTATCACATGTCATCACTATCTATCTATCTATCTATCTATCTATCTATCTATCTATCTATCTATCTATCTATCTATGCTATTGCTTCACATACTTAGGGGACAGACCCTTGAATAACCAAAGGGTTTTGCTTTGACAACACATGCCCCTCAAACTGTAAGCTGGGACCTAGAATTAAAATAAACTAGCAGTGAGTGGCAAATAAATACTTTAAAAATGCAGTTTCCCCCTCACTGAACTAAACTATATAGTCTGGAATGGTTCATCCCCTTCCTGACAGTGTACTGACCACTAGCAAAGGTGCCCCCTTTTTGGTAGCTGGAATAAGGAATGCTGAGAAATCTCCAGGCAGGCAGTCTGGCCAGATCAGAGGCTTCAGGTCCTACTGAAACAGATACAAGAATAAAAATGAAACATGACACCGTGTGTATGAAACTGGAATAGCTTTACTGACATTCAGGTGTAACACAACCAGTTCAGAGACAGCTTCGGATTTAAACATTCCTACAAAAAAGGTTTTAAATCCATTTTACAAAAACCCCTTGTGTCTAGCATGAAGTCACAGAATGTTAAAAATATCACAACACAATAAATACACCCAGCCTTTGCTAGAGCCGGGAGCCATGTTAGCTCAGAGGTTAAAAAAGTTTGAGGCTAGGAAGAAAAGTGGAGGGTGCTGGTGGAACAGCAGGGGCAGGAGGGTGAGTGGATGCCCAAGGCCTGCTCTTCCTATCTGCACTCCCACACCTCCCAACCCCAGCCTTTTTGTCCATGTGGAGACACCACTTTTCCACCTACCACAATTTATTACTTGTTCTGTCTCCAGGATGGCAAAACTGCCAGCTAGCTCTGGACAGACCCTCCCAGCTCTTGCGCTAACTCTAGGGTAGATTGTGTAGTATTTGTCACGTAAGAAGAACCAGCTTTGCAGACTGGAGTGGCTTCATAAGAGTCCCACCACATCTAAAATCCAGCTTCTGACCTGGCTCCCCACTGTAAACTGCAGTATAAAGCCCACCCCTCCTGCCCCACCATGCAATTCTCTGAGAAGTACCAGACTGGATAAAAACAGGGGCTACTGTCACCTCCACTGCAACAGGGTGAGTAGATCCCTTCTGGATTGCAGGTGCGTCAGGTATTGGTCCAGATTTTATTTACCCTGCGCTGGCCAAGTTCTAGTCTACAGGGCATGGTAAAATGAAAAAAAAAAAATTAAGAAAAAAATATGTCCTGCTCCCCCTGAGAGATGTCCAAGAAAGGCTGGCACAAAGTAAAGCCTTCCATTTGGCTCTGGGTAGAACAAGCTGTATGATCGTATCTATACATACATATGTATATATATGACAGTGTCTGCCTCTTTCTAGAGAGCAGTTGCACCTTAAAAAGGCTGATCTCACAGGAGATCCTGGAGCACTGCTAGGCTTCCTGGCATGCAGCCCTCAGCCCAAGAGGCTCAGCATCCTGAAGGGAAACGGATTCAGCAGAATTCCAGTCCACGAGGGACAAGTGCTGATAAGCATGACAGGAGTGTCCGATGTGTTCCCTACAAAGCCTGGCTACTAGCACCCAGAGGAAGATTAGGGTAGCCCCTTTTCACATGGCACACTACTCTGCCTTTTGCATTAATCCTAAACTCCAAGGGATGAAGAGGTGGAGCAAGAGTGACTCGAGGCCACAAGATGATCAGGCTTTCCCCTAATGAGGTCTATGGACTCAGCTCCCACCTTGCAGAGAAACAGAGGTCTAAAGATGCTCATCCAGTGGAGGGGAAGGAGTCAGGGGAAGAGCTTAATATTGACTGGTTCAAATGCCACCGCAGGCCCCATCCCAGTGTATGGAAGAGAAGGGGACAGGACCCGTAAGGGGCTTTATTCAGATGAATGCTTGTGGAAGCGGTGACAAGGAGAATCTAATGTGCTTACTATGAGGAGAGACAAATTATAAGGTGGGGGAGGAGATGGTTGCAGCATCCCAGGCTTAGGGTTCAAAGAGTACATTGAAGCCCTCTCCATCCTCGTTTTCTAGCACATCTGTCTCCAATGATGGCTTCACCTTTTTGAAGAGAGATGGAAGGTTCCGGATATGAACCTCCTTGCGGAACTGCTCCCCGATGGGCTTCTGCAGAGGACAGACAGGCAGGCATCAGTCATTACTGTCTTCATACCCCCACTCAGCTCAGGGGCAGCTTGCTTGCACATCAGAGGCAAACCCCAGGTTCTGAGCAATCCCTGAGACTGTGCAAGCCTGTGCTTGCATTTTGAGGAATTTCAGGCCTGGCCTTTCCCAAGTGCCAGGGCACTGAGGTAACCTTCAGAATATGAGCTCCCCAGCTTCTAATTCAACGTCAAAGCCTCCACCACCACCATCCTCACAGAAGTCCAATGCCCATCCAGCAGATTCAAACATTTTAACACCCTGTTTCCCTGGGCACCCTTGTGCAAGGTACCCACTGCCTCTCAATGAGAGGCCATTGCTGGGGTGACTGCTCAGTCTGCTCCAGGACCTCCAGGGTGAAGAGAGGCACAACAAACACTAAGAACATGCTGCATGGGAAGGGTTGGTGAAAGAAGGCAGGCCAGCCACCCCACCACTTTCGCAGCATAAAGCTGTGAAATTTTCTTCCAGGATATCACTTACCCCAATGCAACCTGAGATGAGGCGCTTGAAGTGATCCTTCCGGCGCTTGTCTGCCACTTTCTGTAGTGTTGGGTTGAGAAGCTTTGAATCAAACTGCTCCAAAGAGTCCAGCTGGATGTCTGGGATCTGCTCCATCACTGCCTTCAGCTCACCATAGCGAGGCCGCTGCATGGAGAAGTACCATTAACACAGCTCTGCTAAAACAGCCTTGCCCTCCTTGGGGGCCATTAACTCCTCTGCCCCTACCCACTGGGCATGGGATTAGTTTTCACCATTCCCCTCACATTCCTCAACCTCACATTTGGATGAAGAACAATTTCTCACCAAGGCCTCGTAGATCTGGAAAGCCAGGTGGACAAGAGCTGCCATGCAGCCATCGTGCTGCCCATGTACCTGTAAGCCCTTCAGCACACTTGTGAAAAACCAGGACACAGCATCAGGAAGGAGGTTTCCTGGAAGCACCTGGGGAAGAAGCACTGTCAGCACTGAAGCAACATATTGGTACATAACCACCTTTCTGCAACAGCTTGCTCTTCCTGAGGGAGAAGGTGCCCAGGGGTGAAGCAGCCATGCTTCTCACAACATTCAGAGCTTCCTCTTCCAACCCTACCAGAACTAATTCCTTCTTCCTCCCAGAGGTACCTGTTTGAGCAGTGGCCAGCAAAGCTGTGTTGTGGTTCTTTGGCAGGACAAGGTGTCCTTCCAGGATAGGGATGTGTAGGCAGTGATCAGCACTGCAGTGCAAACATCCTGAAAGGGAGTCAGAGAGGAAAACCAGTTAGAGGAACTATTTCCTGCTTCCAGCATTCAAACCTGATGGGAGCCAAGAAGAAATCCAGAGAATCTGCAGGAGCTTCTGAGAATCCTTCATTGTGGAAGGCGTTTACCCAGTGTGCACCATCATAACCATGAGGGACCAGTGTTAAGTTAACCTGCTCCCTTCATCTCTCTGGGAAAGACCCTGAAGCACTCAAGGACTCCCCTCAGCTGCTAGTCTCAAGTCACTGCAAAAACTTCTACAAGAGCTTCTGAGACATCCACAGCAGAGAGTACAGAAATATGGGTGGTATTAGCACTGTGGCTCCTGTACCACCTCAGGCAGATTTTACAGGGGAAAAAAGTGCTGGATGAAGTTCTTCCTCAGGAAGACGGGCCCAGGATAAAGGGAGAGCAAGGGAGGGGCTGAATGCCCAGGGCCTTTTCCCCAGAAGGGCTGAGGCTCTGTAGCTGTGTGTATAACTGGATCCCAACCCTCATTCGCTTTGTGGCTTCTGCAAGGCCCTTAAAAGCCATGCACATTCCCAAGAGGTGATTCCCACACAGGGGACACTCCAGCAGCCTAGATCTCTGTAGCAGTGTCTGGCTGCAGAGCAGACAAGTGTGACAAAGAGTACAGAGAAAGGATGGTGGCAGTCAGAGCACACGCTCTTACCTCTTGCTTCATCAGACACTTGCCGAGCTCGGTGAGCTCTGCGTTGGCAGGGGGAGTCACCTCTGTGGCCATTGCCTCATCATCTGCAGAGCAAAGGCTGCACTGTGAACGTGACCTCCCAAGGACTGGGACACAAGGAGGGGGACACAGGGAGGCTGCAACGACTAAGCTGGGAGCCAGGAGACAGCACAAAGAATCAGTGTCCTGGCACAGCTACCCAGAACATCTCTTTTCAAGCAAAAAGCACCCACCCTATGTGGGGCAGGAGGGGCATGCAACTGGCCACCTTTAGCTCTTGGGAAACTGTTCAAATCCCCCTCTGCTCCTCAGCCCACTTCTCAGAACCTTAAGAACCAGCTGCTCCAATATGCCACCTGTGAACCCTACAGCACATTAGTTTTCAGGCTAGACTCAGTTTTTCTGTGGCCCCCAGACATGCTGGGCAGGACAGAGCTGAAGGCTTTTACCAAATCTATACCCCTGATACAGAACTTCCAGCATCAGCCCAGCCTCACCCTCAAGCAAGAGGAAAGGAACAGCATTTGTGTACACTAAGGGCAGGAAAGGCAAAGGTAGGCATTTACTTACCATCTCCATCTACAGCAGCAGTAGTGTTCTGTTCAACACCTTTCTTAGAAACACAGCAAACAGCTGCAAAAACAGTTGCAGGTCAGAGGAGCAGAAAAGGGAAGATCCTACTGAAGCACATGCAGAGATTATCCTACAGACTCTGATGGGCTCACAGCTGCTTCAAGCTCCCCCAGCTCTTATAGGGAATCTGAAGAATCAGAAAGCCCAGGATAAAAGCTCAATACTGCACTACTTGGAAGGCTGTAACACCCCACCCACAGCACCTTCCCACAGTGGAACCTGCTGCAGAGTGGTTGCTTCCTACTACTGAGAACCAGGAATATGCAAAACAATCTGAAGTCCATAACCCAAGAACACTGATTTAAAGCAAAAAAAGGCACGTCAAGAAAGGAGATAGAAGACTGAGATCTGTAATCTCTGTGGAATCAATTTCCCCAGCCTCTCTGCACAAAGCCATGCTGACACAAAAACGACGTTGGAGAAGGGGAACACAAGGGAGACTGCTTTGGGGGGAGGTACTCTTCCCTTACGCCTGGTTAGACACAATTGCCAGCAACAAAACTGCTCTCCACTTGGCTTGTCCACAAATCCATGTCCCATACTGGGCTCCAAAGCACAGAATGGGAGAACCCAATTCCCTGTAGGACTAGATTCCCACATGAACAGCCCCAAAACCATGGAGCCATAAAAGCTAACAAAAGGAACAATCTCTCTTCTGAAGGTTTTAAATTATCCCTTACTAGGTTTTAGCTAAGATTTTGGCAGGGCTGTCTCACATCTGAGTTCTCACAGTTACGTTATGCACTACTGACAGCTATAATTAAGTTTCACTGCACATTGGGAATTCTTGTTGTCCTCTCCAGGGAAAACTTCCCAAATATCTCAGGAGACCTAGCCTGATTTCACTTACTGGCGAGATCCATGACTTCTCGAGTCAGCAGCCTGACCAGCTGTTCCTCAAGCATCTCCTGAGACTCAGGGTTGTCATCTGCAGCATCATCCTCACTGAGAAGAACAGGTTTTAGTTTGAAAGGAGCCAATGTCCTCAAGCACCCCCTCTGCCCAAACACAGGGAATGAGTCACCACTGTGTCTTCCAGCCCTCACTGGCAGAGCTTTTCCTGGGCAAAGGGCCATGTAAAAAGACCAAATCTTCATCCCATTCCCCATTTCCCTCTTTGTACCAAGGGGTGGAAGCTTACCAGAGCATGCTTCGCTGGTTGATCACCTGCCATTTCTGGGACAACCTCTGTTCAAGACAATAGGAAAGATTCAATCTGGACATAATGCAAGGAAACCCAAGCAATAGCTGCTGGCAGAAGCACAAGAGCTTTAAACACAGCTCTCACACCAAGACCTGTTTAGAATGGCAGGAGAACTGGTACCAAGTGCGTTGGAATGTGAATGAGCTGTCATGAAAATTACAGGACATGGGAAAAAAACCCCAAACATAAACCCAAAAAGTCTCAGGGCTGCAGGTTGAGGAGTTCATGTCCACAGGTTTGAACTCACAGCAAGGGGTGCAGTGCAACAGCCAGAGTTTGAGGCACTTTAAAGCCCCCCCAAAACATCATCAAAACATTAAGCATCAAGGCTCTGCCCTTGCCTCTGCTGGCTCTGTAGAGACAGACATTCCCACATACTGCTGCCAGCTGCTACAGGGAGTCAGGGCTGTCAAGGAACAGGCACTGAACAAGCTGTTTTCTTACCATGTGCAGATAGGTAAAGAGTGGTCCCAGCATGGGGCAGACAAGGGTTTCGTAGTATTCTGAGGGGCAGGAAAGTACCAAGGGCTTCACAAACACACCTGCACAGACTAGTTAAGGAAGAGATCCAACAGGTAAGGCCAGCTTCTAGGGAGACTGCAGCACAGTGCCCAAGCCCATTCCACTGGAGGCCAAGGGACAGACACCTGGAAGCCCACCTTCCCACAGCCCTGAATTAACAAGTGGCATCTCTATACAGCAAGAACATCAGTTATTCAGCTCTTTCCCCTGAAAGTTCAGCTGAGAAAGTTAAGGATACTTAGCACCCATTTCCTAGACGTGAGACTGAATGTCCGGTCCTGGAAAGTAGGTTGGGAAACTCACATGATCTCCTAGAAAAGCATATCCTCATGTCAAGCTCCTCACTATCCAAGCCCCCTTGGCACTAAAAGGCACTACTCACCTCTCACAGTGCCTCCAGAACCACAATGAATCCTTTGCATTTACTCTGACCCCATGCACTGCTCATTGTGCTTGTGCCCTCTAGGCTCACACCTCATCCACACCATGTGTATCCCTGTTTGTTTAACTCCTCAATCACTCTTCTTTGTCTTGGCCATACTGAAAACAACACAGGGTTTAAATTTATGTCTTCAGGGCCTCCCAAGCTGGCCTGAGACAGTGATGGAAGGATACGGAGCATGGGACGCAGTCTGTAATCAGGAATGTTGTTGAGGTTGTTGAAAGCAGAGCTGAGGAGTTGGGTGGCGAGACCCTCAACAGTGTAGAAATCCTGTTGCATGGAGGGGCCTGCATTTCCCAGGATGTGAAAACTTCAACAAAAAACAAATTAATTACAAGTCTGCTAGATAAACACCACATCTCTGATCTGCAAAGGCTACAAGTAGTATCATCTTGAGACTACGCAGTTGTCACATTCCTGAACAAATGCTATAGAGGAATTTTAGCACAGTATCTCTTTTCTTTTTGGGGATACCTGCAGAGGGACAATGAATTAAGCATTTAAGCACTACAAGGTACTTTCAAGTGCTGATGTACCCTGACACATAATTACAAGTGGCAAAAGAGACAAACTAGATCAGGATATCAGGCAAGCGCTCCAATCTGACTACCTAACTGCAGAAGAGCTAAAAGCAGATCCCCATTTTGAGGTACCTTTTCCTGACCGTTCCATGTCTGTGTAGCAGGCTCCAACCACTGAATCTAGGCCACCACTGCAGCTTGTACTTGGATATCACAGGATACAGCTCACATCAGAAATCTAACTCTAAAGGAAGTCATGACCCCACAATATCCTACTGCTCCAGTTGTGCAGTGCTGGATTGTGGTGAGAGATGTGGTGCTCTTACCAGTTGTCGTAGAGGGTACAAAAGAAGCCCTGCATCCTTTCTAAGACTGTTTTGTAAACAGGAGAGTCGTAAAGTTCCAACAAAGGCTGAGGGAGACCTGTGGAAAGGAATAAGCTTCAGTTACATTAATGTTGAATTAATGGGAGAGCACGGTGCACCTTCAGAGCATGCTGGGCAGGCCCCAGCTAGCTTGATGGCAGCAAGTCAGGTCAGCCAGGTTCAGGCTTGTTGCACCCAGAGCAGAGGTGTTTCCACTGAGGTTGCTGTAGCTGCCTTATTTCTCCAAAGTACAACTTACTTGAGCTATCAGAACCTAGTCAGCAGCAAAGCTGACGGTTGTTGCAGCTCCTCTAATAGCTCATCCCTTCAGGTTTGTATTCTCTGCCAGGAAACAAGCTACTGTCGAACTACGATATTGAAAGGTTTAGAGCAGAGATCAAGACCCTACTGCTTTATGTGCAGGGGCTCACAGACAGAGTTTTTAAAGTCACAGAAAAGACGTAAAGGAAGTATGTCCTCATTTTATAGATAGGAAACGGAGAAAGAAAAACAAAGCAACTACCCCAAAATATTTCACTGTCTGTCAGAACCTGAAATTAAACCCCGATTTCCAAAGTCATGATCCACACTTTATCCTCAAGGCCACCCACTTCTGCTTGGCTGGAAATGCTTCTGTGTTCACAAACTCAAACCTTTTTTAAGAAGGTTCTGAAGGCCTTTTTCTAATCTGCTGTCGAGAAACAAATACCAGGGCCACACTGCACAACTTGGCTCTTGCCCTCCAGGACAGGTCTCTGCACCAGCACTCGGGGCTCCTTCTGAGCACTAATTCTGCTCAAAGGCAGACAACTACAGCACCCTCCAGTCTCTGTAGCCCGAAATGCCATGTTACAGAGACCACCACCATCCCATAGATGGGATACAGAGTCTGGTAGCATACCCATCAATGCATGCAGAAGAAACCAATGTGTCTGAGACCAATAACTTATTTAATGCCTTAGTTTCAGCCAGTTCAAACCACAGCTGAACTGCAAATACTGTGAAGAAGCTGGTTCTCCAGCCCTATTTCACTTCCACTGTTATGGACAGATAACTAACTCAAATATCTCTTAAGAATCTGCCCACACATACCTCCTGAAGAGAAGCCTCTTACCTAGAATAGCATTCTTCTCCACCTCCAGCATGTCCAAGGCCTTTGCAAATGTATCCCCCAGCCTAGCCACCATCTCTGGCATGTAGAGGTTGTTGTGAGTCCTGAAACAGAAGAGCACTTGGTTTATACTCATGTAAGTCAACCCCTTTTCGCCCTTGACAGTGGAATCCTCTCCTTCAGCTTGTGGACAGCTCTTCTGAGGCAGATGATGAGGAAGGTGAGACCATGCACATGTGCATGGGATCCCCCTTCCTCACCTGCAAAAATACTGGGGAAGCTGACCCAACAGAGACATGGAGTGACTCCACCTCATGTCCTGAATCTCCTGGCTGACTCTTCCACTTATTTCAGTTCATCCCACCCCTTGCAAGCACCAGCAGTAAAAACTCCCAGCAATTCTCCAGATGATGCTGGGAACAACTCATTAGCTTGGCCAAAGGGATCAGAGGATGTATTTTCAAAACTAACAAGACGTAGATTCTATAGTCTCAAAAGATCTTCTGCACCTAGGGCCCCTGCAGAACGAGGGGCTGTTTCAGCTCCAAAATACACACACTGCCCCTCAGGGATGGGTCATAGTCCCCAGAATGGCAGGTGGCATTGGAGGGACTCTAGTGAGAACATCAGTCCGATCAGATGTTACTCATGGCAGGCATACATGCCCCCTGGACAACACATCCAGCTGGGAACAATTCCACATCACAGGAAGTGGCCACAGTCCGCTGTCTGCAAGAGACACCAATTCAGTCATGGGTGGCTGGTTCTTGCCATCCAGGCCGAAATGGGTCCCCTCTCTTAGGCAGGGTATTGACACTCAGAGCTGGACACGGCAGGGGTGTCTCTCTCACCTACCTCTCTCCTTTGAGACCTCAGACCTCCACTCTGGGTGTCGCCAGCTGTACACAGCACAAATCCTGCAGCCTCCTCCAAAACTGCAATGCCATTGTACCTGCTGCTAGAGGTGATCAAGGGCAACTCAGTATCTCCCCCTCAAGCAGCGTTTCCCAAAGCAGGGGGTACATGGGAATGGCTGAGGGAAGGGAGGGTGGACAGACCTCAGGATGTTCTCCAGAGTCTCAGCTTTCACTCATGTATTAATTATTGTTTCTTGGGTTTTTTTTTAAAGGTCTACATTCATAATTCTGGCAACCCTGATGCAGTGATATCTGCCTGCATTTGCAGAAAGCTCCAAAACCGCAACTATCCTGTTTCTCTCTACAAGTGTTAAATACTTCCCTGCTCACTGCACATGAGGAAAGGCAAGTATGCGAACTTCATAAGAAAGAGCTACACAAATGATTTAATGACTCATACTCTCATTCTGGGCTGGATCTAACACCATGCAACAGGCCTCAAAGGGGCACAAGCTGATTCTGCTTGGCCAAGAAGGGCTAGGGAGCAGTCCAGCTTCCACACTGGTTAATGTTGCTCCAACTCAAAAAGCTGTACATTTCTGCTTGAGGCTATCCTGAAACCTAGCCACTAAAATAATCTCTTGTATATCTCCTGCCCACTCCATGCCAGAGTTGGCTTTGCCTCGCACTGGGCAGAAGGCCAGTGGAGCAAATGCAGGGACTGTGGAATTGCAAAGGTGAGCTCTGAAACCCCACTGCACTAACTCCAGCAGGACAGGCAGTCATATCCTGAAGGTGTGGTCATGGTACTTAGTTGTTTCAGAATTCTTGAAGCATTTTCTTAAGTCTGAGAGTTGGGAGGCAGATGTTCACTTACAAGGCAAATACTTTAGCAAGTTCCCAGTGGGAATGGAGAGAAAATAGCCAACCACCCACTCCCCATGGAAGTTAAAAAGGCATCCAACAGCCCTCATGTATGATAATGTAGCCCCTAGGCATGTTCCAGCTGAGACTTATCAGCACTCCTGGGCATCCCACACACAGGAAAACAGCAAAACTAATTTCAAGAGACATTTATGCTTTAGAGAAGACAAACAAAGGATATGACAGGACTTGGGGGATTTTCAGTGATGGTCACAGCTCTGCTAGAAAGAGTATCTGATGCCTAGAGAGAACAGCTTGTAAACCAGAAGATGAGTCCTTTAGAACAGTCCGGGATTCAAGAATTTTTCCAAAGCTGGAGCTGCCTACAATGAAAATGCCTACAGCATCCATGTCTACCCAAGAATTCTTTCACCAGCATTAATGCTTTGGCAATGTCAGCATATCATCATCAGGAGTTCCAGAAAAGCCTTTGTCTAAGCAAAGCATTTGCTAAGCCTGAGCACTTAATTTGTAACAAAACATGAGCAAATCCCAGCACAATAAAGGCTCTGCACCCATCAGGTCATGCAGCTACTGACTGCAGAAATGCACCACAGTGGCTGAAAATCATGATTTGGGTTTAAATTAAGGAGTGAACATTTTAAGCCAGAAGCTAGAAAACCCCTAAATGAAATGAGGTACCACAGAGGACAGGAGAATCATTACTCTGAAAACTGCATGCAGTGATTAATAAAGGAACCTCAAAATAATTCATTAAATACAGCTACCAACACAGAGACAAATACAGGTAGATAGATACAGTAAGATGCCACTCTAAACGACCTTATTTTTCCATCACCTGGACTACCTCTTTCTTCCCAGTTGTTTGATCTCACCCATGACCTACCTTCAAGCTACTTACCACCCTGGCAAAGGCTCAACGGCTTAACAGCTTCACTGCTTCTGTCTGCTAACACAGCAGCAGAATGCCACACACTATCCAGAGAGCAGCAGACCCACCTGCTCAGCCTGAAAACCACCCCCTTTGTTAGCACACTGGCGCTCAGTTCAGCTGCTCAGCAGGATCCATGCTACTGCTACTTGTGGATCTGCTCACACAGAAACCAACAGAGCCTGCAGGGACTTCCCACATGAGCACGTGGGCAGCACTGCATGTTGCTTATCTCTACAGAGAGCTGCCTAATGGCACAGATCTAAGAGAAGCATCCATCCCCAGGTAGTAATGCAATTATGTCTCTGAAGGCATCCTAAACACAGGCAGCTTTCCTGCCAGGCAGCCTTCCTCATATCCCCATACCTCCTGCCTGCTGACAGGCAGCTACAGATTCCATATTCTCCTGTGTGATCCATATTAAAGACAGCTTGAGGAAGACATACTTGGAAAAGGCACCTGAAGTCAGCAAAGAACACAACAGGAGCTCCACAGCACCAGATCCGGCTTTCCCAAAAAGACATAAGCATCATAATCAACACTTGCACTGAACAATTATGAGCTTATAGTTGTCAAACAGAGGCCTATATATCCAGCAGCAGCAATGGAAAAATACGAAGCATAAAGATCTGCTGTTCTTAACACATCATTAATTCGTTCTTGTTGGACCATCCAGCCTCAAGAAAAGCCCAGATACCTCTGAGTGAAGTACAGGTTTCTCCATGTATGTTACTACCATGTACACAGAAAATATTTCTTCAGGTGAGATGCTTGAACAACACAGATGCATTATGTCAAAAAAAAACCCAAACCAGCCATGGAGCCTCTTCCTTTGTATACCGGATTGGGAACAGAGCTCATGTCTTCTCTTTGAGGTGGTAAACAGACAGGCACAGAACTTCTGCTTCTTCACAGAAGTGAAGTAGTGACAGAAATTGGATGACATTTTTCTAAGCTTGTTTTAACAGAGATGATTTTACTAAGGCACAAGTTCTGATAGGAACAGCGATTGCACGAGGAAAAAGTGTCTGTTGCAGCCTGTTCAGACCTTGGGCACTGGTTTAGTGCCCAACAGGATCAACAGGATCTTCAGTCTTCCAGGATAAAAGGCAAAACCACTTCAAGCACAGTTCTGTAAGTCTACCTGGTCACTGGCCAAAGTACCACACACTGTGCTACGCAGAGTTTAGTGATGAGAAACACTGCCAGTGTGGGCCAAGACAACATGCGCTTGTCCCAAGAGTCCAGCATGTTGCTTCTCTCTGGAAGCAGCACATTCCTGAGCTCAGTGACTACTAAACAAACTCAGGAGCTGAAAAATCTAAGTGGATCTGAAAATGCTCTTTCTCAAAAGGCCCCTGCCAAGGACAGAGCATCAAGTTTTCAAGCATTTAACATGTTATCTCACAAAATTGTCCCATAAGTCTGGCAAAATCCCAGTGTCAGGAGTTACCCTGAAAGAGACTTCTCCTTTATAATTCTGGGAACTTATTATTCTTGTTATTCAGGATTTCCCTTTCCTGCCTTCTCTTGCTCCCTCCTCTGGCTGCCCCAGACCTACACAACACTGGTGACACACAGAGAGGCACTGCATGGTAGCAACAGCCTGAGAGTATGCACCCACTGATTTCAAGAACAGACAGTGGTTCAGGAGGCTGCTGCTCATGTTCAGCAAAGTCAGCTTAATTTAACACTGAAGAGAGAACAAGGCTAACAGGATGCGATGAGAGCTGGGACTGCTCTGGTCGTGATGGGAGAGGTGGCCTTGTAGGGGCTGAGGGCAGAGCAGAGATGTTAGTCGAGAAATCATTAACTGGGTGGCAGAACTAGAGCACTGGAGGTGGGGGAGGCAACCCCAGCACAAGCTCCCATTAGCTTTGATGGCCTCTTGCAGGCCAGGCCAGTGAACATTCAGAAGGCTCCCAGTTTCCCCAGTGCCATTCCCCACTGTGAACAGTCAGGAACAGTACCTGGGCATTGGCACCAGCCCGTATTCCCACTGGCTTTACTGGGCAAACATGCTCTGAGCATTCCATGTATTTATCACAGTTTGGTTTTCAGAGATAAGTAAGTCAACATAAATGATTTCAAGTCAACTTGACCCACCTTATGAGTGCAAGTAAATTGTCAAAAAGCTTCAGGACCTGCTCAGTGCAAGGATTACGGTACATTGGAGTTCCACTAGGCAGGTATCCCAAAAAGAATCCTCCAGCTTTTGCCTCCTCAGTAGCAGCAGGCCAACGAGCTCGTTTCACAACTCCCAGAATGGTGTACACACAAAAGCTTATCTGCAGCAAGAGACGTGGAGAAAGCATTTCTTAGCCAGATCACAGTCTGAATCAACGGGTTCTCAGAGAAACATGTCATCATCCCATCTCAAAGGGAATGTTCTACAGTGAGCCTAACCTGGTGATAGGAAGAAACTCTGTTGAGTTTGCTGCCAGGAAAATGCAGCAAATGATCATGCTATATTCCATCAACTTCAGAGAGCCCTGGCTGTGGCAGGATGGCCTAGGAATTCACTATTAGACAAAGCATCAATGCATACCATCTCAGGAGCATGCAAGCAGCCAGATAGGCTGCTAAAAGTAAGGGTCTAGACCATCCTCACGTCCTTCATGTGCTGGGACAGATGCAGGATCTGAGACACAACTGCATTAGCCCCAAATCACAAGCACATCTCTGTGGACTGCATTTCAGTTTCTTCTACAGATCTAACGACAGCAACTCTGCTTAGCAGTCCAAGTAAAGACTTTATACTAACAACTCAGCACAAATCTCCTCAGATTAATTTTAATTATATTCTGTGCTCCAGTCTGAGCATGGTGTTTTCCATACTGCCTGGTTTAAAAAGCACAATTCACTGTGCTGTATTTCCAAAAATCACGTAAATCAATTGCTTCTCCAAAACCAAACTTTTTGTTTAATAGAGTAGGAAATAGTGTGCTTCACTCCGATAAATAATGTGGTTTTGTATGGCCTGCATGCTCTTTACTGTAGCTTAAAGAGCAAATGCCAGCCTGTTATTCTGCAACATGTAAAACCTATTGATCCACATTCTAAAGAAGTATATGACCAGGAGACCTCGTGTGTTATCACAAGAGAAGTAGGGGATGGAAGGAGCCAGGTCTCCTTTCACTAATGATTACACCTCTCCTGGTAATAATACTCACTCTAGACCGGTTCAGGCCACTAGGATCTTCCAAGACTGGATCAGCAATTTTGTTGTCTGCACCCACGTAGGATATAAAGGCTTCAGGATCTGAGAGGACTCTGGCAGGAGCAAAAAACAGCAATGGGATTATTGTTTGTACCAGGGAATTTAAGCAGAGCTTTGCACTGGCAATAAACATCTAACAAATACAGAGCAGGCTAAAGAGGCTAGTAGTACTCCATCCTGTACTGGGCACGGCATTACCTCCTTAACACCTCCAGCTCAAAGTTGGAGAAGAAATGACCAATAGAAAGAAAAACAACCCATACCTCTGCATCTCTGGGGAGAGCCATAAGCCAGCCACAGGAGCCATGAGCTCCTCCAGGAAAGCCTTCTGTCGCTCATAGTCCTTAAACTGGTTGCTGATGAGGACAAGGGCCTCCATAAGAGCACACTTCTCCATCTGCGTCAGAAGTAGCTCATTTGACAGCAGCTGTTTCACGTGGTTGTACAACATCTCAAAGTTTGGCTAGAAAACACATCCAAGTGGAAAAGCATCAAGCATCTGGTATGGAGAAAGGTCACTGGGGGAGGTAGAGAAGGGGTGGACTGTACAGCTGGAGGACCACTTCTGTTACCTTTTCTCAACATAGCCATATCCTCCTCACACTCAAGTTTCTCTGCATATTCAGTCTAAGAGAACTTCTACTCTTCCCTCTATCATTATCCTGCATCCATTTTACTTTGAATCTCCAGAATGACTGAAATAAGAAGAGGAAATATCTCCCTAGGCAGTTATATCCATTAAAGCAGTATCACACCTCAAAGCAGTTCTGGTGCTTTTATTTGCCCATAGAAAGCACCTTGCTTCTTCGGCCAGACTTAGGATTCTACCATCTCTTTGCTTGTGGTAAGTAACAATTCATGTAGTTATGATGGGTGCCACAGGAATTCTTGCATTTCTTCCCTTCCTTCTCCAGCTGCCACCACATCTACCCATAACTTTGTACAAGCATCAGCAATCATCCCCTTTAGCAAAGTCCTCTGAACATCTTTTGGGGCAGCTCTGGGTCCTTGGCTCTTCTAGTGAGGATGTCTGGCTGGCCATGGGCAAAAGACAGCTATAGCTCAAGGACCAATAAAGCGGAACAAAAATCAATCCATTAGCTCTCAGCATCAATTGCAGAATGCAAACTGGAACCTCCAAATTACCTAAATTAACATCCTTTAAAAATATCTTTGTTTGAATTAGCAACATCCTATGGTCCTCCCATAATCCTAGCTCCCACTCCATAGAAACACATCTAAAGAATGTCGCATGCAGAGACTGTTTACTTCAGCAAAAAAAACAAAACACAGCTCATAGAATTTAAATGTATTTGTCTTCTAATCTCCTCAAGCTCATCCAGAAAACAAATACTCTCCTTTTCCTCCTATATTCTGTTAAGTAACAGAAGAAAATCTAGTGATTAGCTATGCTAGTATCTTCAGCTACGGAATCAACTGAGACCAGCACAGGTGATAATATGGACATTCAGCAAACATTCCCATAAAACCAATGCAGTGCTTGTATCCTTCTCCTCATCCCTGTTACATTTAACCCACCAATCTACAATTCAACTCCTCAGGCAGAAAATTTTTCAGCAGGGAAGAAAGAAGTACAGGGAATGAACAACTTTGCCATTTGCGCAGCAGGAATGTTTCTTGCAAGGAAAGCAGAGACCGTAGCCAAGGAAGCTGAAAATCCCACAAAATCCAACTGTAACTGAGGCAAGACTCTTCATGACAGTTGCATTTACATACCAGGACAAGCTGAGGGTAATCCCGGCACATCTTTATGATTGAGGAGCATGCATGCCTTCTCACATTCTTCACTGCTCGAGTTCTAGGAGCCTGGACAGACACAACAAACTTCAATGAAACAAAACAAAAGTTCAGCCAAATGCAGAGTATCTTCAAGAGACAAATTCATTATATATAGATTTCTGCACAGATCAAAACAACATTTCCATGCCTCCCCTGCTCTCTCCAACCAATCATGAAGCAACCAAATTTCCTCTGAAGTAGTAGTCAACTCAAGAAGTCCATATTCAAACAAGCTGTACTTCAGGAGTGAGGATGCCATGGCTCTTATTCACTATTTCAAGACTCCAAACACTCCTTAAGTAACTGGTGGGTTTACAGCCATCTTTCAGAGCCATGTATACCAAGTACTGAAAGAACACCCAGGGCTAATGAAGGGATTTCACTCTCAGGAAGGCCAGCACTGACTGGGGAACTAAGTGTACTGGCCTTAGAGCACACCTGTGGCCTTCTAAGCTTGTGAGCCAAATCTTAGTAGGCTATGTCAACCACAGAGATCAGCAATACCTAGACTTCCCAGCTTTTCAGGAGCAGAACTATACTTGAGAAGCCTACTTCAGCAGAGTCTTCAGACTCAGGATGCTCTCTCCACTAGAGTATGATTTGATCCAACTGTTACAGCTCATTAGTAGATAATAATTCAGACGTACCTTACTTTCTTCTACAACTTCAAAGGTAACTGAAGCAAACAGCTGTGAGAAAAGGGAGGAAAAATCAAAAAAACTCATAATTTGTTAATGTTTAGCACTCACGTCTGTTTGAGCTCAAGGAACAGGTAATTAAGATTATAGTGCAATTTCACTGAAGTCAGTGAAAAACCCCTGAGTGAGCTGAAAGATGAATCATCAATACAGTGAGGCCTTGAAATAAAACATGGCCAGAACATGCACTTAACACTAAGATTTAATGCTAAGAACTACAAAATTTGGGTTAATTGACATTACTTTTCTTGTGACAAGCCTCAGTCTCAGTTTCTCCCAATTTTAACATGAAACATAGTAATTTCCTGACAGCAACACCAAGAGGACTGACTCCTGCAGTTTAGTCCAAAAGTCCTGCACCACAAAGAGCTGATGTGATTTTAGCAGGGTCTGCACATACCTACCTTGGAAAGTACTTGTGGGAGGTATTCTGGTCGGTAAGTGACAAATGGAAAGAGAGCAGAGACATTGGTGAGCACACAGGACAGGATGAGAGGATCTTTTGTTTCAAAATTAAGGACAAGCTGCAGCAGATCTATGCCATCATTCACTGGGATTTCCTACAAAGGTAGGAAAAAAAAAAAAGAAGAAAAGAAAAAGGGAGGCAACACTCAATACTTCAACCTGTAGTATACTTCCTACAAAACCCAGGAAAAAAGCTGAGGCAAAAAGGACAGCAGCATCACCACTGTAGACAGGACAGTCTTGACATTTCAGTCTCTAGTCCCCATACTATTGCTTGCACCTCTAGGAAAGGCAAATTTCCTCTCTCAGCCTGTCTCCCAATTCTCTTGACACCGTCCAACAGATTCCATGCTTAACCAGCTGTATTGACCCATATAATTATTCTACTGTGATTAGATTGATGAGTGCATGAGCAGCTTAATCTAATAAAAAAATCAAGTCAGTCTACATCAAACTGATCCTTCTGATTTGCCTGCCGTTGAACAAAAGACAGAGAGAAAATGCTTCTGATCTCCTACTCTCTGGGTATAGTTCCTCTCATTTAGTTAGAAGTTTTAATTTTTTTTTTAAAAAATCTAATCAGAGAATAATTAAATAAAAAGAAAATTTTCCTTAAGCAATCTCTTCTCTAGGAAGGCACTATGTTAAAGCATGTCACCTGAGCACTCTCCTGTGACTTCTCATCCCACAGTGTCCAAAATTAAGACATGCCAGAATGAGTATGGTGTTATCAAAAGAAGGGTCATTATTCCTCATGAGAATGGCTCAGCAAACAATCTGGGTTTTGCGTGGAGGTAACCAGTTACTAAAAACTGCTCAAGGATAACACAACTGCAAAAACCCACTGGTGTGGACCCAGAAGAAGCCCAGAGAGAAGGCAGGAATATGGGATACACATACATCTTTATCCATGGTTCGAAACATCTGGCTGATGATGCTCTCTGAGAAGAAGGTCATGGCATCCCACTGCACAAAGGATGGAGAGAAGATGGAGCAGAGACCTTCGCCTGTCTTAGCTGAAAGGAAGAGAACACTGGAACGCTCACCATGCTCCTCAACAGCAGCCTGGTAAGTTCCCGTGCTGCAACACCTTAGCACTCACAAGTATTTTAAGCACACAGCTCTCCCTGCCTGGCAGGGATGCACTGGGAGCAATTAATGTAATCCCGTGTGATTTGCTTCATTCAAGTGAAAGCTCCTGAGACATAAGTCTTTGAGGTACTATGCAGAGCAGTATGAACAAATCAGAGAAGGGAAAAGAAGGGAGACCACATGCCCAGACTCAGTACTGCAGGCAAGACTGTCCTCAGTGTGACTTTGCAGAGCACCAAGCAGCCTTCCTCCACAGCAGGGAAAGCAAAGTAAATGACAAGGGATTTGCCAGATATGCATAACTTCCCTAACAAAAGTAATCAATATGTTACAAAGATAAAATGGCCCAAATAATTGTAAAATTGAATCAGAGAGACAGCTGTACCTGTTCTGCAGAGAGATTTGGGGGAAGGAAAGGAGGAGCCAGGGGCTTTTCATTACTTATTCCATAAGGAGACTCCAAAGGGATAAATTAGAGGAGTGGGTTTGACTTGGTTTTGCTTTTAACTTGTAAAAACCTTTAAAGCCTGAAAATCTAGCACGGACTCTTAGCTGCCATTTAAAATCTCCAACGGCATCAACAAAAAAAAGGCCAAGAAGTTTCTTCTTTGCTTTAATTTAAAAATAAAACCCATATCCCTAATTTTTTTCAGGTAACCTACAGTTCATGGGTCCAGTATCAACAGGAGCCGTGAGCTGGTACTTCAGCCATTCACCAGCCATTTGGAAGCCAGTTAGAGGGTCCAGACGACAAGCCATTCTCATCACTTCTCCTTGCTGGGCTCGGAAAGCTGCAGGGAAAAATCACACACCAAGAAACCAGCTGATGCTGCAAATTTTGCAGACCCATTAACATTATGGACTTTTGCTTTGGCAATAGCTGTGTAGCAGGCACAGGTACACAAACAGTAAAGCAGGTACAACAGGGTGGGCAATTTTTGAAGTGATTTAAGCGGACTAAGAAATAACAGACTAACATTAAAAAAAGTACAACTAAAATGCAGTATGAATTATGAAAATCTATGCTGATGCCTCTTCCCGGTCTTAAAAATTGAGAGCCAGACACAGTTAAGGGATAAGGGATTTTTACCTTGGTAAGGTAAAAGGTGCTGCAATGCACCTTGGTGAAGTGGTACACCACTAAAGACCCTTATTAAAATACCTAGGTAAAAACCCCTTATCCTGTAACTGTGTCTGGCTCTCAGTTTTTTAAGACGAGGAAAAGGCATCAATGCCAAACCAGATTTACTACAATTAATCCTCTACTCTTCATGTAAATGTCCAAATTATAAACATTTACTGCTTACAGAGCATCTTGGGATAGTGAGATAAAACACCAGCATTAGATAACTGCAACTTCCTTTACCTAAACACACTTCTCCTAGATCATTCATCTAATGACAAATTTGAACTCAAAACCCAGTTGCCTTGTTTTCAATCTCAAAGATACTAAAAACAAAGTACAGAACAGGAATTTCACTTGTTCCAAAATATTCCAGTGCATGACCACACAAAAGAATCAGCTCTGCTGACTGCACAAATGCAATTTGCATTGTTTAATAAAGTTGTGTTGCCAAGTAATTTTATTTTGTATTTCAAATTAGTTATATTTTCTTAGATACGTAATATCTTCAATATAACTTAACCCTCTAAAACTATTTCAGAGTCTGGCTTTGTGCATTTAGCTTCTTTATAGTTTCTACCCAATTGAAGTTACTGCAGTAAGTAAAACCATCTAGTAAGTGATAAAAAATGCAACACTTAAAATCTTCAGACATAAATGTAAAAACTAAAAATTTATGTAATTTATTCAATGCATCCTCCCACCCACCAAGTTAGCACCAAACTACACCAGCAGTACCAAGTACCAGTTAGTACCAAACTACACCAGCCAGTGAGAACCAACTTCAGTTCGGGAAGAAAAATACAAAATGAAAGAAAAAGTAAAATTCTTAATATCCTGTGCTAGTTTAAGATCCCAGTTAAATTTGGCTATTTGAATTGCTCAACTTTAGCTGTTGATACTAAACCAGAAGCTACCTACCAGGGCCAAGACAGATTTTCTTTCTGGAATGACATCTAAAGTCTTTTGTAAGCTGCCTTCCTCTCCTAACCTGAGCATGACTTGAGGCTGTTTGATTTTGTCCTCTAGGTGACCAAAAGAGACATTTGTTTTGGCACCAGAATGCTATTAGGCCATCTATCTGACAGCCACCAAAACAACAGTAAAATTAAACACATGAGCTGCCGCAGGAAAATCCTAACTTAATTTACTCCAAGATCCAGATTTAAAAAGTTGAGAAACAAACAGAACATGAAATGCAACAAATGAAACTAAAGCTGCTGAGTCAATTTAGTAGGCTCCAAGCTTGGCCAGTGACTAAAAGCAGGAAGGCAGGCACAGACAACAGAAAGCACAAAGGGTCATGGCAACTTACAGTTGAAGAAGGCATTGAAGTCCTCATCACTGTCAAAATCAAAACGGGAGTATTCACAGCTGGGGCTGTCTGCTTTGGAAGGAAAGCCCACCTGGAGACAAAGTGGAAAAGGTCAGGAAGAAAGAGAAGTAGCCCATTATAGTTAACACCAGCTTTAATGAGATGAAGGCTGGAGACATAATCAAGATACAACTGTGTGCTCAGCAGCTTGGAGATCGTGTCTGGCCAGGACGTAACAAAAATGTAGTTTCTTCCCCTATGACCCACAGGCCATGCTCATCAGGCACTCTCACACAACCAACTGTGATTTCCACATACCTTCACCAGGTTGGTCATAGATGCACGGAGATACTTGGGAACAACAGCCAGTAACAAAGGGTCATGAGACAGAACTTCATGCCGGAAGAGGGCTCCCCATGTGATCTGGGTGGAAGAGCGCAGAAACTAGGGGAAGAAGAGAGAAAAGAGAGGAACAGAGGAGGATTTCAGTGCTGGATTTTTCACTGCTAACATTAAGTGCTACTATCAGAAAGCAATAGCAAATTATACTGACTATTAAGATGAGGCCAAGGCACCTTGAAGGCACACCCCAAATTCCCAGAAAGTCAAAAATCTCTAATACTAGGGCTCGTTGCAAATTCAGCATTTTCTACTCAGTTCTCTGTGTCAGGAACTGCTCCTGATGGGGTAGTAATGGAGTAGAAAACACTCTGCCTTCCAGGCCTTCAGCTGAAATGGAGATCCTAGAGAGCAATATTTAGCAGCTGAAGTTCCACAGTTTTCTACAGGCTAGCTCAATTATGCATTCACGCACACAGACACAAGTGAGACTTTCAGCCCTTTACATACCTGGCTGGGATGGGTTGTGAAGGCTAAAAATGACTCAAGGTATTTTCCAAAGTTGGCTGGCGTTTCCACATCACAATCTGAGCCCTATGAGGAACATGAAGTATTTCAGACAAAATACTAACTTTATGGCAGGCTGGGCTCACAAATGGTATGTTTCAGGGTAAAGCAGGAGCACTACATCCAAGGCCATAGACTGTAAAGGAGCAGAGACAGAAACACTGAACAACTGATTTTTTTCTGACACCAGTATAGCCCAAGGAGCATCACGTTCTGTTGACCAGCTTGAAGGTGCTGGAGACGCCACCACCCTCATTCAAGATCAAAGGGTGACTTCTCACATAATGAAGTTCCATTAAAACCAAATTCACAACCACTGCTGCTGCCATGAGTCACAATTTTACTCCTGCATGGGTCAAACTCATGTAGCAGTACCAAAGTAGTGCAATTCACACTGAAGAATTTCACAAGAAAATACACCCAGATAAGTTCACTCAATTTCTCCAAATATTTTGTGTATATTTAACATATGAGTATCCATGACCACTAACTTTCTTGGAAGTTTGTCAGGAAATTAAGTTTTGCCGGGAGCCATAAATTCAAGGTTCTGCTGCTTCTCAGAAATTATAACACAACCTGGTGCCCTCAAGATCCCTGAATTGTACAGCTCAGTGCCGCCTCTCCCAAATGGCTCTGAATTAGCAAGCTCCATCTCGTTACTTCATCACGGATTAACAGTACTGCCTAAAAGCAAGTGGAGTCACTGCAAGCAGCAATGCACCCTGTATGCTGTCCATTCTTTTTAAGGATGAATTCTCAAAGGTTGTTTTTGGCTTTTTCTTTCCCTCCCAGAGAGACTTTACTTTGCTCTATCACTTTTACAGGCTGGTTGCTTCAATCTCCCCACAAACAGCATCTCTCAACAAGCCTGCCCTCTTTATTGTAGAAACACTGAGCTGAATGGAGGGAGTGGAAATTCAGCACCAGCATGGCATGAACAGTACGAATTTGCACCTTCATCTCAATACTGACACAAAGCATTACAAAGACGAACAGCAGGAACAAAACCCGTTTCTTCCTTCAGCTTGAGTCTTGGTAGAACAACAAACAGGTATACTCTCTGAGTTATTTTTATTAGGAAATTTAAAAGGCTTCCAATAGAAGAGTAATTTCCTGGACTAGATTTTCTGTAGCAGTAGTCAACTAAAAACCTGACCAATTTTCAGTGAAGCTCAGCATTTTACAGAGGTTATAGGAAATTGTTCTTGACGACAGCAAAGCCCCGGCATCAGTCAGGGTCCCTCCAGTCTACACTCCTATGACTTGGCAGGATACAGTTAACCCACTCAAAAGCAGAACCATTTCTGCATTTTGGAAATGCATGGAGAGAACCCTACAGCTGCCAAATGTGCAAAGAGAATCCTGGCCCTACCTTAGATCAGGGCTGCCTCAAGCCCCAGCCCTAAACACTAGCCCTGCCAGGGTTGCTGTTGGTATTAATAAAGACTTACTAGCAACGCACATAGCTGGCTGCCCAACGCGCACAAAACTTGGCACAGTCTCTTCAAGAAAACATAGTGCTTCTCCACCAGGCCTTCTCCATCTGCTGTCCTAAGAACGAGGGAAAAACAGGATCACAGTTACTCAGGCTGTAGCTGACAGGCACATTGCTGTCTATCCTGCAAATAAAAAGAGCACTAAAGGAATTTGATTTTATTACAGTGGGATTTTCTTTGCTATTATCAAGAAGTATTGCTTTATTGGCATCTAAAACCACTGAAATTGCCTCTTTGACAGAGTCCCTCTTCCTGATCAGTTTCAGGCTAAAACAGAAAGCCAGGGAAGCTGTCATACACCTCTTTGTCTTTCAATTATGGGTTTTGCAAAAAAACCCTGGTTTTCCAGGTTTTGCAAAAGAAATGGTGGTTTTGTTCTCTCCTATCCAGTCCCCACTTCCTTTGCTTAAGCAGCAGTATCTTTTGCACCTACAAAGCCATTTGTATGCATTTTTGTGTGAAATCACAGCAGCACCACAGTACTCACTGGGCAGCAGAGAGGATGCAGTGCATGGCAACGTCTCCAAACAAGACCATCAGAGGCTTCCGGTCCTCCAGCTTACCCTACACACAAAACACACCACATGCCTCAATTTTAACAGAACTATTTATTCCCATCTACATACATATTTATTTCCATCTGCAAGCAGAATTAGGAGAGTAACAGTTTTCTTTACATCTGGGGAGGGGCTTAAAAGTCTGCATATGATTTAAGTAAAAACTTGTCAAAATTCCAAGGTAACGGATCTAAAAAAATTTGTCCAAGCAATCCCACCACAGGAACTTTAAACAACAAAACTGACCCTGAGACACTATCTTTTATTCACAGAAGACTGACTAGTTACTCACAGGCAGCTAATAACCACTCAGCCTTGACACTCAGCTGCCTGTGAATGAATGGCTCAAATCACCTGTTTAGATCCTGCTGTCATTTCTCTGAGCTGCCAGGTGACACAGCTGATGACACTATTTTCCACTTCACAGTTGTAGGAAGTGGGGGGTAAAAGGCCAGTGAGGACCTCCAAGTTCAAACTGCAAGGAGAAGCAAGCACAATCTGGAGAGGGCTCCAATGGTTGCTCTATGTATTGTGCTGGCCTGACATTCACACCAAATATCATTAACAAAATCAGCTAAATTTGAAATTTGATTCTCAGATAAAAGGGCAAAGGTAGCATTGCTCAGTTCGAAGAATTATATAGGAGAATAGGAGAAAAATATAAGGGAGCCAGAAGAGCCAGGGAGGAAGAACTCACTTTCCTGCTGACAGCAATCAGGAGACACTCTGCTGCTCCAACTTGGAGTTCAGGCTCATTTAGGAGGAGACACAACATCTCCAAGAGCTTGCAGTTGTCTGCTGTAATATGGCTTAGGGCTACCCAGTCAATGTAACCAGCCAAAGTGTTGAGTGCCGCTATCCCCACACGACAGTTTGCCTGAGCCTGTGAACAGAGAGGCACAAGGTCAGAGCCACAGAAAAACACCAATTCCCATCTAAAACAATCAATTCCCTGATTTAACAGTACCAAGAACCCTCCTGAGAAAGCGAGAGATTTGGACCCTTCTGCTGTCACTCCTCACTTGTCTCTTCTCAAGTGTTTGTATTAAGAGTGAACAAATCCATCTGCATGAAACTGCAGGCAACAGACTTGAAAGCCTGGGAAAAGCCTAGTTCTAAGTAACCTTCATTTTAAGAATTACTAATGAGCTAACTCCCATATAGCTCCACTCACCTTTGGTTCCTGAGCCAAATCAGTCTTCTGAAAAAGAAAACAAGACAGGGTAAGTGAACAGCTACAGCACACACTTCCACCCAGCCACTACTGGACAGGCTTATCCCCAAGGACACAGCCAAAAGACGCTACATCAGCCTCCCACTTAGGACATTGTTGCAGCCAACAAAGTCACCTCTGCAGCCCCCAGCCAGGTAAGACAACAGGACTCTGAATTGCCAAGTTAAGCCACAATTCCCTTCTCATCCAAAAGGTAACACTCCAGTCAACAGGCACCAGGGAGACACAGGGGACAAGAAGGAAAGGCATTTTGGTACATCCTGGAGGCTTCCAGGAAAGAAACTTTTGACCTTTTAAGAGCATCTTACAACCAAAAGCCAGACTCTGAAAAGATGCTGGTGGCTTTTAAGATTCAGGTCTGAAAGGGTGATTTGTCAACCATCAGCAAGGCAGCTGGAGACAGGTGAAGCACCAACTCACAGCCTGACTCCCAGGCCTAGGACACTTAACAGCAACAATGCACTACCTGTACCATCCTTTTGCAAACATGTCCCACAGATACTCAGGTTTGATTTGTTTTCAGATGCAAAGACACCACAAGCATTTCTTTCTACTGTAAGGTTTTGGTTTGGACTATTCTTGCAGTGATTTAAGTTAATCGGCTTGAGCCCCAAACATTTCATATATGACCCATCTTATAAACATGTGTATCTATTAACCCATCATAATTATATGCACTGCACATCATTATGGGCTTGGGGACCTGTCCATCATCTCCCCCAGTCTGTGTGCAGACAGATGAACACCCAACCCTCAGTAATGAACCTGTGCACAAATAGTCCAAATATCTGCTAACCTGTGGAGTGGTGAGGACTTCTTGTTCCCGGGGTGCTCCAACCTTGCCAATCAGAAAGATTCCACCGTTAGCGGAAGCAGCCACACTTCAGAGCCTCAAGCATTGCAATGCAAACCTTACCTGGAAATGCATTTCAACCAGACTACGAAACACACAAGGATCACCCTCCCACCACCATGAACTGGCACAGAAAACTGGCTGCTCTACAGAGGAGGCTGCTCACCCTGACAGTGCATCAGGAAGGTGTACAGAAGTCAGGTAGAAAAAGGGTTTTTCATTGGTTCCCAGTTTCACATTTAGTATTAACTCTGGATTTTAATTCATGGAAAAAAAGAATATGAGATATGACTAAGCAACTAGTTTCTAGTTTGGTTTTTCAACTGTGCTTCTCAAATCCACTTCCTTTTCATAGGAATAGACTGGGGTAGAGACTTCCCTCCATCATCCATTGTGACTGACAATGTCACTGCACATCTCTGATTCTAGGTAAGAATTCAGAAAAGAAGTCTGTTTACACAAAAGTAGAAGAGCATTTTTCACTACAACTTTGCAAAAAAAGGGCTTCCTGACTTAAGCTCTTGCAGAAAAGGACCAGAGGCCCAGAAGCATGTTGAGACATTGGAAATTCATGCATTTTGGTGCATCACCTCAAATGCAGCACTACAATGTGAGAGAGCAGACACGATTCCTGGATGGCATCTCTTAATCACTGTGTGTTACATAAACCACCCCAAATCACCTGTTTCTGCCACAACCACACCTTCACTTTGCTAAGCTGTACACCCATGGTACCAGCATGCATTCCAACAGTATGGATGAAGCATACATCCACTCAAGCCATCAACACTATCAGCCTTGTGTGTTCAGTCTCTCTGATCAGCATCAGTTTCCCAGGCCATAGCAGATCCCTACCTCAGAGTAGCAACAACAGATTCAATTTCTGCACTTGCTTCCCCAACAATTTGCAAACTGCATCCCAATTGCTAAATGCCTCCATCACAGAATAAACCCAAGGGAAGGAGACTCTTACCATGCACCTGTACTTGTTGACATTCTGCTGCAGGGCAGTTAGTAGGAAGCTGAAGATCTTCTCCATGTTCTGGGTGAGGGTTTGCTGGATATCTCGTCGCCGCTGGGTAGGTAGAGTTTGAAAAGTCACCACATCCTCTGCCAAACGTAGGAGGATGAACATCACCAGTTCTGTCTGAGTTTCCTGATGTCCCAAAGTGAAATACACTCCATCAGCACAGTCCAAACATTAAAATCGCTAGCGACTAGCTCAAAGATGTGGAGAGAAAGCAAGCATGCATGAAGACACAGGTCACATGTCGAGAAAATAAAACAGCAGGATGGCCTTCTTTCTGCTAAAGTCATCTCAGGATAGCTTAATCTTACAGGGTTTTTGAGTCCATCACCAACCTGTCTCACTTGACCGTGAGTGAGTTAGATTTTCCTCAGGATGATGGAAGACTGAACCCCATACTAAGAGCAAGCAAAAGAGACCAGACAGCTGTGTTTCATACCCCTTGCTTGGAGAGGGTATCCAATTCCTTTAGCATGTCAGGCCAGTGCTGAGGCCATTCCCGCTTGATCATCTCCACCACAATTCGAGACAGTACATCCTTAATATGACTTTCCTCCTCCAGGATACTTTGAGTTCCCTGTGACAGAAAGGGGGCAGTTACACAAAACAGCAAGCATCAGGCATTTATAACTCTGACCTGGGAAACACAGTGTTTGCAAACATTCTAAACCACTAAAACCAAAATAAAACACTCTTCATTGCAGCTACCTTAAATGACACTCCTATGCCCCCAAGCATCCATAGCTAATAAACTCTGGGAACCAGAAGGATTCTCCACAAAAGAAGGTCACTTGGTGACGAGAGCAATCACAACAACAGAGAAAACACGACCAAGATAACAACTTTAGTATTTTTGCAAATGATAAGAACGTCTATAACTAGTGAATTTCCTCTTAAGGAAAGAAAAAGTATCTTATATATGTTATACAAGCCTCACAACCTCCTGCCGTGTGAGGTAACATAGCTATTCACCTGAATAAGCACTGAAACAATCAGAGACGCAAAGCAAAAAAGCAATGAAATGCAAAACTGCATTCAGATCCTGTGTGCTAATTAGCTGGAGTATTTTTTAGTTTTGCTCTCACATTTCAGAGAACAGCCTGAGGGAGCAGGTACTTACACTGGATATGAGGCCCATAACATTGTTCTTTAGATAAACTTTTTCTAGGCGAGGCATATTGTTCCAGCGGTATCTGTTAGAAATAAAGAAACAAAAATGAAACCAAGTCAAAACATGTATAAAGGTCTCTGACTTGATTCTCAAGGAACCATTGCTTCTTTACCTAACCTAGACACACTACAACTCCCTGCCTCTACCAGCACCCAATCCCTTACAAAGGCTAAGTTAAAACTGCTGCTGGCAAATGGGTGTGCCCCACTGAGGTCAACAGACACCAGAAGCAGCAGCAAAACACAAAGCATCAGGTCTGTAGAGGCGGCAGAGAAAGGAATCTCAGAACTGAACTAATACAAAGCCTCTTTGTCAGCAGGAGGCCAATGACACAACACTGCAAAGACCTAGTGGTAACCCAGTGTGCTTATTTTCATCTTGCGATGTCAACGTGTCTTACAGCTCAGTGAATTCACCTTCGCAACCTGCCCGAAAGCAATCCTCTCCTCTGCTTTTACAGAAAAAGAAAAAAATCCAGAGCAGGACTGCAACCGTCCTCTGCTGCAAAACAAACTCCCCGCGTCCTGAAAGTGCCTCCCTGGGGCACGAGGTGCCGGAATAGGCACACATCCCTGGGTGGCGGCAGGCCGGGTCCCTTCCCCGGCTCGGCGGCACGGAACGAGCTGACTTACTTGACCACATGCTCCAGGATCTGCAGGCCGAAGTGCCGGACGATGGCCGTCTGCGTCTTCTCCGCCAGCTTCAGCCCGCAGGGCACGCAGATAGGGCACTTCTCCTTGAACTCCTCGCAGAACTAGGGGAGGAAAGGCCGGGATGCGTACGCGCAGTTACACAGCGGGGCAGGAGGTGGCAGCCCCATCCCTGGCGGAGCACGCCGGGGGACATGCGGCCGCCCGACCCCCGTCGCCTGCAGAGGGCTCCTAGCGCCTCAGGGCCCGCCCGCGACCGACTCGCCAGGCTCTCGCCCACCCGGGGCCGTGCGGACGGGGCACCCGCGTGGCCGGAGCCCGGCGCCCTCCCTCGCTCCGTCCCTCTCTCCCTCCGTCCCCGGCCGGGCGGTACCTTGAGGGCCTCCAGGCGGTACCGCTGCGTGGACGCCGGGTCCATGATGACGGTCACCGCCTTCACCAGCTGCTCGCAGAGGCCGCTCACCTGCTCGGCGGACATGGCGGCAGCGGCGGGCGCACGCCACCGGCCACCCACGGGAGGGACGAGCGGGGCAGCCGCGACACAGCTCCGCGCATGCGCCTCAGCGGCCACGGGGAAAACGCGGGCGCCGCGCACCGTCGCGGCGGGAACACGCGCAAGCCACACCACACCCTGGAGAACTACGACTCCCGGCGTGCCCCGCGCGGAAAGTACGGGTGCCACAAAGCGGCGGGCCTAGGCGGGGCTCTCCGCCCCACCGAGCGGGCGGTTATTCAATCATTCACTCAGTCGCGCGGGAGCCGGTGGCGGCGGCGGGATGTCGCGGGGCCGAGAGCGTGTGGTGGCCCTGGTAGACATGGACTGCTTCTTCATGCAGGTGGAGCAGCGCCTCGACCCGCAGCTGCGCGGCCGCCCATGCGCCGTGGTGCAGTACACCGAGTGGCAAGGCGGCGGGTAGGTAGGCGAGCCGGCTTGGCGACCCCGGCTCCTCGTCCCACCCCGCTCCCCGCGGGGCCGGGCCCGCCCTGCACTTCACCTCCGTGTCTTGGCAGGATCATCGCGGTGAGCTACGAGGCGCGCGCCTTCGGCGTGTCCCGCGGGATGTGGGCGTCGGAGGCGCGGGCGCTGTGCCCCGAGCTGGCGCTGGCCCGGGTGCCGCAGGCGCGGGGCAAGGCGGACCTCACACGGTGAGAGCCGGGGCCGAGGGAGGCGGCGGCGGCGGCGTGGGCCTCCCTGGTGTCGCGGAGCGGTGGCTGAGCCCGTGCCTGCCGCCCGGCAGGTACCGGGAGGCCAGCGCCGAGGTGATGCAGGTGCTGTCGCGCTTCGCCGCCATCGAGCGCGCGAGCATCGACGAGGCGTACCTGGACCTGACGGGCAGCGCGCGCCACCGGCTGCGCGACCTGCGAGGGCGCCCCCTGCCGGCCGCGCTGCTGCCCAGCACCTTCGTGCAGGGGCTGCCCGGAGAGCCCGGCCCCGATCCCGGCGGGAAGGGCGCGCGCCGAGCTGACCCCGGCGGGAAGGGTACGCACCGACCACCGCCCCCCGAGAAGGGCCCACCCCGCCTGCTTTGTCTCCCCCGAATCGCGAGCGTGATAAACGGGGTCTGTGTTTTCCGCAGTGAATGGCTTTTAGGGTGTCTGCTACTCCTCCCTGTGGTTGGAACGCGCTTACAGAAGCCTACGGCTGCTGGCCGGGACTGGCTGATGCTGCGGGTCCCTTTGCTGGGCTCAGCAAGAAGTGCCATATCGTGTCCCCTTGTGATCGCTTTTGTGTCCCTTTTCTAGAGGAGCTGCGGCAACGTGGTTTGGACGAGTGGCTGGCGTCGCTGTCTTTCGATAACCCCGATTGTCCTGACCTGCAGCTGACCATGGGCGCAGTAATTGTGGAAGAAATTAGGGTGGCAGTGGAAGCAGCTACTGGATTCAGGTGTTCAGCTGGCATCTCGCACAACAAGGTATGTGCATAGTCTGATTTCTTCTGGGTAGTAGAGTCAGAACATGCTATAGATGCTCTCCTTACTTACAAGTCTCCTGCAGAAGATGAACCAAGTTGGGAATGCAGTCATGTGTGATCACACCTTCAGAGAAATTATAAGATACCTGGAAATAGGGGGAGTTGTTTCCCCAGTGCTGGGGCCTGGACAGCCAGCAATCCACTCATTTACTGCCTGGATTCTTAGTGTACCCTAATGAGCGAGCTCACTAGAAATAAAAGGGGCTTAAGTCCTCCAGAAGTGTTTTCTGTAGAAAAAAACAAACATAAAGCAGGTAATCTTCACCTTGAGTTTCAGGCAAGAGCCACTGTAGCCAGTTTTACTGACACAAATTCCGAGTGACTTGGCAGCAGAAGAACACCAGACTGGGGCACCAAAGTGAGCTGGGTTGCTTTTTGGTGAGTCAGTGTTTACCCTGCTGGCCATGGGGATTTGGGTGATGCTCAGCCAGCTGCTGAGAGCAGCCACAGGAGCTCTTGGTGCATGACAGCAGCTGCAGGAACAAACAGACTTTGATGCTGCAGCTACAGAGAGTTTCCTGCCGGGTGAAAGGCAGGCTGATTTACTGAGAGCACCCCTTTTGTTTTGCAGATGAGGGGCTTATTTTTACAGGTATGACTTTATAAAGGCAGGCTCTAACTTAAAAAAAAAAAAGCAAGAAAATGAAGAATAAATGGATGCTTTGGAGTTAAAAAAATATATTTTATTTTAGACTGCTGCAGAAACAGTTGATACTACTGCCAGCTGTACGCAGGGACTGGAACTGCTTTTGCACTGGCTCAGTTTGAAGCTAGAGGAGACTGTGAGGCAGAAATGAGCTAGCTGAGGAAGGTCACTGGTGTAGGAATTTCCAATGGAAGGTATGTTTAATTTGCCTTTCTGCTTTCTTTAATCAAGAGTAATAGAGAACTTCCCTGATATTCCTAGGAGCTTCTCCCAGCTTCCATTTTCTGTGCCAGCATTTTTATTTTTTTTGAGAGATTAAGGACACTGTGAGGTACTGTGCTATCCCTGAAGAACTGTGTATCTGTAGCAGCAAGCACAGTGCAGAGGTCACCACAGCACACTTGTGGCTGTGCAGAACACTGTGCGGTGCTTCCACAGGCAGCTCACCTCGGTGGGTACAAACCTTTGCTGCAGAACAAAAGGGGTGCTCTCAGTAAATCAGCCTGCCTTTCACCCGGCAGGAAACTCTCTGTAGCTGCAGCATCAAAGTCATCAAAGTCCGTTTGTTCCTGCAGCTGTTGTCATGCACCAAGAGCTCCTGTGGCTGCTCTTGGCAGCTGGCTGAGCAGCACCTGAATCCCCACGGTCAGCAGGGTAAACACTGACTCACCAGAAAGACAAAAAGCAACCCAGCTCACCTCAGTGCCCCAATCTGCTGTTCTGCCTCTGAGTCGCTGGGAATTTGTGTCAGTAAAAACCGTTCTCAGGCTGCAGCGACTGTTGCCTGAAACTCAAGATGAAGTTTATCTGCTTTATGCTTGTGGTTTTTTCTACAGAAAACACTCCCAAGGAACTGCTTGGTACAATGAAGTACCTTGTTAGAGTACCCCAGGAACCTAGATGATGAATGAGACCAAAAAACCTGGAGGATAATAGCATGGTTTTCTCAAGTACTACTTATGTCAAATTAATTTATGTGCCCTCTTTGACAGCATAAGTGGCCAAATATGCAGGAAGGACTACAGATGTGAGGTGTGTCAATGTTAAGGTTTCTAACACACCTCACCCTGAGCTGAATAACCTGATGATGATACTGTAGCAGACAACATGACTGAAGTTGTCTGAAGGGCATACATCTAGCTAAAGAAAATATTACTGTTTCCCATAATGATTTTGTTTGGTGAGTTGCACTCAAATTGGGATGTTTAGAGTGGGATCCTGGGGGGATCTGTCCAAGGTCTGCTAAGAACAAGTATTTTTACTGAAGCCTACAGAGAGGGAACAGCTGTATGGATTCAGGTGTTGCACAGATGGGGCTCAGGGCCTGGGCTGTGAAAGTTCTGAGATGAAATTAGAGTTGAAAATTCTGAGCTTGAAAAAGCTTAGAATCAATCGGAAATCACCAAACAGTGTTTCTTATGCTCCTCTTATGCTCACTGACTGTTTTTGTGGCTTATAGAAAGAAAGCAACCAGCAGGATTTTGGCTAAGTCACAGTAAGTCAGGAAGTAGCCTGGAGTTGTTGTGGACAAGCAGCAGGATGAGTCAGTAATATAAGTGCTCTTGTAGAAATGCTAAATCCTGTTTCAGCATGTGCAGTTTATAGAAGGTGTCAGAAAAAGTAAGTGATTTCTCCCCATGAAGTCTCAGTTATTGGTTTGGCTTGCAGCACGTCACTTTATGAGGTGGGTAAACTTGGAAGTCTCCAGCTAGAGAAGAAGAACAGTGATTGGACATTTGAAAAAGGATCTTTGTCTAGAAACTAGTTCAAATGTATGTAAGCCTGTAAAATGGGCTGTTAATAAAGGTCATAGCTCAATAGGCAGGCAAGAAATTTTGCTTAGTTACAGATGTATGGCAAAGCAGTGAAAGAGGAAGTTATTAGAGTTGTTAAAACCTCAAACACCTAGCTAAATGTACTTCAAACTGGTCTGTGTATTTTTGACCCTGTGGTAGCTTAGAGTGGCAAGGGAAGCTGTATAGGAGAACGTGCCTTCCAGGCTAGCAATTCTGCATTTCAAAGGTTTCCTTTTGCAGCATTATGCTGCTGCAGACCTCACAGAGAGAAGGTTAAAGTAGTGACATTGAGAAAAAGCAAGACAAACACAGAAAATTAAGGAAAAAGACATAGTGAGAGACATAGCCTGGGGAGGACTGTGAGGGTGATGTGGAAGCTCTAGCATTCTTGCCTGATGGAAAACTATAGCAACCACAACAGATGATAGATCTTTATCTTCCTGGAGTAGGAGTCCAGCAATTCACAGAACTAAAGCCTGGAAGCAGCTTTCCTTTCAGAGTACCCAGCTAGTGCATGTCGAATCCTGAGGTGGATACTGCCTAAGACCAAGCAGTGGTGCACCCTGCACACATTCCTAGCAGCTGTTCTGAAGGCAGCTCTTAGAGGTGATGCAGCACAAGCTGTTGGGTGGAGTCACATTAGGCCAGTGCACGGTGTATAATAACTGAGTTTCCACTCTCTTCTTTGTTACAGACACTGGCCAAACTGGCCTGTGGGTTGAACAAGCCCAACCGCCAGACACTGGTGTCTGCACGATTTGTGCCGCAGCTCTTCAGCCAACTGCCCGTCAGCAGCATGTAAGTACCAGGGAGCTGCTGCTTTAGTGCAGCCTGGGGCTGCTCCTGGCCACCTCAGCACAGCAATTTGATGCTCATTGATAGCAGCCAGCAGAAGCCAGCAGAGGCTCTCAGCTCCACAGTAACTGCTCCTAACAAATAGAGGGAATCCTGCCAGTGATCCCTTGTAGCTGTGAGCGACAGTTCAGGGGGAGTGTGCTTGGGAAGCTGCAGCCCTACTGCTTAAGGGACTGTAAAAGCCCACTAGCAGCCTGTGGGCATCTTTTCCCAGGGTAAGGCTGTGCTCAGGATGACTGCTGGGCTGCAGAGGTGTAAGCCACAAGCAGCTGTGGGCCAGGAGGCCATAGCTATTCCCCAATGTGAGTGACAGCTGTGCTCACAGAGAGCAGAGTGGTTTGCTTTTGAGCATCCACACTGTGCACAAGTACTTTTCCTGGTGTAGGGAAGTGTTCCCAGCACTGCTGCTCCAGAGGAATGGATCCCTAATCGTACTCTCCCGACCTGCACTGCTGTTCTCTGCTTTCTGTGTCTTGCAAGGGATGGAGAGGAGTGTGTATGGGAAAAGGTCCTGTCTGTGTAGGAAGATGGAAACTGTATGTGAGGCAATCTTCAGAGCATGGTTTGGGATCAGAAGGAGCTGAGGGAGAAGCACTAAAACTGGGGGACCCAAGGAGCAGTTCCTACTTCAACTCCTATGTGTACTTTTACTATGAGCAGAAGAGCTGTTATATGCCAAGTGTTCCTTTTGTCCTGCTAGTTCCTAGTAGCTTCTAGCTGTCCTCATCTAGAAACAGCTGCTGCAACAAGACTTGTCAGAGTCTTCACATGATGCTTCATTTATGTTTTCGCTTTTTCTTTGTTTCTCTGCCATAGTCGTAACCTGGGAGGCAAGCTTGGCACTGCTATCACAGACATCCTGGGAGTAGAGTACATCGGGGAGCTGACACAGTTCAGTGAGACTGAGCTCCAGACACATTTTGGAGACAAAACTGGGTAATGATGAACCACTCACCACAATTTGGCTCTTGGCAGGAATTGAGACTTCCTTTCAGTCACAGAACCTTTTAGGTTGTTGTGCTGTGAGTAGGAAGGTTGGAAGGTATTTCAGTGACATCTTTGGAAGCATTGATCTATTGGGCCCACAGCAGGTTTCCAGTCTTGCCTGCTCCCAGGCACCCTCCCCAGGATAATATTTTGCTTGTCAGCCAGTGCCTTAGCCTTCCTCTACGGCACCCAAGGATGGGGTCAAAAGGCTGGTTCTCTGCAGGCTGGGAAGAGGGCAGTCATGACAGTCTCATCACAGAGGAAATTACAGGGCTGGACTGGAGCTTGAAACACAGCTTCTGGGCCCAGAAGAGTGGTTGGACTGCTCTGCAGACTGGTGAACTGTTGCCACTTCAGGAGAAGAGGTGGAGGAGTTGTGCTGACAGGCACTTGTGGCCTGAAGGAATCCTGCCTGTTCAGTGTGGCTGCAACTGTAGAGCTGGGGATGAGAGAGAGTTGCAGTTTGCACTGAGTTGAAAGTGGGGCTCAGCAGGAGACTAATGTGCTGCCCAGTGATGCCTGTCTCTCTGTAGCTGCCTTAACCTCATGCTTTCCCTGTGGCTTTCAGGTCTTGGCTCTATGACTTGTGCAGAGGAATTGAAGAGGAACCTGTCAAAAACCGGTACCTGCCCCAGTCTATTGGCTGCAGCAAGAACTTCCCTGGGAAGTCAGCCCTGGCCACACAGAAGGCGGTAGGAGAAACCTGCATCTAGCATAAGGCTTGGCTTTCACACTGGAGAAGATAAGAATACTAAAAACGAAGACCAGCTTGCAAAACTGCTGCTTTTCTGCACTGTTATGCCCTGAAACTCAGACTAGAAGCTCAGTGGGAGGAGGTGGTTTGAGCTCTGGAAGTCCCTGTTGACAGAAATGCATTAACAAGCTCCTGCACAAAGAAGCGCATCCTGGTTGTAATTTCCATAAGCAAAACTGGGCCTGTGCTGTTTGAAAGTTATTCACAGTGCCAAGCTTCAAGAGCATGGTTGCTAGAAGGAAGGTAACTAGCCCAAAGAAAGAGGCAGGCTGTGCTTTAGCTATTAGCTGCGGTGAGGTTCCCACTGAGCTGTAGGTAGATGGAAAGAGAAATCCAGGACGGGGAACCTAGATTACTTGGCAAAGTCTAGTAGTAATGCTGCAGGCCTTGTATGGTATCTACAATGCCTTTGCCTGCAGTGTTGAATCTCAGCTGGACTGATTTCTCAAGGTCTGGTACAGATACGGGGCCTTACAGTAGTCTGTACATTCCAGTCTGATCCCCCACCAGCATTCCCCAGTGTGCAGAGCATTGCTCTTGTGTTGTGGTGCTGCTGTAAGCAGAGGCCCAACCTGTCTGTTACCCCTGCTTTGTCCAGGTGCAGCACTGGCTCCTGCAGCTGGCCTTGGAGCTGGAGTCCAGACTGAACAAGGACAGGAGCCAGGTAAAGAGGGGAGGCACGGGGACACAAGGAGGCACATAGTGCATTTGCACTGTGAGTGGTTTGCAGGAGGCTGAGGGTGGTATGTGGGAGGGGAGGAAATCTGCTCACCCACAGATGTGTGCCTGTGTGCTGAGGTCTCCCAGGTAGAGAGATGTGCAGGAGCATGGCCAGGCAGGATGGATTTGCCCCAGAACACTGCAGGGTTAAGAACAATCCTTGTCCCATGCTTTAGGATGCAGGGATCTGAAAGCCACTGCACCTTCCTTCTGCTGCACTGCTGCTCCCTTGCAAGTCCTTTGCTGGCACAGGTGTGCCCGTGGGCTATGAGAGGAAGCGCTGTGCTCCTATCTGGATGTTAGGCTGCAGGCCAGGGTGGGAACAATCCACCAGCTTTGGCACTGGGGCCAGTGGGGCCAAAAAAACGTGTGGAGCTGCCTTTGAGGGAAATCAAGGACTAGCTGCTTCCCATCCTGTGTGGCACAGCTGTGCAAGCACTTGTTGTGTATCCCATCCCTTGGCAATGTGACCGGGCAGGATCTGTTGTCCCACCCCACCATCGGGAGATAGCAGGGAGGTGGGGGGCTGGGGAGGGCTCCAGGCAGGGAACAGTCCCCTCGGCCGTTCCTGCCCCTTCCTGCAGGAGTCGCTGGAAGCACAGCTCTACTCTCCCGGCAGAACCACCGCGTGGCCCGGCAGCTGATGGTGGTGATCCGCCAGCAAGGGGACACCCGCGTGTCGCGTCTGTGCGCCCTGTCCCGCTATGACGCACAGAAAATGTGCAGTGATGCCTTCACCCTCATCCAAAACTGCAACGTGGCTGGGGCTCACCAGGCAGCATGGTGAGTGTGGGGCAAAGGGGGTCACCTCTGTCTGGACTGGTTCTGATGTGGGAGGTACTAGACGAGCCAGAGACCTTTTGGGAAGGAACTCAAGTGAAATTAAGTGGCAGGAAAAGTGATTCCCAGCACCCTCACGGTAGATTGCAGCAACCTCCTAGTGGTAGGACAGCCTGGCCTTTTCTGAGCCCCTTACCTGGTGAGACACTTCTGTACTTAGAGCTGAGGATTGCTACTGGCTGGGGTTTGTCCAGCTGGAGCAAGGCTGTCCTGGCCTGACTGGGCTGAAGAAGTTAGCTAAGCCTTGTTGTCCTACCCTAAGGACAAAGCTTTTTGTGAGGAAGCCATTGGGGCAGGAAGAAAAATGAAAGTGCACAACTCCTGTCTTCAGTATTTGCTTCCTTCCTTCTGCTCTGCAGTGAAGGCAAGAAGGTCCTGTCTGTTAAACTCTGACAAGGCTGCTGCTCCCTTAGGCCTCTCCCATCTCACAGCAGCTTCAGCCTGTAGTGGACTCAAAGTCCAGGCTGGCAGTTGGCTTCTCCTGCTCCAATGCTATTCTTTTGGGAATTGCTGCTTTGGAAAGAGGGGTTCTGCTTTGCCCAGCACAGCCTGCTATGTCTGTTTTGGAGGTAGCAATACTCACTTTGTAAGAGCAAACATCTCTCCCACCCCTTTCCAGATACTACAGTTCCCCTGTCTGTGAATGTTTTGTGTTGTTTAAAGTCTTACCTCAAAAGATTTCTTGCTTTCCAGGCTGGTGTCTGAGCTGATGTTGGTCTGTTCTTTGCAGGTCTCCACCACTGATTTCAGTGCAACTCTCAGCAAGCAAGTTCTCGGAGCCTGTCACCCTCTCTACAGGCATTACCACCTTCCTGATGGGTGATACCCAGCCTGATGGCACTGCCACCACCAGCCAAAACACCACGTCTTGTGGGAGGGCCAGGGTCAAGTTCTTTAGGAGCCCAAGTAAAGAGTTTCGGCAGAAGCCAGCGAGCGCTATTGAGTCATTCTTCCAAAAGGCAGCAGAACGGCAGCTGTCACAGGCAGTGGCAGCAACCAGCTTGCCCACTGCTGCCACTGCAGAGTCAGCTGTGCCCAACTCCTCAGAGCACCAAGAGAGAGCTGCTGTTGGCTTGCCTGTTGGACTTGCCTCTGTGCAGTGTGACATGGAGTCGCCTGTGAAGCAGAGTCACAGAGATGCCAGCCCTACTTCTCCACACAAGACGTTTCCCCAGGAGAAGCTGCCATCAGATACTACACAAACACCCTCAACTCCACCCAGCTCCAGGACCCTTCTAAAATTACAGCCAGCTATGGAGGGAAATGAGCAGAATTTGCCACTCTCTCCTGAGCTCACCTTGCTGCCTCCTGCCTCTCCAGGGGACCAGCAGCGCTGTGAGAAGTGTGGCCAGCTCGTGCTGGTGTGGGAGTTCCCAGAGCACGTGGACTACCACTTTGCTCTGGAGCTGCAAAGCTCTTTCCTGGAGCCCAGCCCTCCCATGCCTCCAGAAGCAGCTCCCAATGCAAAGGCTGTGGCTTCCAGGTCTCCTGCCAAGGCAAAGAACAAGCTCAAGATGCCAGCAGGATCTAGTGCAAAACGACCCAAAGAAGGTGTGACAAAAACTTTAGATTTTTTCTTCAAGCCCTTACCTCCTTAACACTCAGTGACACTGGGTATTTTTAAAAATCAGTGTTTTTAAAGAATCAGTGTTTTTAAATACGGTTAAAAGTTTTTATACTGCCTGTCAGGTTTTAATGCAGAAAAATCTAATAAATTATCTCCACCCCAAGTATATGAGGAACTGGAACTCATAAATTGTGTAGATGTAGCCAGTTAGCTGGTGGCAGCTAAGCCTGCCTCTGCCTGCCTGGTGCTACTAGAAGCTGCATGGTAGTCTCACCTACACCTCTTGCCATAGGTATTTCCATGGCATCATTGCTAATAATTCTGGTCCTCTAAAAGCAGCCACTGTAAGCCCAGCAGCTTATCCCAGGCAATCTCCAGCTAAGCCTTGGCTTGAACCCCTGTCTAATCTCTCAGTATGAAACCTTCAACTCATGGTTCTACTCTGGCTGCAGTTGCAGGCCTCACCCTTACTGAGTAATTTATATGTGGTAGCTTAGCCCTGTTGTTCCTTCTCTCCTCCACCTGGAAGACACTGATTTTTATTCCCTCCTTCCCACACTCCAGGATTTATGTTAAAGATGGTTTGGCAATTCCCTCTGTGTAGCAGTCCATTGCATGGTGCTTATCAGCATCTCAGGAGCACTCAAGACTGCTCTTGTCATATAAGAGTTGAGGAAGTGGTAGCTGCATGGGCATACTTTTTGGTGGGTTTTTTGAAAACTTTGCATTAATTAATAATAATTGCTATTGACACATAAACAGTCTATTGCTAGACCCTTCACTGGAAGGGATAAGAAAACATGGCTAGAAAGTAGATAGAAAAATGGATAGAAAATAGTCACAAAGCCCACCATGAAAGCTTTTGTCCAGTGTAGAGTGTATGACTACATTTTTCCTCCTTCCTAGACTCTGAGTAATACTAAATACAACTTGCTGACAGGTATCTGTTCTGACTGTGCTCTGCCAAATGACTTGTTCAGCTCTTTGGGCCACAGGTCACAGTAAAGTCGCCACTCCAGAGCTCCATGGATTACTACAGCCAACAGATCAGGGTATCATGGAGGGGACAAGCAGGCACTGAGAGAGGGTGAGACTGGCTCCAGGGCAAGAGAAGTGCTTGCCCTCAGCTGCCTGGCAGGGCTCAGCTCTCCTACACTGCGAGCTGCCTGGAGCCCGCCAGAAGCTCTGCTACCAATAATTTGAACGTGGCTCTTAGGGCGGGGGGGGGGGGGGGGGGAAGAATGTGCCACGTCAAGGCAGCACTGGGTGGGGTTAGGAAACGCATTGCAGGGAGTTTCATCAGCTGCAGGCTTCCCTTCCTTGGGCAGGCGGGGAGAGAGCCTTTCAGGCAGCAGATAATGATGTAAACTGCAGCTCTGTATCTATGTGCTGTTTTCTGAACTGCATCATCCTAAATGCAGCTGTTGAGCTGCTGTCTCCTTCCAGCACAGTAGCCTGTGCTGGGATGCTGTTACATTATTGTCAGTCTAATACTTGACAACACAGTCGTGAGATCTCAAGAAGAAGCAGCTCATTCTGGTGCATGCAGCTCTGGTAATCAGTAGGGGAAGGAATTATGGAGTCACTCCCACTAATGACAATCCTAACATTGCAAAGTGACAAGTTTCCCAAAGTCCTCACGTGAAGAGAGACAGCAACCAGCCTGGCAGGATTGCCTCATCTCCTGTGACAGTGGCACATCTCATTTCCTAAGTGTCTGGCAGGACTGGACTCTGCAGATGCCACTATCTGACACAAAAACAAGTTTAGAAGAGGCAAATCCTTTTGGTCACAAGTCATCTCCACAGGGAAACCTACTTGTCCCAAGGGAACAACCTGTTCTCATGGAGACAAGGCAGTCATGAACCTCTTGATAAGGTCGAAGCTATTTTAAAAACAAATCACTGGTTAGATGTGTGCCCTAGAAAGAGTCTCTTTAATTAGGCTCTGGGGGAATTTATGACTGTGAGGAGGCTCTTGCCACAGCCTGTTCCGCCCACAACAGCCCAAAGTGCTGTGCTCAGGGTGACGTGGCTGCCTGTCACCTCAGGCTGCACACCCAGGCTTACTCAGATAAGCTGGGAGCGCAAGATTGTAAACAGCAGTGCGTGCATTCTTTCCACACCACAGCGCGGTATTTATAGGGCTGAACGCAGGAAGCTTAGGAATGGGTGAAGGCTAGCCAGCTCCAACTGTGACCCAGCTCCAAGGGCAGCAGGGTAAGAGCCCAGCTCCACCCTCACTCATTGTACAAGTCAGCCAGCAAGCTCAATAAAACATCTTTATTCTGTACATTTATATAGGTGCTTGGAGAACAGGGACAATCCCCAGCGTTAGAAAAATTCAAGACAACAAAACAGCAATTATGAAGAGCATGGCACCAAGAACAGTCATGCCACGGATGGCAGGGATGAGGTGAGACCAGCCTCAGCTGTTTCAGAAAGGGTCACAGCACCCCCCTTTGGGGCAAAAAACACCAGTGCTGCTGCAAAGAACTGGAGTCCCCCACACCCAGGCAGCTTTCTTTGTGACCCACTAGCACCAAAAGGAAGAGCCTGCTGGTAGCTGAGGCCTGTCCTTGCAGGCATTGGTGCAAAGACTCTGGAATACCCAGCCCACTGCCAGAATACGAATAAAAAGGGATCCTGCTTGTGCAGTGACCCTGAGCCAGCATCTCCTTTCTCTCTGCTGGGGATGCAGCAGTTTTCAGCTGGATCCGGTGCTCCCTCCAAGGGACAGGTCACTCCTGCAACTCTTAAGCTGCCTCCCCTGCATTTATCCACCACTTGACAGGCTTCCCCCCACCCCAGCACACTCTTGGCAGGGTGCAGCCCCCACCTTCCTGCCCCGCAATGGCCTCGCCTAGCGCAGAGACCTATGGCCCTGCACAGCCCCACAGCAGCGCCTGTGCCACCGGCCCAGCAGCAGAACCTGCTCTCAGGATGCCAGAAAGGCTACTTGGGTGTCCAAGGGCTATCACAGGCCCTCACCCTTCTCTTCAGTTAGGGCTAGCAGGCCACCACACCAGCCAGCAGGGCTTGCTGAAGGCCTTTTGCTCACAGCAGACACATTTGGTCTAACAGTCAACAATAAAACCAAAAGCCTATGTACAGCTTTACAGACCCTGCTGCACCCTCCAGGCTACATGGCAGAGCTGTATGACAGTGGGAGACCTGTGCTCCACTCTACATACAGAGTCCTTGCTGGCAACATCAGCCTTCCTCTGACAACAAACACCAGTGGCAATGGGAAGAAAGGAATTCTTCCTCCAAGAGAAATAAAAATAGTGCCACTGTCACAACAGAAATTACCTGGTTTTGTGTAGGTAACACAGCCTGTCCTCCTCACACATTAAGGCAAGCATGTGAGGAACAAGGTGGGCTAAGAACAGCCACACCAGGGAGCCCGCTGCAAATCACTGCTGCCAATATGCAGATGGCACCTTCAGGTGAACATCCATGGAAAGAACCTGCTCACTCCAGCACAGGCCCGGGCTCTGCTCCACAGAATGGCCTCCTGTCCAGCTGCTGCAAGGAACAGATGCAAGTACAAACTCTTGTCTTCATGATGTTATGTCAGGAGGCTGTGCCACTCAGAACAGCCACAGCTTCCTGGGAGTCAGAAAGAGGATGCTGAAGAAATGTGTACATGTGAGTGGGGAACAGGACATCTGTCCAACAGTAAGTCACTCAGATTGGAGTAACGCAAAACCAATGCACAAATGGACACACAGCAGATTAAAGCCAACCAAGATTCAAACGGTTAAAAAGTGTCCTGAAAGCATTCTGAGAGGTTCAGACAAACCCGCTGTGGGTAGCATGGCCTCTTCCATCCCCTGCCCAGAAGGATGTGCTGAAGGATGACTTGAGAGAACACGGTTAACAACCCAGTGCTCAGAGAGCAGAAATAGGACCAGACCTTGTGTCAGAGATGGAAAAATCCCTTCACTGCTTGTCTTCAAGTGCGCTGCGCCTCCCAGCCAGCAATTTTCAAACAGTAAACAATGCCAAAACTTGCTTGCCCAGGTCTGCAGGTACCTCTGATGTATTCTGAAGGAAGGCAGGGTAATGAAAGCTGCAGGTGATGTGGAGAACATGCTTAACTTGTCCCACATACGGCACTGAATGCAAGAAACTCTCCCATGCTCCGTCTCACAGTGCAGAAGAGGGACATCCACACTAGAATGGGACAGCAGCAGCTCCAGGCATTGCTCAGCAAGCCACAGGAGCTTCCAGCCTTCTTCCCAGGTGCTGGTGAGTGGAGATTTCTCTGACCTACTGGTAGTCAGAAGCTCAGCTGTCCAGACCCCAGGGACTCCTCCAGGCCGTTTTCTTTGGTGGTGATGGCTTGGAGGTCAGTGACATGCCCAATGCCTTTGGTGACTCCTTCACGGAAAAGTAGTTTGGCTCCAATCTTCAAGTATTCAGGATGCTTGATGAACCTGAAACAGACAACTGCCTTCTCTCCTGTCCGCAGCTTGTCCTGAAAAGGAAAATGGGAGAGCTTAGACCCATGTCCCAAGCCGATTAATGCAGGAAGAGGTGCATGTGGATTGTAAGAAGATGAGGCAAATGAATAGCCTTCTTCAGATTGCATCGCTTGAGCCCTTCCCTGTATACTGTAATATACAGTAATATACAGTATTACTGTATACATAAGAAGAGACAGGAAGACACAAGCTCTGAAGAATGGAGGGTCACCTCTCTTCTTTAACATGTTTGGAGGAAAAGCAACCAAATGGGTAGGATGAAGGGCTAGAATCTGCTCCTAGGAAGGGACACAGCTACTGAAAATACCAGCAGTCCCTAGCTTTACTAGAGGGCGTGGTGGAATCCCAACAAACCCCACAGGGAGGTACATCTTACTCCCCTTTCTTCCCCTGGCCTACCTTTCCATGGATCTTCTCTACGATAGCTGTCTGTCGCACATTCCCCACGTGCACCGTCACCTGAAACCCCTTCCGGAAAGTTGTGGCATGGAATAACAGCACGATCTCGGCTTCAAACACTGAGCAGATAGTGGGGTTCATTTCTGGGCTCACCATGACCATGCCCTGCAGAACAACACAAGGCTCAGACCAGCTAGGGCCAGTCCACTTGCTTCCGAACAGCCCCCAGAACCACAAATACACCTCCACGCTGTGACTTGGGCTTGCATCCCACTCTCAGCCTTGTACTCATTGTACTTTGTAACCTGACCATTTCCTCCCCTTCCAGCAAGTTTCCTGCGATAATTTCTACTTTATTCCCACCCTACCAATGGGAGATGTCCAGGAAAGCCTCCAGCCCTGCTCACTGGACCAGTGAACAACCTAGCGGCAGCGGGACTAACCTTGCGCAGCAGGGAGCGGTCGAAGGGTCCGAGGGCCAGGGTGGCTGCCTGCCCAGCCCGCAGCACGCGGCAGGCAGAGCGGTTCCGTTGGATACTGCACACTTTCAGCCGCAGGAACTTCCCATCGTCAGTGGGACCAACCACCAAGTTCTCCCCTTCTCGGCAGATCCCACTGCCCAGGGAAGAAGAGCAGGACACAGTTAATCCCACATTTCACCCTCCAAGATTAACCTGAACAAATTCCCCAGGGCCAAGTCTTTGGACTCTTACCCTGAACCAATTAACAGGGACACAAAGCTGCTGAGAACCAAGATTTCTTACAGCAGGAGTGAGAGCCACACTATCACTCTTAAGGATCCGAGGTACAGACAGGGGCCACTGCACCCCCAGTGCTTTGCCACACTGTTTAGTTTCTGGTGGAGAAACCTCAGATGACACTCCTTCAGTGTGACTGTGCTGGTGGCCAGACTGTTCTGATAGCTCCCGAACATGGAGGGACAGCTGCCTTTTCATGGGGTAGTGTGCAGTTAACCCCTGCTGGAATCAGAGGATCTACCTTTTACATTTCCTCCCCCTACCTGAGGAAGGAAGCAAGCAACTCCTTGGATCATGCCTAACCTCTGCCAACTCTAGATTCCAGCATGACTTCTTTCAGCATGTTTCAGGACACATTCCTAATCCAGCAACTTTAGAGCAGACTGTCTGCTTGCCACCACATGACCAATGGTTTGCTCATGTCACTTCCCAACACCCTGTAGGGCTCTACTCTCACTTGGCTCAGTCAGGACTGAGCCTCACACAGCTTCCACTTCTGCAGCAGGTGACTTTAACCTTGTGGGAACTCCACCAACCATTCATATCCACATGTATCTGCTTAGGCTCACTTACCTTGACAGAGTTCCTCCCACGACAGTCCCCACCTCTGGGACTGTATAAATTTCATCAACCTGCAGCAAGGCAACAAGAATAAGCTGCTCAGACAGACAACCATGAAATAGCACTCCAGAATGAAGACAAAGAGCCTGCCTCTTGTGTGGAAGGAGGTGATCTCTCTTCTGGTCATGGGACACCATCACAGAGCTTCACCAACTCCTGCTATCTTCCCATTAGAGGAACAAACCTCTGCCTTTTAAATACCAACCAGAGAAATGATCTTATCCCTGAGACAGACATCTCATGGTCAAGACAGATCCAGCACTGATAGGCTTTTTTTCAAGGACCAAGTTCCTTTTTTAATGTCTCTCAGTAGTCCAGGGGTTCACCATATCTCTACCAGTGGTGTCGAAATTCCCCAAATATTTCTCCCATGGCACAGCAATGTGTCCAGTATCAGAACTGGAAACAAACTACCCTTACCCACCTGAAATTCAGTAAGTTGCTGCATTAATTCTTCCTGCTCTTTACTGTTGGTCAGTGGAGGGAGGATGTTGAGGAAGACTTTCAAGAGATCCAGGTTCTCCCCAGAAACACTGGACAGTGTGAAGATTGGAGTGATGCTGTCAGACACAAATAGACAGAAATAAGCAGAAGGCCACAGCACAGCTCCAGAGGGTTTCTGGGATTCTGAATCTACTGAGACCCACAGGAAGATGGATACTACACCAGTAAGTGGCTAAATCAGGAAGGATATGTACAACTTCATGGTAACCCCTGCCTCAATGTTTGGTCGAGGCACCAATCCCTTGTCAACACACATTTTTCCCAGAGCCCAGAAAAAAGTCTGGGAGAGGAGAATGCCTTCTTGGAGAATGCAAAGGGAGGAAACCTGACAAGGAGCAGAGATGTTCAAGATGAAGTCACCTCCCCTGTGTTCACCCTTCCCCAGCTCTGCATGGCAGCCCAGTCTGAATTCTCTGCTCCCAACAGAAGAAAGGAATGGTCCCTTACTTGGGAGATTGTGCAAACTGTTGTGCTGCTGTAACAGCATCATCATCTGAATTCACAAGCAGGGGGAGCTTGTTACAGCCTGGCTGCTTCAGGATTCGCTCCAGCTGCTTCACTGTCCGTTCCACGGTGGCTTTTGAACACAAGTCGACTTTGCTGATGACAATGAAGAAGGGGACCTTGAGGGCCATGGCCAAGCCCAAGTGCTCTCGTGTTGTGCCTGCTGCAGGAGACAAGAGAGAGTGTAGGTGCAGCAGCAGCCACTGCTGTAGCTTGTTTATGCTGATAGCTGTGTCTCCTGGCTATCCCATGGACCCGCTTTAAGATTTCACTCTAACTGCATAGGTCATCACACATCAAAAAAGCACAATTATTCTTTTAAACAAAACCAGACATCAGTCCAGAAAAATAAAAACCACCAAGAAATTTTGTGACTGGTCTGTCTGCTTCAGAAAGATGCAGTAGTTTCATTCTTCGGCCAAAGTCTGCCAGAGAACAGTCACAAAAAATGTCAGAGATAGATATGGGAGAACTCCAGATGCCTTTTTGCAAGACTTCAAAGTTGTTTTCTTTTCTGAGAAACACAGCCCCAAATCTCAAACAAAGCCTCTCTGTCTAGGATACAGTTTAATGTGGTCTACAGCTGGTAAAAGTACCCCAGATCTACTCCCCTCCCAGGCACTCACAGACACTGGCTTACAAGATATCAATAGAAGCTTACAAATTAATAAACTTTTCTGACTACCATTCACAGCTGACAAGGACCCATTCCCCCCATTCTCCATTCCTCTTCACATGTTGCAGTCAATCCATGCAGGCAGGGCAACACTCACCAATGCCAGTGTTGGCGCTAACCACAAGCATGGCAAAGTCTGGGCAGTAGCTAGTGAGGCCAAAAATGGTTGTTTTCAGATACTTGTGGTGGCCAGCTAGGTCAATGAAAGTGATCATTTTGGAAGAACTCTCACAGATCTCTTCTGCTGTCCGTGAGTCACTGTAATTTACCACCTAAAGGGATAAGGAGCTTGTGAGACAGGCAGCCCCAGCAGGCAAGTAAAGAAAACCCAGCTTTTATCTACCCACTTTGATGTCAGAATTACTAAGTAGAGATCATCCGCCATGGGTGCAAGAAACAGTGTTGCAAACGGACAACCAACACTGGGGTTCAGCTTAAGGGACACAGAACTGTGCTACCTCTCTTCCCTCCTGTCCCACTCACAGTTCTAACAGGAGGGTAATCCTATTCTCCTCCAGCTTTCTGAGTTCAGCAACCCACTCTCTTACCTCTCCTTTGCTGTTGAAGCCGAGGATCTCAAAGCTGATGCTTGATGTTCGTCCTGACTGGATTTCATGGAGATGTCGGAAGAGGTTGAGGCGTGCTCTGCCCCGCCCGTTGTCCAGCTCTCCTTGCGTTAGGACACCCAACAGTGTTGACTTCCCTGAGTCTACATTCCCTAGGACAGCTACTCGAAGATCTAAGAACTACAGGAAAAAGAACAAAGAAATCATTAAATGTAACCATTGTTGTGCTGAGTGCACGAGCACTACTGGGCAGTGGAGATGCAGCTCAGAGAGCTTCCCTACATCAGGGACACTGTGCAGTTTAATCTTGCTCAGATTCTGCTCCTGCTCCCAGCAAACCACTGCCCAGCAGTCGTGATACACTCTCTAGAGTTGAGATATGATGTACCAGGCTTTGATATCACAAAAAGGCCATTTACTGCAGCAGACTTCTAAATCCTTGTTTGCACACAGGTGTGGATCAGAATGACTGCCATAGAAGTGAAATAAGTTTTCACCTCTGATCCAGGCAATCTCCTGCACTGACATCTGCCTCAATCACAATCTTGGAGACAAGAAGTGTTATCATCAAGCCTCCCTCTGGCGGCCCTTTAAAGTATCTGCTATGGGCAAACCTATGACAAAGTGCCTCTAGGGTGTGGGCTCCCATCCCAAAAGGAAACTGCTCGTATGAAGCTTCTAGGTCTCCAGCAGGAGAAGACAGCCAAACCACAGGTCCCTACCTGCTGGTTGTCAGGCACCTTTCGGACAAGCACCTCCGTTATCTTCCTTGGAACATCGCTGTCGTAATCGACCTCCCTCTCCCTCAGTACCGTAATGTCAGCCCCAACTCTGCCACAAAGACAAGAGGAAGGACTGAGACACATTTGTACTTGACAGCTCTTGCAAGCTCTATGATAACATCTGCCAACACGAATGGGATGAAGGCTGGAGATAGCAGGGAAGGAGCCTCAAGCTTTCAGACAAAAGCCCTGTAACTTTCCTCATGTTTCCAGAGCCTCAGGACTGAAGGAATGTCAGTCACACAGGGGCTTTGTAGGTGGAGCCTCAGCTGCTCAGGGGACTCCAGGGAGGAAGCATCTCTACCAGAGGCTGTTCATGCTCATGGGCCCTGCAGATGAAAGGGAGCACGTACTTCTCTGCCATCCGGCGCAGTGTCTTGAGCGAGGCTCGCATCTCCTCCTCCGAGAGGCCCACCAGCAGCCCATTGTCCTCCACGCCGATCTGATAGACAGCCTCACCTCGCCCCTCCTGTAGCCGCCACTTCATCTGTGTCACTAGGTGCTCAAAGCGGTACTGCGAGGGATTCACCAGCTTTAGCTGTCAACAGAGGGGTAGTTCTAATCACAGCCTGGATGCGGAGGCAATCTCATTGCCCAATTCCATAAAGCAATGCTCCCAACTCTGATCCTCCTCTACAAAGCACTGCCTGTATTCGTGTCTGAACAAAAGCCATGGGATGGGTGAGAAGGGGTTTCACAAAGGTACAAACATATAGTAGAACTTTCCTGCCTCGTGACAAAGGGATCTGTACCTTGCCTGCTGCAGGGTTAAAGACAGCACTCTGGGACCAGTCTGTGATCCAGGAGCCAGTAGGTGCAAATGGCCAGAGCCATAAGAAAGTGGCAAATCATTTTCAGGGATATCTGCATCTCTCTCTCAAGAAAAATACAGTGGGCATCACATACTAGAAGAGATTCCTAAAAATGAGTACTGAGATCAAACTTTTCTGGCTCAGCATACTGGGTAAAGCTTGGCACAGAGACGCAGAAGATGAATGGTAGTTCCTTAGTGTAGCGTCCACTTTTCTATCCTTTCCTTGGCCACATTACCCATAGGCTGTCTTTAGTGAAGTTACTCACTGTAAAATAACCCTCTGGGAGGACGACTTCCTTCTACAACCTCAAAAGACTCACCTTGTACTCGATGTTCCCATCTTCTGCCTGGTCAAAGAATGAAACAAGAAAGAAGAGTTAGATGCTGTGCCCACAGGAACTTCTACAGGCACCAGCTGCCCACATATTCTGAAGCTGATGCTGAGGATTTCAAAGGGAGGGAAAGTGGCAGAAAGACTGTGTTAGGTCCCAGCCTTCTGCCATTCTTTCCTACACTCAACTAGAACTTTCTTTATGGTTTGTTTGTGCTGTTTGCATCCCACATCATGAACACCAGAGGACAAAACTAGAGTGGGGCACAAGGGTAATACTGTCCGGGGGGGCATTTTTTCCGGACAGTAAAGAATAGGGCCAGAGTAACTGAGAGAGAGAGTGTTCCAGTTTCAAAAAGGCACAGGCCAGCATATGATTTAAAGTCTCCCACCTCACCCATCGATGACCCATAAAATGCCACCCACAGCATCCCACTTCCACCCTATCCAGCAGCTTCCATCCATCCATCAATCCAATGTGCACAGAAACAGGGGCCTGGGAACAAAAGCTTCTGCTTCCTCTCCTGCTCAGTGATACTCTCCCTCACTCAATTAGTTTTTCACTGACTCCTTTCTACATCCTTATGTATCTTCTCTCTACAAGGAAGGACTACAGACATAAAAAATGAGGTAATGACTCCTTTGCCAGCTAGTCACTGGCCAGAGAGTTCTGGAGAACCAGACCTGATTGGGACTTTTTGTACACAATATGCTCAGAAGTACTTTCTCAGGAAAGGCTGAAGCCAGATGGGGCTGTAATAGAAAGGCCTGGGTACTCATCAAGTTCACTTCAATCAGAACAGGCTCCAGCTTTCCAAAGAGAATATCTCATTTTACAAGCAGATATAAAATATTTAAGTAATTTTTCCTATTGATGCAGTATAAGGACCACTAAGAAAGGGCTGGAGCCCGCAGGAAGCCACATACTCTGTCAATCTAAATGGGGCTGGCAACAGTAAGCACTTCCTTTTCCTCTGGACACCTATTTGCATGCCAGGAGAGGCAACAGCCCTCTCCTTGCCTTCCAGCTCAGCTCTTAACCACAGCGGTGCTTACGGTGGCAAAAGGCCAAAAGAAGTTCTCAGTTGTCAGCTCAGCTCTCTGGCAGCAGAGCTGTGCCGTGAGAAAAACGTACTTGTAGCAGGTTTTCCTCTCTTGCCATCTACCAGCTTTCCAGTTCTATGAAAAAACCCATTCACCTACTGCACTGTCATCTAAATAAGGGAGGGGGTCTTCTCCAAGGCACTTTGGGACTAGAAAAGCAACAAGTCCAGACTTGCTGGGGCACACACTGCACAGGGTAGCCAGAAACAGGAAGCTGTGTGGAAACCACAGGGGACTGTCCAGCCTCCAGCTGAAAGGAACAAGAACTAAACACCGGCTGCAGGGCACTACCTGTGGAGAGCATCTAACAATAGCAAAGTGCTGTTTCCCTATCTTTCCAAGAGTACCATGCCTGTCTTGTGGAGGAATTGCTCCTTCCCAGCACAGGCTACTATATATTTTACGGAAAGCTCACTGACTGGGGCCGAGCAATTGAGTACGAGCCGACGTAATTCTCCCAACAGTGACAGTTCTAGTGTGTGACAGTTCAGAGTGGTGACAACTGCCCCAGCTGAGCACACACCCACGTACTCCCAATGCCACTTCTTCCTGCTGCAAGAGACAAGTGCCTCACCCTCTGTCCATACCATCTGCAGCCCTAAGTAAGGAAACAGCTGTCAAATTAGCTGGGAAGGGAGTCACCAGAACCCGTTTGGCAGCTGGAAAGGGGCTCAGACCCACCAGATCGTCTCTCGGGGAGAGAGAGATGCGAACGGGATGTTTGGAACTAAGAGGCGAGCAAAGCTTTATTTTCGAAGCTATTTGGATCGCAGGCGAGCTCACAGACAGACGGCAGGCAGTGCGATACCACTCGCAGACAGGGTCCGGTGGAGCTCGCAGGGAATTCGCCGGTAGCGGGGGCGCGAGCACGGCCCGGAGGAGAGCGCGGGGCAGGCGGGCACACGGCTCCCGGGGCCGGAGCTGCAGGACCGCTCCTACGGCTGCTGTCAGCCCGACCCCGGCACGGCCCCGGCACCTCCAGCCAGACCCGCCACCCACCTTGCGGGGTCCAGCCATGGTACCGACCCGCTCTGGAGGGGCATCGGCCCTCCGGCCCCTCCCTCCCTCAGCGGCGGCACCCCTCGTCCCCGGGCCTGGTCCCGCTCCCTCCGCGGCTGACAGGACGCGGCGGCCGCCGGAGCTCACCTCGGGCGGCAGGTACGGGGGGTTGTTGGCCTTCCCTCCGCGGCTCCGCCCGTTCTTCTTCTTCGTTTTCGAGCCGCCGCCGCCAGGCGCGGCCCCCCCGCGTCCGCGCNGCTCCGCTCCCCGCCCGGCCCCGCCGGCCCGGCTCCGGCGTCACCGACCGCCGCGCGGCGCCCCGGGAAAGCGAGTCCCGCCCGCCTACAACGCCCAGAACGCACCGCCCGCCTCCCCCTCGAAACTACACCTCCCGACGTGCCCCGCGGCGCAACCTGCTCGCTCCCGTACGGGTTCCATCCGCGGGGGCTGATGGGAGTTGGAGTTCAAGGGAGAGGGCGCCGCCTGACGGCCGCGGCCGACAACGCGCGGGATGCCGCCGCTCCCCGGGCCCCGCTCGCCGGGATCTGCGGACGCCTGTGGGTTACCCCTCTGCAGTTCGCAGCCCCGGGTTCCCTTGTTATAGACATCGAGCGATCAGTCAGACTGCCTTCGGGAAAATGGGACACTTTCGAAGTTGTTTGGCATTGGAGGTACCTCACGACTACCCAGAGGCAGCAGCCCGATACAGAGCGATCCCAAAGGACACATTAAAATCCAACGGCGGGGGGCCGCAGGAACAGCAAAAGATCCTCTAGCTGTGTGCCGCATCCCTCCACTAAGTGTATTCCTGGTCTCCAGTTCTAGGGCCACTGTGCCTTCTCCTTCCCCACCGCATGCCCTGGGGAAGGCGACGCTGGATCATTGTTTGCGTACAACTGACACCCTCCGTGATGCTGTGCACGCGCGGCCATGGCTCCTGTAAAGCAGCCTCGGAGCGGTTCCTCTCCCCGTCCCGCCCTCCACTCGCCGTGTGCTCGTGGCGGCACCCAATGGGGCGGCGGGCGCAATGTTTCCAAACACGGCACTCCCTGCACGTTCCCCGCCTCCGCCTTCCCGCGGCAGCGCGAATGCAGCTCCTCCGCAAGGCACCGGAACCGCCAAGGCTGCCAGCAGCGGGGCGGAGGACAGCAGAGCCGCTTCCTGCGGCTCTCCCCGGATAGCCCTGCAAGAAACAGCCGTAGCTCCCAGCACAGCCTCAGCCTGGCGGCCCCGAGACCGGATCGGGACAGGGAGCGGAGGGGCGGGGCTACACAGAGACCCCGCCTCCTACCACGCCCACCAATCGCGGCGTCTCGGCCGCCGCCGGAGGGCGTGCGGCGCGCCCCGTGCGCCACTCCCGTGAGGCTCTGCGGCAGCGGCGGCATTTAAACCCGGGGCGGCCGTTGTGGGGGCGTGTTGCTGCTTCCTCGTTCTTCGGCGCTGGCGGGCCTGGATCGCGGCGGCGGCATGAGGCCCCAGGGAGACAGGTCGATGCTGGGCAGCCCCGCGGTGGCCGTGGCGTTCCCGGGAGCTGTGTGCCGGGGCAGCGGCTACCGCTTCGCCTGCGAGCTCCTGAAGCACGTCCTGCACCAGCGGAACCAGCTCCCGCTGCCCTACGAGCAGCTCGCGTACTTCTGCCGGCGGACGGCCCAGGTGAGGCCGCGGGGTAATCCTCGTGCTCGGAGGTGGCCCTCGGGCCGGGGGATTAGGGGGGCCGTGGCGTTTGAGTTTTGCTAGCGACCTCCTGTTTTCGCTCGGTGACTCGCACAGCAACGTGTCGCCGCTTTTAAAGTAAAGTGCTTGTTGTGGCTGTATTCCTAATCGTTACCTCTTCTTTTAAAAGTGAGGCGAAGGTAACGTTAAGTTCAGGCTGCTGAAGATGCTCTTAATTGATTGTTTCCTACTTTCCGCACAAAGCATGTTACTGCTTTGTTTGTTACACGAAAACCTCTAAGCAAAAAAAAAAATACTATTCAATGACTTCAGAGTGACGGCTGATCTTTGAAGGATGGGCTTCTAATTCCTATTGGAACTCATCAATAGCGTGATTCAGATTCAAACTGAGTAGCTATGGATTGTGCTTTTGTGTTCCTCTCGCATCTCCTGATGTGGAAGGAAGGTGTGCGTGTTCCTGATGTGGGTACCTATAGCTCTCAAAATGAACACAAACTTCTTGTTCCTTGACTCTCTGGAATGGGCCATGCTTTCTGCTGAGTATGTTAGAACAAATATATGTTCGTAACTAAATGTACTAATCTGAATTTTTATCTTCCAGGATGGAGATGGAATTGGGAAGCCACTCTCCCTGGGTCTGGCAAGCAGAAAGTGCCAGCAGCTGATGATGGAACTGGAGGGATTGTTCCAGCACCTGGAAGTCATGTTTAGTCTGACGCTGGTTCCTCGGGTTCTTTTCCTACTTGGTGGCAATGTCATGAATCCCAAGGAGCTCTATGAGCTGAACTTGGAAGGGTTCTGCGAGGGCGCTGCTGAAGAGAGCCTCCAGACTGCGCCCTGTGTTCGCCAGCTCTTTCACCGCCTCTTTGTTGCTGATGTCTTTAGTGAACTTAAGGCTCTCCCTGTCACAGGCACTCTTGTCCTGGTCCAGGGACACCGTGACTGTGGTGTTGAGTGGTTCCGGCCCAAGCTCAACTACCAAGTGCCAACCCGAGGGAGGAAGCTGACTGTTAAGTTGTCCTGTGATGGAGACCTCCATGTTAGTGCCTCACCTCCACAGCACACTGCACCTGCTTGGGAGGACTATGTCTGGTTCCAAGCACCAGTGACCCTCAAAGGCATTAGTGAATGAATGCTTTCCATGGAAATTTAATTGGAATATTGATTACTTTTTCTTTTAGGCCTTAATTTTAGCAAATGCAACCATGTATTTTTGCACCATGTCTGTATGAATTTTTTTTCTTCATGGAGTCTACTCACTTCCTGTAGCTTGCTGTGCTCATCTATTGTCCTTATTTCCTGAGTTGTTGTTGAAGGCAAATCCACTTTAAGGCACAGTTGCACACAGGTCCAGTGATTCTTTAGGGGCCTGATCTGTGACATAGAATGAATTAATTTCTTGGGAGTGAAACTGTGCTGCTTTGTGCTTGTTGAACTGGAAAATGCTGTTCACATACAATCTTTTCCTGAGTTTTAATATGGTCATTTTCTGATCCTGCCTTTGCCATGCTCCTGATAGGCTGTCTTCAGTAAAGTTACTTCCTGCATAGTAACTCTCTATGAGGAAACCCATCTGCAGTCCTTAAAAGGCTCCCCAGAGCAAGAAAACCAGAGGGCAAGACTGGAGCGGGATACAGAGGTAACATTGTTGTGGAAGAGGGATTTATTTCCAGCTGGCAAAGAATGGGGCAGGATGAAGGCAGTTCCTCTGTAAAGGGCTGGAGCCGCCAGGGCTACCGTGGAGCTGGGAGGAGGCATGTCCAGGGGCCCCCTGGCAACCTGGCAAGCACCAGCCACAACTGCCATGGTGTGTGCCCCACTTGAGGCCTCAAGTGTTTGCCCATCTATTTGATAAAATTACCCTTCCCCCAACTCACTTTCTGTTCAGTAACATTCCAAAGTAAGACTTTTCAGCAAATGAAAAATCTTGTAGCCAGTGCTGCCTTAAGAGATTGACACAGGCACAGTGGAGGCCTAACAGCCCTGGCAATAAGTTAGATATAAGACTAAAAGTAAGCAGTTTCTTTGGTAACCCTCTTCAGAGGAAGTCAGAAGTGCAGCCCCAATAATGGTAGATTGCTCTCACTTGAGGAAGAAACCTAGACTTCAACGTTTCTGAAATGCGTAGAAGTCAGGGGAATGTGATCAAGTTTAGCACTGTCTTTACCTGCCAAATTCCTTTTGTTAGTCAGATTGTATCACTTAGAATCAGAACCTGAGCTTCTGGGCTGGTGTCTACTGCAGAACAGGACGGGGAGAGCAGTGTTAGAACTAGGTATCTGCTGGAGTTGTCTTCAGTCAGCTGGGCAATTACCTGTGCTGTAATGAGCTTTCAGTAGCTTCAAGTAACTCCATCCCATTTAAAGAGAAACGTGAACCTACTGGTAGTGAAGGTACCTTTTTGTTATGAGTCAAAAATGCACAATGAGGTGGTAAAAATCCTTTGTGGAAGAGGGTAAAGATTGAAGTAATCCTCTATACTTGGTGTGTATTTTAACTTTGACCTTTTGGGATGAGATCATAGAAATAGTAGAAATTTCATCTGATATTTTGGAGCTTGGAGAACACTAGAGTGCTCTCTCTGCTCTATTATCCATTCCTATCTGTTTACAATGTGCAGTAGCTGCTTGAGCTAGTTCTAGGGGGAAAACTGAGATTGAAGAAAGGTGCCTGATGTGTAGCTGCCCACATGAATATGAAATCCCAGGTCTCTTGAAGGAAATATAACTTGAATGTAGGAGTGGTTGTGCTCAGGAGACCAAAGCCCTTTATGCTTCCACCAAAGCTGCTTGTAACACGTATGTAAGAATTATTTAAGGTGCCCAAGTGTTTAAAGACACTTTCAAATAGAAGCATTCACCAGTTCCGTTCACCTCTTTCTCAGATGTGTGCAATGTTACTGCAATAAACTGTTTACATATTCTATTGTACTTGAATTATGAATGCAGAAATTATATGGTGCTGGAAATGAAAAAACACAGGATGCTTTTTGGATTTTTTGGTTTTTTTTCTTACGAAAGCATGTATAACATGATTTAAAAAATCAGTGGTGTAATTATCAAAATAAAATGCTAGTTTCTGTATATGTAATTATTTTGAGGGATTAAACAAATCCAGTTGAAAGGTCTGCTACTGGTAGAACAACTTGCTTCCATTCTGTGCATGTATTTCAACTGCAGGCTCACAGCTGTTCCACCTTTTGGACAAACTGCATGATGTCTTGTGCCAGAAGCTTTGGTTCCTCAAAGGCAGCAAAATGCCCTCCACTTGGCATGTAAGAGTAAGTGATGATGTTCTTGTAAACATCCTTTGCCCAGACACGTGGTATATGTACAATCTCCTGAGGAAAAGCTGCAATCCCTGTGGGAACATATACGCCAATCCTAGAAGATATAAGTTAATTGCATTGATGAGACAAGTCCTGGGGGACAGCTATAAAATCCTCTGTCTCTGGTAACACATTCAGCTGAAGAAGTTTGCTCGCTTTGTGCAGTGCACCTTGTGGTATGCGCTCCGCTGAGGAGCTTCATTTCTATTTAGGTATCATTGAGTTTAAGAAGATTATACCTGTAGAGGTGTAAAGTAGAGCCAACTTTGCACAGAGGTTGATCTTGAAATGTTTCCCATCTTTGAGTTGAACTTTTGTAAGCTGCAGTGTTGTGCTACATGATAAGATAGCACACCTCTTAGAGAAATGAGCCAGCTCCCATTTGCTTTAGAATTTGGTCCCAAATGTGGAACAAATTACTCTGGAGAGGAAAGGTGGGCTGGTTCAGTCCACAAAGAAAGACTCCCCCTTTTGTTTAGATGATCAGTTACTTGGAGAAGTCTGCTCAGCAACATTTTTTGGTCAGCCTCTCTTAGAATCACGTTAATGTACTGGCTGTCATGAGGTGCTGGGTTTCAAGCACTGCTCTCCAAATTGCTATTCCAGGCTTGTGCTTAACTCTTGTAGTACTTAGCTTATCCTCTGGCAAGCAATAGCCTTCCTAATTCAATTTCAGCTTTTCTCTTAGATGTGCCCATGATCTTCTGTTTTGTTTTTACTGAACTGAACTACAAGTGACATGAGTTTGGAGAATAAGTATCTAGACTGGTATCTTGAACACCAAACTGTGCTTGGTGCTTTGATAAGTCTTTTGCATTGTCGTGGCTACAAGCTACCTTGTGTGCCTTATAGGTGCAAAAGAAAAGTGACCCTTAACTACATTTAACAAAAGTAAGAATTTGGAGTTTTATTTTTCTTAGAACTAAATAAATTTGCTTTTGTAAGTGATCTAACTGTTGATACAGGCAAATGTTTCAACCTCATTTGCAAATCTGCCTTGCAACTTGCCACATAATTACCTGTTATGAGCACTTAGATCAGGATCCTTGGAAAAGTTTTCTTTGTAGTATCGCATTGAGGACACGATGGTAGATGTCACCCAATAAATCATCACATTGGTCAAAAGCTCATCAAGAGAGTACTTGCTGCAGAGAGAGAGAAAGAAATATAACTGGAAGCTGTTCCTCAGTGCTCTATACTGAGCTCGTGCCCTGAAGAACTCTGTCCGTCTTAATCTCCACTTATTTTCAAGCAGCAAATGAATTGTCAGCTGTGTGTCCAGAGCAAAACCACCTGGCACGGAAGCAGTAGTGTGCAGGCAGTCTGCTGTAAGTGTAAACTACTGCTTGTCATGTCAGCCTTTCATCCTTAAATTCCAGCTTTGATGGGCAGTATTTTACCTGTATCCTCATATTAGTTCCTAGCAGTCGTTTCAATGAGAATAGCATCTGTTTTCTTACCTTTCCAAGCCTCCATCATCTTGATGCAGAAATGATTTGTCTGTCCAGGTTGAGAATTTCTCCAGGATATATGCAGCAAGCCCCACTGGGGAGTCATTCAGTCCACAACCTAATTGAGGAGAAGAGCTGTTGCAGTTGCCAGGCATTGCAATACTTCAGTGCAAGTTAAACTGCACTTTCATGAAGTGTTCAGTGTTTTCTAGAGAATTCAGTAGAGAGTCTGTATTTATTTATCCCTTACAGAAATTTGTGACCAAATAAATTTTTCCCTGCAAAGGAATTCTGGTTGTGAGAGCACTACAAATTCAGATAAGTCCTGTACAAAATAAGCTGAGAGCTAAGGAGTTCCCCTTGTCTTCTTGGTGATGTGTGGCAGAAGGAGCACATTCAGATGTAAAGAGATGACACTGTGGAAAGAAGTTTCAGATAAAATATTTGGGAGCACTATCCTGCTTAGGATGAGATGTATTCTTCTGATTCTAAAATATATCAATGAAACAGGGCTATCAGGAATGTAACACATTCAGAATATCATGAAGATCATGGTTTCTGTATTTTTTCTTTCCTTTTTTTAGGGTTTGCAAAATTGCTGTGATCTTTGATGCAGCTGATTTTTTGAGAGCACTACCCTTGACTCATGGATTCTCTCATATGGCAGCAGCCAAACTTTAGCCCACTGTGATTTTCTTCCTCCACTTAAACTACTTTGAACTTTGTTGATATCAGTTTTTATCAGCTGGTTTTATCAACCAGTCACTTATAAACCAAAGCTTGGATAGTTGTCAATTTTATGTCTAATTATTAACTTTTATTCATAGAGAAGTTAGAATCTTGTAGAAGAGTTTAGGTGTCAGCACAGACTTTTGTGGTTCTCTCCTTCTGGAACTTGCTGATTCATTCCTGTGCTTGGATTCTTATGTTAACTAGTTTTAATCCCTTTTTAAAGTTTCTGCCAGAGCTCTGATTCTTGAAGCACTATTTCCCTGTGATATTATCCCCTATAAATCAATTCTCATTGTTTAAACCATTCTTGGGTGAGCCTGATCATAGACTGGACATACTCATCTTCATTTTTCTGTGGACACCTTCACTTTTTGGCCCTTAAAACATTCAAGCAACCAGAAACACCACCACCATAACTCCCTCCCACCTGGTATATTGTTTATCTCCTTTTGTTTCTTTGGGTTTGTGATCACTTCCAGCAATAGTCTAGGCATTTGTTGGCATTCCAGTTTGAGCTTTTTCTCCTTCGGTGAATTGCTGGGATGGGGGCTGTTTGTTCTCTGGTCTCCAAATCTGACAGCAGCCTGAGGCACCTCTGCTGTCTTTCCTGATGAGGGATTATTTGAAGAAAGCAATACCACAGAATCCTGTCTAGTGGGGACTGATGCAAATAATTCCTTTAGGCATTATGAAATGGCCATATCTTTCTTCATAGTCCTTATCCACTGGTCAGCATTCTGGCTTTTCAGGTGTTTGAGCTTTGTCTACCTTTCTGCAACTTCCACATTGCACTTCCTTGCTTGTGGTATTTTTCTTGTTTTCAGCCCCATTTACTCCTTGAAGCTTCAAATTCAGGGCCCTTTGTTCTACTTTTGAGAGACTCTTGGAAAGGGGCTAATTCCCAAGACAAGTGGCATGCCATTTAAAAGACCTTGAAAAGTTATACTTGAAATCTCCATCTTTTTTTGAGTTGTTTCATTGAACTTCATTTTACACAGTTCTTGTCCCCATGAACTCATTGTCCACATGGGTCTTGTACTCATCACCAGAACTCATTGCTTCTCAAATTTGGCTGGCCTTTGTTTTCATGTACCACGAGTGGTTAGTGTACCATGGTCACAGGGGCACAGAGAAGGTACATTACCTGCAGTGTCTGGTTTGGTGGCTTGGATGTGCAGGTATCCAGACTCTCGCAGGACATCATACACATTCTTCTGCATGAAAGGGTAGAAGCGTCGAGCATCTTCCCTAGTGAAGCCTACAAGCCATGGAACATAAGCCCCAAGCATTGTACGAATCAACTTTCCCAAACTTTGTCTGGCAATGAAAACAAGATTCAGATGCAGCCCTTTCACAGACCTAAAAGTAAGTGAAGGAATAGAGGGTTAAATCAAGCAATTTTGTCTCCAAGTTTTCTAGAAAACAAGTCTGACTGCAGCTGTGAGATAAACACTAGAGTGAATCAAATACACAAAGCACTTCAGGTTCATCATGATTAAAAAAAAATACAAAGCATCTGAATGCAATTGAATATGCAGGATGAGGTAATCTCTGAAGGAAAAAAAGCAGAAGGGGATGTGAAGTGGTACAAACAGAAGGTAGGACTATGGAGCCAGAAGGTAGGGTAGGAACTGGAGGCAGCTTTTCTGCACTGATTTTCTTTGCTACTTACTGTGGCAGCATTTGGGCCATGTTTGTGGTAATACGAGATCCCCAGTCTCCTCCCTGTATATAGTATTCCTTGAAGCCCAATCTGTTCATCAGCTTATGAAATATCCGAGCAGTTGCTATGGAGTCAAACTCTGTAGGTGAAGAGAAACACAGGACATCTGTTTGTGCTAGCGTCCCTCCCCCTGGCCAAAGATGGTGACCTGAGCAAGCTTGTGTGTGTGGAAGCTGCGGAACAGTGTGCAATGCTGGTCTTTGTTTCTTCCTTGGAAAGAAAGTGAACACAAGATGAAAGAAATTCAGTGGAAAGCGAAATCAGACCTGACTTCCAGCTACCATTGTGTTGCAAATCTCCATAGCCAGCCCCAGAGCCTCAGCCACAGGGGCCTTAGTGAAGAGGCAGGCATCTGCAATCACGAACTGCAGCGCCCACGGCTGCCAGGGATGGTTGAGGTTTTACTCCAAAACTGCGATTCCAACAGAGCCTTTTCATTGCTTACCTCTCTGGTGAGGGGCCTCTGAGAAGCCATATCCTGGGATGGAGGGACAGATGACCTCAAACACCACATCCCCCTCATTGAGGCCGTGCTTGGCTGGCTCTGTGAGCAGAGGGATGATCTTGTAGAACTCATAGAAGGAGCCGGGCCAGCCATGGACCATCAGCAGAGGTCGAACAGCTCGACCATGAGGAACATAAGATGGCTTCACGTGGATAAAATGGATATCAATCCCTGCCACACATCCAAGAAAGAAAAATTAAAGCTCTGGGATCGTCACAGTTTCTGCTCTGGATTCTGTAGAAGGAGGGTGGCAAAACTGTAATTAGCATCTGGAGCAGAAGATCCACAATCAGACCACTGCAAGAAGATGCCTGGCTGAAAGGGGATACATGGCATATTCTCTGTCTCATCTTTTACATAGAGACAGAGATATTGGTAACACTGGACATTAGCATGCATCTCCTGAGAAACTGGTCTCAGAGTATACAAGTAGAGCTGCACTTGAATGAATAGCATAATGTGGGTAAGATATATGCAAAAACATGACAGTAGTTAAAAGAGAAAAGAGGCATGATGGAAGTCTAACCGAGAGATCATTTATGTAAACTCTGGCTAAGCTCTCCTGGGTAGACTACTGGGTAGTGGGGAGGGATATTCCAGCCTCAGTCTGGCTAAATTTTGCAGTTTACAAAGGTGGCTTCAAGGCAATGGCTGAAGAGCACCTCACTGTTAGTTGGCACGGGTTCAGAGCCAGATGAAGCCCATCTTGAAGCAGACCTAATCTTATTGCCACTGTGTAATGGTTGTAATCCCTATAAGGTTATTAATAATAGAGCCTCCAGTAGTTATATTTCACTGGTATCACTAAGCTGTTATGCACAGGTTGTCTCAAATATTGTCACTTCTTACGTCTCCCCCTTCTCACTGTGCATTTCTGAGTGAGACCTGTGCAAGCCCCAGAGGCCCCCTCACCTTCAATGGTGGTGTGGAAGTGGGGGTATTTGTTCAGCACTTCCACTTGCTTGCGCCAGTCAAACTGATTCCTCCAGTAGGCCACCACCTTCCGCAGGTAGGTGGAGTTGAAGCCGTAGTGGAAGGCGGCTCCTTCCACGTGCGGTGTGAAGCGGAACCGATCCAGGCGCTGGTGCAAATCCTGTGGAAGGGAGCCCTTCTTGCCAGGCTGGCCAGCTGCTGGCGTGTGCCCTGTGCCAGGGCAGGCATAGACAGGCTCTCTTGGCTCTGATGGCTTTTGTATTGCTCTCTGGGACAGCACAAGCCCTCCTGAAGAAGTGCCCTACTCTACATGACCTCCTGAATTGTTTATATGGGGAATACAATTTTTCTACAGATTACAAGCTTCCCGTGGGTACCCAGGAGTTCTGGGTCCTACTCTTGGCTTGCTGCTAACTCACTTCAGGGTTTTTGGCACTAGGAGCTTGGCAGGACTGCCGGCTGGGAGAATAAGAATCTCACCTTGATCTGCTGGCTGATACTTGGTCAGATAATTAGAGACAGGCATACAGGGCTAGAGGAGCTACAACTCAGTCAAAGGTGCCATCCCTCTTCAGCCTTACAACCCTTTCCTCTGTGGAAGCCCCTCAATCCTGCCCTACTGTTGCCACTGCTGTCCCAATGCCCTCCTGCCCTGCTCCACCATCCACAGACCCACTGTCGAAGTCTGCTGCTCAAAGCATGGCCTTTCTGCAGGAGAAGCCCTAGCTTGCGTGGAGGGGCTGTTGTCTCAGAAAATCTTTAGGAGACACTGCACTGGACCGGAGCTCAAATCCCCTCCATAAAGAATGGTGAGCCAGAACATCATCTAATGGGGCCGGGCAGCTGCCCTGGCACATGGAAGTGCCCTGCTGTCACTCCCAAGGCATCACCTTGGAGCAGTGAGGTGGGTGATGGAACTGCCTCCCCCTCACAACTTTCTGCACCTCCTCCCCCTCAGCCAGCAGTACCTCGATTTCTTTGTCGGATGTCTCAATCTTGAAGGGACGGATGCTTGCATCTTCTTTTCCTTTGAGGGGCCTTTCACCTGAGCCCCACCACCCATCGCCCATGTCAATAGTCTTGATCTTGTGTCCCGATCTGAGCCAGCAAAGCAGCACCCCTCCAACCCCCAGGGCAGCCACAGGGACCAGGACTGCATTCTTCTGAGAATATTCAAAAGCCCTGGGGAGGCACAAAATTGCTTATGTTCAACAACAGCAGTGTCAAATGGACTTAGGCTGAGGCTTGTTTGCACATCCTTTGGGACTGGGCATTTCTGGCTTTTTTTGAAGATCACAGGTAAGATTTGGGGCAAGGTTCTGTCTACCAAGGCTTCTTAGGGGTCTCATGACCTTGCTGATCAGGACTTGCTGATGACAAGTCTTCCTTGTCCCTTTCCTTGTGAACCACAATGCCCAGGGGGACAAAGATCAATAGGATACAGGGCAATCTACTTTGAGGCAGGTACTGCAGTGAATGAGACAGTAGCAGCTGGACTTGTCCAGGACTAAAAACTGCATGGCAGAATGGGCTAAGGAGCAGGAGGAGAGACAAAAGTCCAGCTCCTGCAGAGAGGTGGATGTGCTGGACATGCTCCACTTGCCAGTGCTTCATACACAGCTCTCCTACAGGTTCAATCATCTCTTAGGGCAATCCTGGCTCTCTCCCATAGCTGCCAAGTGAGGAGTGTCTGCTGATGCTCCTATTTGTGTTCTAAACAGCAAGGTCCCAGACCTGAGGTGTGGGAACTAAGTTACGAGAGCTGGAGTTGACAGACATGCACTCCTAAATGTAGTGCACCTTCCCATCCCTCTGCCTTGTGTTTCAAGTTCTCCAGCTTCCCTTGGAGATTAGTAGAGGTGTCTGGGGCTCCTGCAGGGGTCTGCAAGGGAGTTGTGAATAAAGATTTTGTTGCTCTTGTCATCCGGAGTATGGAAGGGGTGATGCTGTGCTCCAATGAGGGCACTAACCAGAAGAGGAGACCATAGCACAGAACAGCTCTTCCACTCACCTGATCCTGGACAACATGCTCTCCCTACAAAAGGGGAAAAAACAGAAAGATCCTTATAGTCTGATAGTGTGGTGTCCCATTCCATTGTGGATGGTGCAAAGAATATGCCCTGCCAGCACCCCTCATTCCACAGGGATGCGAACACAGTCTGTTTAGCCACCTGGTAACGTCTGCCATTATTTTTCCTCCTCTTTGGAAAGGATGGGCAGAGAGGGGCTCACAAAGCATTGCCTCTGTACAAAGAGACAATGTTTCTGGGCTGTGCTTTAGCTAGATAATTTGTTGCCGTAATATTCCCTCCTTCAGCACAATTTAGACAAAAGGCAGTAAACAACTGCATAGATGTCCTTGCAGTGTTTCATCCTGTGAGCAGCTGTGTAACCTCAGCCAAGAAAATAGTTTACTTTGACTGCTGTGTTGCAATAGGTGCAGGGCCTCAGCAGGGCAATTCCGAGTGCCAGGATTATTCTGCTGCCAGCCGTGTGGTACTGATCGTGCTGCAGGGCTGGCACCAACAGAGGCTTGTGGGACCCTTCCCTGTTCAGAGTTTAATGAGTTGCTGTGCCTTTGACTCTTCTAGCTACTCCTGACCGCATTATCAAGCCCTTAGGTCTCCACTGCCTGCTAGAGAAAGGAAGTATCCTCCTCGGTTCCCTTTAAGCCTAGTAGATTCTGGTACAAAAACACAATCTAAAATCTGGCAGCAATAGAAGGAAGTCTTATTACTCTGCCTTGTGGAATGCAGCCACATTAGGGGGTTCTTTAGGATACTATTTGTAGTCCTTTGAGAAAACAAACCAAAGCAAATGCCAAAAAAGAAAAAGACTTGCTAATCTATTAATAACCAAGTCCATTGGTAGTTTGTTATCATCTAGAATTGTTTCCCTCTGCTGTCTGAAGTGCAGAACCTGGAACCTGTATTGGATATCCCAGCAGCCTCCAAGGCAATTCAGTACCACTTGCAGGGACAGCCTACGTGTGATTTTTTTTTCTTTAAATCACTTGCAGACATGGAAGAGCAGGGCTCCTAAGAACACATAGCTTATGCAACAGGTAGGAATATTCCCGTGCACTTACATCCTGGAGGTCGGTGAGCAGAGGTGTGACACCAGATAGCAAGGCAGTAGCACAAGCTCTGCACTGCTGTCACAGCAAACCTGTCCCAGAATCAGCTCTCAGCCACACAAAACCAGTGCTCCTCCGCAATCGTGCCCAGGAGAGCTCAGCTGCCTGCTCCCACTCTCCTGTGACCTGGTGTCCCTCCCGGGGCTTTCTCCCCTCCCCAGCCCCAGCGAGCCCAGTCTGGAGTCCCTCCTCCCCGTGCCGAGGAGATCTCACCATGCGTTTGGAAGGATGTCCCGCCACATGTCTGCTCGTCCTTGCCTGGCCGCTGCTCCGGGTGAGGACACAATCCCACTGTGTGCTCTCCGGCTTTCTCTTCCGCAGTGACGTTTTCTGGGGGACGACCCAAACTACATCGTCCATCAGTGCCACCTATTGCCTGAGTGTGCAGCTGCAACTTGGCAAAGCCCTGCAGGTAGCAGGAATAGCCCTGTGCTGTATCAGCACGGCCCGGATGCCCAGTGTACAGAAAGCAACCCTGCAGAGGCTGGCCTGAGATCCTGGGCTCAGGCTGTGCCAGCAAAGGCCAGCTGGGTTTGTGAGCCCGCGCCGAGCCCTAGTGCAGGAACTTCGGCCCTTCCTGAGGGAAGGGATTCCTCACTCTCCTCAGCGCTCCTGAGGGCACTTCAGGATTGCCACAGCTACTTCTGGCCTTGCTGCTAGAGGACAGACGGGAGTGGGCCCAGCCTTGGAGGTGCAGGGCCACCAAGCTGCTGGGGGGCTGCGCCATGGGGTGTGTGAGGAAGGCAAAGAAGCATCTTCATCTTGGAGAGGAAAGAGTGAAGGGTGGGATCTCATTGCTGTCTACAGTTAGCCAGTTCTGAAAAGCTGAGGGAAAAAGGACCCAGAGTCATCCTGGAGGAGCAGCAGCAGGTGAAGGACAAAAGGCAAGGACACAAACTGTAACAAGAGAAGTTAAGGTTAGATATGAGGAGAAAATACTTTTCCACTGAGGTATTCAGATGCAGGGACAGGGCTCCAGAGAGGATGTGGGATTTTCATCCTTGGGGGCATTCCAAATTTGACAGGAACAAGGCACTGAGCAATCTGACATACCTGAACCTCTTCTGAGCGGGTGTTGGGATGAGCTCACCTCCAGGTGTCCCTTGCAACCTGTCTATCACTTGGCTTGTTCCAGGTGCACCCATGATTTGCAGCAGCCAAAACTGCTGCCAAAACATAAAGGACAAGTCCAGTTTTCAAATTTCTACAGAAATCAATGCTATATTTTTGTTCAGGTGCCTAGATTTCATTTTCCTCCTGGTTGGTAAAAGAGTCCTGGATAAAGGCTTCTCCTTCATAGGAATTTGACAGCTTGCGTGAATGAGAGTTCAAAGCCTAAGGAGTATTGGGTGGGGGGAAAGTGAGCAGAAGAGCAGTATGGGAAAAAGAATTCATACATGAAAGAGGAAGGTGAATCACTGACATATTATGCACTATGCTCAGTATTTTGCCACTTGCATTTTCAACAAAAACATGTATTTTGCTAAGGACTATTCTCCTTGCTTCCACGAGTGGCAGAGCAGTGGCAGGGAGACTGTCACCAGGGTTTTATTTGCTTCCAGTCAATAAAGATTGATATTCATCCTTCTGTTACTTTGTTCTGCCTCTCAGAAGCCTCTAGTTAAAGATTCTTTTCCACTGTGCTGTCTCTGTTATTAAGCTTCCAAAGAAAAGACATCAGTGGAAGGCTTTATAAACAAAAGACAGAATTATAAGAGTAGGAGGAACAAAAAGGAAACACAGCTTTCTTGCTTTTATACGTTGACAACTTATGTTTCCAGGCAAGTACATAATAAAAGAGGCATTTACACTGCGTGAGATCCACAATAACCTTTCGGGTTTCCTAAATCAGAATGTTGTTAAGACAAAAGTTTGTAATGTGTCTAAGTAGTGACTCACATATGTGCCTTCAGTTAATGACCGATGTTTATGAATCCATTGCCCATGGCAAAAAGCAGGTGGAACACTCCCAAGACCTCCACATTTGGGGAGTTAACAATGGTTCAAAATGAAGTATTTATTAAGTTCTTCCCCATGAACAGTTTCCTCTGATTATCCAGCCAGCTACTAGAGCTGATGATTACTACCTCTTGGTGCTAACTTGCTCCCATTTTGTTGTTTTGTGCTGCAAGCCCTGAGTACTGTGCAGCCTGCCTGCCTCTCCTTCAGCACAGTGCTGCAACTCTTGAGACTGCACGTATCCAGGTGTCCTTTCTGCTGCAACTTCTGTGACTTCCCTGGCTTCAGGACATGAGTTTGGATTTGAACAACCACATTGCCATCAGGATGTGTCATGGATGGCATTGGATGGAAATATTTCAGAATGTGAAGGGGCACTATTAGTGCCTTCTGCCATGAACCGTTGTCACTTTACCATCATTATTCAGACAGTGTCTCTCACTCTGAGGTGCCATGTGATGCTTGGCTGGTGACTGACCAATCTGGGGTGGTCAGAGCTTCTATGCAGAGTAGCATTTTAGGTGTGCATAGCCAGTCTCCAAACCATTTTCATTCAAACAGCACACAGGAAATCTTTAGCATGTGGTTTATTTGTCATTATTTATTTCGTAATTATTGTGTGTCCTTGGACACTTACCCTCAGCCCTGCCCTTTTGTTAAGGAATTAGCATATCAAACCACAGAGCTGAAGGTGATAATACCACACCCTGCCACAAAATTAATCAAGTTACAAGGTCAGAGTTTTTTTGAAAATTTTACTGGGAAAATGATATAAAGCTTTCTGAAGAGAAACTACATTGTAAAGAACTCTAGCCTTTTAACCATGCTGTTTCATACTGTTGTATGAAAAGTTTAAAGTTGTTAGAGGGGGGAGAACTGATCCCTCTCTCCTTGCTCCAACATGTGATAAAAGTACTGGGAGTGTGTGGGAAGTGGTGGGCTTCCTGACAGTGCTCAAGAAGGAGCTGATACCCTGTTGGCTTTCTCCCAAATTATTGTAATTCGTTCCAAAATTTAAAGATCAGGCCCGAGACAAAAAAAACTCTGGGAGTCACCCCCAGCTGACAAGTTCAAGTATCAAAAATAGTTGCGTAAACTGTCTAATATTAGATAATGTTAAACTTAACAGAAGAAGTGTCGCCTCCAAGAACACACTGGGAATCATGGATGATCTGCTTGGCTCCTTGGGTGCTGAAAGATGGCTGCATGAGTTCCCAACCCTGAGAGCCTGATTGTCCTGTGGTTTTTGGACTCAAGAGGTGCTGGGGGGAATGAACTTCATAAAGGGATATTAACTAGATTTGTGAATAGCAGCTGCCCCTTAGAGGAGTTTCAGCAAGCTTTCCCCTTCTTTTCTTTCTTCTCTCTCTACTGTATTGGAGCAGGAGAGGAAAGGTCCCAGTGCAGTGTTTCTGGTCTATTGTCCTGAGACACGGGGTGGTTGTCAGAGGCTGGATAAGCTGAGTGTCTCAAACCAGTGCTGGGGTGTGCGTGGTTGAAGCTGGGTTAGGCCTTGCTTCTGGTGAGACAGTGGCCTGCCCCCAGCCCCCCAGCCTGGCTGAGCTGTCCATCAATCAATCAATCAATCAATCAATCACTAGAGACCATGCTAACCCAGCTCCTGATTCTTTCCAGCTGTAGACAGGAAAGGATTAAAAGAAAGATTTAGTCTGGAGAACCACTGAAGGGTTTGGTTAAGTTGAAAAGGCTTATGGTCTGAAATCATGACCCTGAAAATGATATGCTGAGGAGATTGGAATGCGTGTTATTTTATCTTTGACTCCCACTCCTGAGGCAATCCAGACCATTTTAGTCAGTAGAATTGTAATGTATGTTGTTTCCCATGATGTCCACTGACCTTTTCTCTCTCTGTGAGTACAGGTTCTGGGAATCTCCCTGAAACCAGCTTGGTGGGAGGAATAAGGGTGATGATTTGGGACATGTGTATTTTTTTGGGTTGTAGGGATACCTAGACATGGAAGATAGTGGAGTACAAAAGGCAAGGGGGCCTAAATTGAATTTGCCAAGCTTTGTTTGGAACTCAGTTTCGAAGTCCAACAACTATCACAAGGAGTTGCGTAACATAAGGTCTCACAGGTTTAAAGGTTTCTGGGTGAAATAGACTAAGGAAATGCTATGTACTAAATTAATGCTAAGTAGTGAGTGCTGTGATAAGTAGTTTTATGTTGAATATCGTGTAATATTTAATCCTTTTGCCAAAGTCCCTTTATTTTCTATGTTTTTGCCAGTAAGCTTTTGTGTGATTATTTACCTCTCAATATTATCTGATTGGGATTTCTCTTGGTGCCAACTAGTGTAAAGGAACCTTCAATTTAATTCCTGGATTTAGGTATTTGTGGAGTGTAACAGGAGTGAAGTAGGAGCCTTACAGTTGCTGTCACGTGCAACCATGGCTGACTCACACGTGTACAACACAGTTACTCTGACAGACAGTAGCAATTGGTCAGCTTGGCTCTTGCTTTGCAATAGCTACTTACTCGCAGCCAGTCGTGGTATTTATTAAGGATTCCTATGAATTATTACATAATTTTAAATCCTAGTCATAAAACCATACTTGGAATGTTGTTTCTGACACAGGAACTGCTTTCCAGCAAAATTAGCTTGCATCCAGATTCAGTGGGAAGCCACTGTATTCTTGATCCAAGAAGGAAAACCAGGAATTTGGGCAAATCCAGGCTTTGATGGTTGGGTATAGTCCAGTCCCCAAGAGATGACTCCATATTGAACAAATCTGTCCTTCTCTTGGCAGACCAGAGGTCCTCCAACTTCAGGCTAGGGAGGAAAAGAGAGTATAAAGTAACTCCTCTAGTAATGGGGACACTAGGTATGCAAACAGCAAAATACTGGCAGGGATAATATTGTAGCTCCAAAGGCTTTAAAATGTGACTGACACAAGGACTGTAGAGAGAGAAAGTGTTTTATTAGACCTGCTGGAATAAAAAAATTGGGTGGGGGGCGGGGAGGGAGCCCCTTGTCTCTAAGCATCCAGGCCATGCTCTTGTTCTGAAGATCCACCAGTCACGGATGTGAGTACATCCCCAGATCTCTATGAGGTCAATTACACAGTTACAAAAATGGAACTTTCCTAATTTTCCACATCCCTGATCTACTTGATCTGGACAAAAATAATTTAACTGTTTTAATGCTGTTAAAACACGAACCTTAAAATGCAGTCATAGCAGGATATGAATACCTGTGTCTGATGATTTTTGACTCTTATCAGTGAATGCACTGCCCACAGTCTCTATGTCCAGGCAGTGTATTACAGGCTTTGCTTCATGTGAGTGGGATATTCACAGCATTGGGCTAATATGAGTAAGGTATTACCTTTCACAATTCTCCTTCTATTCTGGGTGACTGTGAGTTAAGAAAAAAGGTTGGGTATACCTCAATTCTTAGGCTTCATGCAGAAACGTTGAGCTTCTGAAACTATTTCTGAGCGTTGAAATCCCAAATTATATGCATTTACCTGCTTATAGTCAAAGTTAGATTATTCTTACCCCACAGTTTTCTATGCTTCTCAAAGTAAATTCACCACAAAATTAATGTTTTTTTAACACTTCCATTCATAAATTCAGGGTGATTATATATTCATATCAAGGAACTTCAGGCTGAACATTTTCTGTAACATATTGCAAGTATCTGGAAAGACTTCAGGGTTTTTGCTAAATTGGTATCAGTAAGCACTTTCATGGGAGAAGCATATATCAGCAACCCATTAGACTGAAAGAGCAACTTTTGTTTCCAAGGACATTGCTACAGGTACTTTTTTTCTGTTGCATGTAAGAGGAGCACATAACTCGATTTAGTAATGTGTCTTTTGTTCAACCCTGCCACCTTTCTTTACGAAATAAGCAACCCATGCAAAGCTCCACTATACTTTAGGAAATGTCATTCCACTTTGACCAATGTGGACTATTAATTAAGGAAGTAACAAAACAGGACAGGGCAAAACCTTATTTATCTAATTTTGCAAAACAAAGCTGCCTATGAACAGTACATGCTAAGGGCACCCTCCAGAAAGCATAAAGCACAACACAAGTGAAATTCTTATAATAAGAATATTTCAGTAGCACACAGCTAGAGAAATACTAGAAATGTCTGTTTTAATCTTGTTCAACTAAAAGAAAAAGACATCCTTCAGAATGCACTGTAAAATGACATAGGCTACAGGACATACACTAACTAAAGAGCACTTGCTGCAAAATGCAGCAGTACAGATCTGAAAGCTGCAGGAGGGATGTAGCTGTTACATTGCAGGCCTAGTCAGCATCCTGGTTTTGGTTTAGATATAGTTAATCCTTTCCTAGTAGCTGGTACAGTGCTGTGTTTAAGCTTTAATGTCAGAATAACGATTTTAACACACTGATATTTTGGTTTGTTGTTGCTAAGTAGTGCTTACTCTAACTCAAGGACTTTTCAGTTTGCCTTTCTCTGCCAGTGAGGAGGTGCACAAGAAGCTGGGCAGAAGCACGGCCAGGACAGCTAACCTGGCCTGGCCACAGGGATATTCCATCCCATAGAGCAACATGCTTATTACATACATGGAGCCACTAATTGCTGCTCAGGGACCATCTGGGCATTGGTCAGCAATTGTATTGTCTATCACTTTTGTTCCTTGGGTTTTATCCCTCTCTCATGTTTCCATTACAATTATTATTATTGTTGCCATTATTATTATTATTATTATTATTATTATAGTTATTGTATGTAATTTTGTTTCAATTATTAAACCATTCTTATCTCATGAGTTTTACTTCTTTTAAATTCTCCTCCCCACCAAAGAAGGGATGGGGGAATGAGTGAGCCGGTGCATGGTACTTAGTTTCTGGCTGTGGTTAAACCATGACACTCAAGAATAATTTTGATAGGTTGCTATTTCCTTTACCCACAGACTATACAGGAGGTGATGCTTATAGCCAGCTGTTACCAGATGTGGTGGGTGTAGTCTGGCCAATGTTTTGTTCCATCATTCCAGGGGAGGCATTCGGTGCAGGCTCTTGTGTGTGATCATCACACCTCTTGAGATTGCAGTACTCCCAAATCGTGTTGGGGTCAGTGGTGAAACACCATGGGCTGCTGTCACCATCTGGGTTTCTACAATAGTTCTCTCTCAAATCCCTGCACAAATAAAGTCAACAGTTGTGCTGCATAAGACTGAAAGTAAGCATAGGAATAGCTTGACAAAAAGATGTACTATGCATATCTGCTATGTACAAATAAATAGATTAATTGTTGGTTTTACTTATGGCCAGATATCCTATTACCAGCAACACATCTGTGGTTGTGATGTTAGTGAAGAGTTGTATTTCACATACTCATTGGAGTCCTGAATATATTTATGCATAAGGAAACAATTCAACTACTGGCTTATACTCTGGCTGTAATATTACAATGTACATTTCAACTGCCCCATATGGCAATTATTTTCATTTACAAGTAGGTGTGTGCAAGCATACACAATTGTGACAATGTGTGAATTAGTAATACATATGCAGGAAGATTCATACTATTGGGGGGAACTTAGGCTTTTCCAAAAATTTTTTAAATGTCAAAAGGTTCCTTTTCATATTCAGAGGAATGGCAGACAAATGATTATGCAATTGAGTCCCTCTTACACCCCCAAAACCCCATTTCTACTGACTTCATTGAGACCATTCTTATGTCTGTGCTTGATGTGGCATGGGGGAGTAGAATTTCTCTTTTCAATAATTTGCAGAGTTGCAGTATTCCCCCATCCTGAATCACAGCACAGTCTCAGAATAAAAAAGAACTGAAATGCTTTTTCTCTGAATATGACAGAACACATGAATTCACATTTTCCCAGCTTTATTTTAATTTTTAAAAATGCTTTTGAAAGTTATCACCCCCTCTGAAGATGTTCCAGTTTTTTGATGCCAAAATATAACTGAAAATTTCAAATTATTTAGGGTGACAGAATAAAAAGGGCAAAACATTAGAAAAGTATTAACCTTCCTGCTTATAATCCACGAAGCATGATGGATTTTCTCACAATTGCTCCTGTAATTGTAATCCTGTTGCTCTCCTGGCCTTACTAAAAACTGGCACATTAGTGATTAGCTTGTCACTGGTCCAGTCATTCCTGGTCCAGTTTTGTTAATCTGAAGAAGGTAAATCGAGGGGAAATTTCAGTGTATACAATTCTGGGTGCCCAATTCCAACTGCAAAGAACACTTGGTATTTCTAAGCATGACATATCTGACTGCATGTTCTGTATCATAAATGCTGTGTCCTCCCCAGATTAAACCACTGGAAAGGCCACAAGAAAAGGTCTCAAATTCATAAACAAAACACATATTTCAGTAGATGCCTTGTCTCTGGATAAAAGTCTCCTGGTGTTGGTTGCAGAAGATCAGATTTAAGAGTAAGGGACACAGCTGTATTTTACTCAGAATTTAGATAACAAGAAAACACAATTCTTACAAACGAGACTAACAGAAAACATTTCTGTATCTTAGAAAAGTTCTCTTTTATCAATATATTCCCTAGCAGTAGTGTTTTAAAGCATAGCTGTGCAAAGATAATACAACCAGCAATAGTTATTGCCAGAGAAAGCCAGAAAGGGTGAGCTAAACGTACGCGTCTGGGAATCTGTCCGGGGTTTTTATATGCGTGTGTGGGAACATGGAGCTCCAGGCCTGGCATTTCTTTCCTGATACAGTCACAGAAGCTGTGCCACGATAACTCTGGCCTTTGCCTCGGTAGCACTCCTCTGCTAGGGGAACTTGTACAGGCACATCTGCAGCAAACAACAGAAACTGGTCTTTGGCATCGTAATTTTAATGTTCTTACTGAGCAGGCACAAGAAAGCCTCAAACACACAGGATGACAAAAATGGATGACTCGTTTATGCAGACAGTATCCAGTGAAGTCATCACACCTGCAGCAGAAGGGCATTTCCAAAGATACTGAGAAAACCCACAGTTTTAACATCATGTTAGATGTTTTTCAGTGCAGGGTTCACCAGTTAGTTTCATTTTGGCATAAGTGAACATTTCAGAATTAAAGATAAGACACTTCTCATGCAAAATCCTCAAAGATTAGATACTGGTGATTTTGCCCATGATATTTCTCAAACACACATCATGTTAAACTTCAGTCTCTCTATTATCCTTTTGATTGTGGTGAGACTTTCTTGTTAATTTTGTGCTTAAATGAATGAATGTTTCAATGTGATTTTTAATTACATTGAAAGCTCTTGTCCTCTCATTTGTGGCTAACTTCCAAAAGTAGGAGTTAATTTTATTTAGCAATTTTTCATCTCTTTAAACCTTTTCATTTTTCAATGAACTTGCTATAATTGGCCTACCTTTGGAAAGAAAGGAATATAAAAACATAAATATCTTTGATCCTGTAATTCTTCTGTTGGGTCAGCTTGTGATTTGCATCTTTCACTGTATTTCCCTAACCACTGAAAGTTTAATATTTGGCAGATTTTGCAGCATGCCAGGCAGACAAACATTAGGAGTGACAAAGCGACTGAAAAAAAAAGATTTAATACATTTACAATATGAAACAATAAATATTTCACTGTTTTAAAGTCTTTATCTCAAGTACAGTCCACTATTCATACCAGCAATCTCTTGTTCTGTCATGTCACAGGGAGGAATTGTGCAATATTCCCATCTAGTGCTGCTGCTGGTGGTGTAGCACCAAGGCTTCTTCTCTCCATCAGGGTTTCTACAGTAGTTTTCCTCTAAGCCCCTTAAAACAGGAAACAGGAACACTGGCTTTAAACCACTCATAGAAATCCAGAAGAGTTGTGTGCATGACTATTAACAACTACAGTATACAGAATTCAACTCAGTGGTGTATTTATTCTTTTTGGAGATTGATGAACTCATGCACCACTCCTTTGGGACTAATCAGTGGTCTTTGACTTCACAGTCTAAATGCTGAAGATATAGGGCGAACTTTTCCAATGCTTACACTTTCTGCTCTTGTTGTTGAGGTCAAGATGCAGCAGTAAGAGCTGACTTCTAAACAGAAGGCACTGATATCCCTGAGATTATAGTAAGAACCAGGCAAGGCTGGATGTGACAGACTGGAAGTGTGTGCATAGGAATACTGATGCGAGCTGCTCTCTGCCCTGTGAGAGTGGACAGGGTTTCACCTCCCTAGGAAAACCTGCAGGATCAAACTACAGAGCTATAAGACAGGTCAGTCCCAGCTATTCCTGCACATCAGTAATGCTCTGCAAACCCAGTTCCTCTGGCCTTGGAGCACAAAGATGTATTGGAGTATGTTGTCCTTGGAGCATCACTCTTCAGAAGAGTAATTCATTGATTATGTGCCAAAACACAGCCAAGGGATTTTTAACATAAAAGCAGTGAAGTACTTACAGCTCTGCTGTGGGATGTGGAGGAGACAAGTGAGAAAAATACATGACAATAAACAGGGAGGCAGAAAAAAATGAAGAGCAAGACCTAACAGAAGTAATGAGCACTGACAAACATTGAGAATTACAACTTAACAACATAAATGAGGAAGACCTCTACTTCTGTTGCCTCTGCATCTGGATTGATAGGAAACAACTGTTTGGTATTTGTTAGAATGATGAGGCTCAGCATACTTGCAGGGATATCTGTCAGGAATCCAGCCATGTTTGTGAGGAAACTGTGAGTTCCAGTGTTGACAGGCATTTCCCGATTCAGTGATGGCTATCCTTCCTCGATAGTCTTCACCTTTCCCTGAAAGACACTGGGAATCTAGGCCAGAGACTGGTGGGGGTGTATCTGTAACAGGAAAAGAAAAAAAAGGAAAAGGAGAGGGCAGGGGAGGGGAGAAAAATACTGGTAAGTGGTGCTTTCAAAAATACAGAAATGCCTTTGTTTCTGTACAGTTGAAGATGCTTTTTTTTTTCTTTCTTTCTTTCAGCAGAGGTTACACTGGTTAAAAGCCATGTCAAAATCAAAGAGGACATTTTTATGGGCCTCCAGACTGCCGGAGGGATGTCCTGTGTCTGCCCTTTTACAGCAGCCAGTAAATAACTTCGCTGGGTTGAGCCAGACTCTGTGCCTACTGTCCCCTGAGAGCAGAACAGGAAAGGCAGTAAGTACTCTTGTAAACCTAAGTGAGATGGAGTACAGTAATATAATATACACAGGTAGTGGGGGGGGGCAGAAAGGACCAAGAAGAAATTGTGAGAGAAAGCAGAGCAGCCTTTGGAGCTGAGCCTCTGGAGCCAGTGAACTGGGGAAGAGGGACAGAAGGAATAGTGAAAGAAAGCAAGCAAGTGAAATGGTCTGCCATGTGGAGAACAGCAAAGAAAATGAGAGTAATGATCAGAGGCACAGAGCCTGCAAAGGGCAAATGGAAAATGAATTTACAGCACATACCTATAATATACAGAATTTCCCAAGGACGTGAATATGACCTTAAAAGGCTGGTATATTCCTTAAACTTTAAGTTTTAAGCACAGGATGGAAATGCTATGGCAACTGTCACAATTTATCATATGAAAGTCTATAAATAGTTATTCTGACATCTGTAATTAAGCATGAAGAGAACTACATCTAGCAAACACACACCACTGCTCAGGGCCCTGGCAAATGCAGATACGTAAGAAAGCAATCTCTAGAGAGAAAAGACACACTTATAAATTTTTTTTCTTGAAGTGCAATCCACTTCTACAATTGGGAATGCTACCTCTTAATTCAGTGCCTTGGAAATATCCAGATTTAGTGTGCTCAGCTTACTGGGTTAAGCTAGCTTGCTGATAAGTCAGGTTTTTCTCCTGAGGCCTGAACTTGTTTCTCAGGATTCATCCCTTGCTAAGAAAAAGGCAGTTCTGGCTGTGCAGATCAGACCGAGGTAAAATATCATAGTATGGCCATATGGTACTTGAGATGATTTCCGTGAGTTAGCAGATCAGCAGTAAGCTACCACCTGATTCAACCTTAATGCCTTGCCTCCCAGGTAAGTTGAAGAGTAAAGTGCTTAAAGGCAAATTATGTTTTCCCATAACATCTTTGGCTGTATCATACTTTGTGACACCTTTGTCCTCACTGACCATACATGATTTTACATAATAAAAGTTTAATGAGTGATTCTGCTTATTAGTGTGTGCTGCTTCACAGAGATACCTCTAGGTTCCTCAGAACTGTGGTTTCTTGTCTTTTCCCTCCCTGCATAATTTTAATGAGCTACCCTCTGGTGTGATCTCAGGAAATCAAACTCACTGCAACGAGGAATGTTGCAGTATTCCCAGCGTTTATTCGGGTTGGTAGTGAAACACCAAGGCCGAAGTTCACCATCAGGATTGCGGCAATAATTCATCTTCAGATCCTTGTCTGGATAGCTGTACATTGAAAATGAAGGAGAAACTTGTGAGTCAGCAGCAGCCGTGTGCAGCAGTGAGGCTGTCTGCAGGCAGGATCTCCCAGGCTCTGTGGGAATGAGTTCAGTGCTGAGTGTCACTCACTGTTTCAGGATAAATCCATGCATATGAGGCTCTTGGACATCCCAGCGTTGGCACTCAAGTCCAGACTCTGTTCTGGAAACTTCTCCATGGTAATCCTCACCGTTACACTGCATGCACTCTCCTGTGGGTCCTGGGCAGAAGTGAAACAAAGCAAGGAATGCACCAGCCTATCCATGGAAGATTATGCTGAAAGGATAAGTGGGGTTTGCTCCATCTAACAATGAAAGGAATTCAGAAGACCTTGCATTACAGCCTGGCCAAATTAATAATGCTTCAGGAATATGTTTCATTTACAGGGAGGAATTTGTCATGTGTCTGTATATACTGTTAGCAGTGGGAGTTCAGTGTGTTACACAGCACTTGGGTCAGTCTTTACTCTTGTTACAATTAAATAATAAATTACTGGTGTAAGAGCAGTATAGTCCTTACCCAGATCATTGCAGTTCTCTGCCAGTAGAGTCAAAAGTAACAACACAGATGAAGATAAAGTGAACAATATCAGCAGATGATTAAAAAATTTTAGTTCTTCCATATTTACAAAATAACTTTGATAACTCAAGCCAATTAGGAAAACAACCTCTCTGTTGAGAACTTCATAAATTCTAATTTGAAAAAAATCTGTAGAAATGAAGCACAAAAAAAGTAGCAGGAATAATATTACCTACTTGAACATCCCTTCTCTGAAAAGCAAATATACCTTCTCCAGTGTGAGTGACCTGGTCCTCACACTCTTGGATGGCACAGTAATCAAATCTCACAGCAGGATCTGTTGTGTAACACCAGGGTCCACCTTCATCTGCATCAGGGTTTCTGCAGTAATTTTCTTCCAACCCTGCACTGGGGTATTTTTCTGGTGTATAACTGTAAAAGTATTAAATCTCTATTTTAATGCCAGTACTTTAGTGGTGCAGAAGGGAAATGTCCAACTCGCTCAGCTAGCTGTGAATTTTATTCATTCACAATAAAAATGAGAGAAACAGGTTTCCCACTGTAAGCCATAAATGAAAACTAAAAAATCATTCCTAACTGCAATTATTAGTAGGTTTCTCCCTAGCCCCAGTTGCCAGTGAGAAGTGAGCTTACGGCCTGTAAGGACGATGACAGTCTCAAAGGACAATTGTTGTCTTTAGTACGTGCATCCAGTTGATCTAACTAGCTCACTACAACCTGTGGCTCTGCCATGTGTTTGTCTTAATGGTGCTACTTTAAAAGTTGTGTATTTCTAGAGACTATTCACCAAATATAACTAGGTCTCACAGAGATCTGAAGCAAGTGATGCTAGGCTTCTTCGTACAGTAATCTTCCCAGAGAAGACTAAATTTTAAATTCCTCTGAAAAAAGGGTATCCGAGTGTATTTAATTAGAATAACAACAATTTTTTTTTTTAAATAAAACTTCAACGTAGATCAGAGGAAACAGGACCTCTGCTTCCCCACTTGCTCCCTTCAGTGAGCCCAATGGCAGCCAACCCTGAGAAGACTACCTAGCCAAATCCAATTGGCCCTTGGATACTTTTCTCAATTTTCTTTTTTTTTTTTTTTACTATCTGCATGGCAAGTAGGGGGGCCTAGATTTGGACAGATATCACTTCATACAGAGGAGACTAATTATGATCCCACTGTTACCAACAGCAAAAATCTTCACCATGTTGAGAGAGGAGCATTTAATCTGCTTTAGACACCTCACATTTAGACACACCTTCTTTAGCTGACAAGGTGTCCTTTCCTTATCCAGATCATTGCAGTTCTCTGCTAGTAGAGTAAAAAGTAACAAGACAGATGAAGATAAAGCTGCTTTTAAAAATCACCTGATGGGATTTTATATACACATATATATATATATATATTTGCACCATAAATCTGTGTGTGTATATATGAAGATGAGAAAACTTGGAAAATGTTCAAAACAACAAAAAGAAACGTAAACAGAGACATACTTTGGTTTGTGGGGTATTTTTTCTGCCCACTTCTGGCATGGAATACCCCTCTGAGTCTTGGCTTCTGTTCCTCTGTAGTCTGTCCCAATCCCTCTTTTACACTGCATAAGGTAAACTGAAATGGAATCAAATTTCTTAATTCAGTGGTGTTAAAACATTAATTTCCTGGTACTGAGAACCTGCAGATATAACTGAAGCTCATCTGTACATGATGAACCATGTTTTACTTATTCTTTGAACCTCTTGTGCCTGCAAACATTCTCTAAAGTATTTTAAAAGAAATTAGTTACAACTACTAGGCAACAAAAGAGAAAAAATTCTGAAGCATTGTTATAAAGCTATAAAATCAAGTCAAGAGAACAGCTATATCAAGTTTTTGATATGCAAAAATTGCATGCTTATACTGTCATAATACCGGGACAAACTGGAATGTCTTTCACCAGCAGCTGGAGACTCTTGGAAAGGCATTGTTCATAAGCACGTTTGCAGTATGGGTGTCATCCTTAAAGCTATCTCTTTAAGCAGGGAAATACTTAGTTATCAAAATACACTTGTCACATAAGTGGCCCCCAAACCTTTGAGTCATCTTAGCTTTGGGCTCTCCCAGGTATTTTTCAAGTGGGATTCCAAGACAGAGAATGCAAATCATGTTGATGGTGCTTTTATTGGCAACATGCACTGAAAAATCTCCAGTTATTGAGGGCAGTGATCTTGATTTCCCCTTCCTTTTCCCCTTTCTTGTTTGCACAGAAGAATCTTCCCAAACCTCAAAATATAAAATGGAAATGTTAAAGCAAGGACAGGAGACCAATCTGCTAGAAAAAAATCGGTTCCTCCTAAATTATTTTAGCCTGTCTAAATAATAAAGCTGGACACATCTGACACCCAGGGAGAGGAAGTGAAGACTATATAACTGGGTCTGGCAGGAAGACAACAAGTAGCTTCCCAGTTCAAATGGCACATGGAGACTGCCATGGAATGTGATCTTGGCCTTGGTATTTGATCCTTCTTGAACAGCATTTTTAGTAATGTGGCTTCTTCTTGTTTGGCCCCCAAATTCTCTATTAGTTTTCTGCCCTATACAAGAATTTGCTCCAGCACTGCAGCAGAGAATGGAAGGATGCCATTAGAATGGGCTTGATGAATAAATATGTAACATACTTATAAATATACATGTATAAGTATGTATGTAACATACTTATGTATACATACTTATCTTCTCATAAAGAACTGTGTCTGTGCTGGTGAATGCCACTGTCATTTTAGCATTTTCAGCCAGTGTTAAACACTGTAGGTTTTTCCTGGTGAATAGGAAAGCCCTGTTGAAATTGAGAAGGAAGCAATATTGACATAGGAAGCAATATTTTAAATACAATTCAAACTATTAAACTCATAATTATTTTTCTATAAATTATAAATTTGCTTGCACTGTCTTATATTCATTCTTATCTTTCAGATACCGCACTCAATATTTTAGACACTAAGAGGTTAGCATTATCTACTACTCTTAATTGGCTCACTTATTCAGGATATATGACTACATGAATAAGTTATTGTGTGGGGAACTAGAAACTGCATTGGCAAAACATTATCAAAAGCATCTTAGCTGCTCAGGTAAGTGTCTGTCCCTACAATGAATTAGAAACCTTGCACTCTTGTGAAACAAAGCAGCTAAAGAGGCTCAAGCATTTCTCCTTGTAATGTTGGATAAGAACGGGAACTTGAACATTTACTATAAGATGAGTAGTACGTTGTAAATCCACTCTTTACTTGATCTTGTGGTAATTTATGGGTGGAGATAAGTCACAAAGGCATGGGAGGCACTGCTGTAGGCAGAGCTGCAGCAGAACAGGGATGTTGGTTCTGAGTAAAGGTAGGAACATATCATTGATATGCAGACACCCACAATGGCACAGTTTTAAGATTCATGAGAAATTACCTGCAGGTAAAATTTCTTTCAGCTTCACATTTGTCTGCACATTCTTTTTCATTATTTGTCTTGTAAAACTGTTTGTTTCGAGTAAATATCCAAACACCATCTGTTCTTAAATAGGCATCTAGTACATCTCCTTTCACTAGAATGGAGGAAAGGAATCAGACATTACAAATGAGAATTCTGCAGTTAAGAAGATCTCTGGGTTTCAGTCCCATTTTCCATGTAGCTCGGACAGGTGAAGACACAATTTATTTTGCATAATTCTGGGTAAAAAAAGATAAACTCTGAGGCAATTTCTGTCTCCTGACAGAACCACAGCTGAATGACTGCAATATGTCATGGGGAAAAAAGGGGAAGAAGAAAGATGTAGAGGCAGTTCTGATTAGAGTTATGCATGAGTTTGAAGCTAAAAGCAAAAAATATGAAACAAGAGTGAGGGGGAACAGAGAGACTAGGCAGTGTCAACACCAACCAGAGAAAGATGAAGGAAGTGATACCCATATCAAGGTTTTGAAGAAGCATGAATTAGGTGGATGGGAGATTATGACCTGTCATACGGATTGTGCAATCCCTGCAGCTTCATTGGTCGCTGCCTAGTTGTTTGTCCCAAGATGTCCTTCTCTAGAGCAAGAAACCTCAATCACAAAGTTACTATATAGCCTTTTACAATGTCCACCATTGTTTTATTGTAATGGGTTGAGCAGACTTAGTGATGCAATTGTCAGGCTACATCTCTGTTGCAACAAATTAACCCAAGATTTTAAATTAGTAAATCAGCTAGTATTATTAGATATGAAAGGTACATATGCATAAGATTTCTATTATGTACCTGCTAAAACATCTAACACACATCTAAAATACTGTTGCTCACAATGGAGTTTACCATCTAATTGATTTTTTTTCTTTTTATGTCTATAAAGATTTTATGTTTCTGTTCCTAATTTCCACAAGAGTTTATTTCCATCTCCAGCATCAGGTTACAATGTTGCACAAGTGATATGGTTTAATTATTCCATTTTTTCAATCTAGATTATTATTGACAGATCCAGGAAGTTCATAATTTTGTACTCACAGCGTGCTCACAGGTGATGTTGTGAATCTTTCTTTATGCACTCATATTAGGGCTGAATTCACTGCAACATCACTCCAGTGTTACTAATTCCCATGACATAAGGGCCATTCATCACCTACCTCCATATGACATAGATTCACACAAAATAAGAGATATTTGGGCCACTAAAGAAAGTAAGGTTATTAATTGCCTGAGGGCATTTTCTGTGTCTCTTTGCAGAATTGGCTCAATGCTATAAAACCTGCATGTCTTAAGAAATCCCTGACACTGAGGCTTCCCATATCTAGTCCTACTGTTACAGCAGGACTATGCAGAGCACCAAGAGCCTAGCCTACTAAATTCTCCTGATGGATTCAGTAAAAAAGTGCTTCCTTTCCTGAATTTTTCCCTAAGTTAACTGAGGCCACTGTTCCAGGGGACTAGAAAAAGAAAATACTCCTGCCCAAACTTTATTTACTCATCTTAAAACTCTGTGTTTCAAAGAGCTCTACTTTAGATACTATTCCTTTTAAGTGACTATAAGAAAAAAAAAATTATTACAGTTGGATTAAGAATGAATACATGAGAATCTGGATGACATGCATAAGCTAAAAGGCAACATAGATTGGCAGAAACTTAGAAAAGAAAAGGTGATGCTGGTTGCCTGAAAAACGCTGCAAAGTGTAAACTTAAGAAAAGAATATAAGAGATTTGAAATGCATCAGGGAATATATTAGTCTGACTAAAATCTATATAAACCCGGATATTGCACAGGACAATTGAACAGAATATTCAAATATATGTGAACAAACAAATTTATTCATTTCCATAAGCTTCTTTCCAGATTTGACCAATACTAACCCAGAAGACATAAAAATGGGCTTTAAGGCAGTTATGGACCATCACTTTTGAGCAAGTCAGCTAGAGCTGATGACAGTGGACAAATAAAACCCCCCACTTTCTTAGTTGTTTTTTATAACCTGGTACAATCATACAATGATGTCCCTGGTATTCTGACCTTAAGTGTCTGAACTATTAAAAATTCAAAAAACTGTCTGAACTGTACTGATATGTATTTATCAGTACTTTAAAAAGTCATTTAAGTGCCATGCAATTATATTAATTTCAAAGTACAAGAGAGTATGATATCTGATTGAAATCTGATTGAAATATATACTACACATGGAATATTTATTTACAGAATTTGTAGATAAGCTATAAATCCATATATTACCATCAGTGGAACACCTATCTTCTTTCAGACTTGTAAGAAAGAATTCTGGACATATTCCTGGAAAAGGTGATCTAGGTTACTAGGGAGTAAATTTTTACCTACTGCCCTCAGGAAAACAAGGCACAACATTTTATTGTAAGTGTTTGACAACAGAAAATGTGAAATTGCTGGAATATAAAGGAGCCTGTTAATTTTTCATTTTGTTTTAAATATTCCATTTCAAAGCTTTAAAAATCCTGTCATAGAGGATGAAAATCAGTATCACTGTGCTTAACAAAGCTTGGCAGTAAACACAGCTTTACCTTTAGCATTTGATCCAAAGTCTGCTGAAATAAGAGATAACTTCTCACTAGCTGCTATGGGTTTTGTACAAGCCTTTGACAAGCTACTTCCCAAGGGTGCCCCAGTCTCTGGACATGGGAAATGTTTGCCTGGGGCCTTTAGTTGCCCATGCAGACACTAAGGCTGCTGCTCTTCTGGTGTTGCTAATGAACACAACCCTGGGGCAACCCCAGCTCTCGATTTACTCAACAGCAGCTCTTTCTGACCAGCAAGGCCCAAATCCATCATTGTCCAGGAAAACGAGTGACACATTGATTTAGGGATCTCCCTTCTCCACATGGAGCTTGTTAATGTTTGGCCCCAGTCTCACCTAGGCAAGCAGAAGGCAAAGGACTCTTACCTGAGCTGAGCAAGAAAAGAAAGAGAAAGGCAGCTTTGCTAATCCCCATTTTGACCCAGCTGGCGTGTGCTGGAAGTTGTGTATGTTGGTGCACAAAGTTTTATTGACTCACACTGGAGTGAGGCAGCATCAAACAAATAAGGCAGGAGGATTAAGTTAATCATTCTCCCTTGCTGTTCCCCCCTTGCCATGGTATGGCTATCAAAAGAACCTTGAATTGAATGGATTACCAAATCAGGCTCAATAATTTCTAATGGATACTGGGAAATGTGAAGGCACTTCTTTTGTGGGACATGTTTTTGTTTTTTTTTCCTCAGATTTCTCGGCATCACTTTGTTAAGGTAAAGATGAGGATTACAGTGGTGGAAAGTATGGGACAAGACAATCTACACACCTAATTCTATATAGTCCTGGGTATTCAGCTTTAGGTCCCAATAGTATTTCCAGTCAGAGACTTGGAACTGCTTTATTGGAACTGCTGCTGATATATGCTCCTGTGTAAGTCAGTTCCCCAAAACAGATCCTGGTAATGCTAACACTGTATCAGAATTGTTTTTAACAGCCTCCAATGCCCTTTCTGGAGGAAAGAAAATTACTTCCCTCAGCTTTTTTCCATTTCTGATTTAGTTTTTGTTGTTCATGACTTGGGAGGCATCATTCACTTTGGTTCAGTGTGTGATGTGCTTTGACCTCCAGGCAAAGCCACTGATATCTCAAGTCTGCCCAGACCTCAGGGTGTATGCAGGGTGCCCCACGCTTTCAGCAACATCTGTCACGTCTGTGAACCCCATGGGGCTCAGCTAAGGCAAGCCAGGCATTCCCAGCCACAGTGCCTTCAGGAGTTTCTACTGGTTTGCTTGGCCAGTCAGAGTAGCCTTTAGCTGGGATTGGGAGGGCAGAGGAGAAAGACAGCTGGGAGGAAGGTGGGAGTCCTGCATATTACCCTCTGTGCTGGGAGTCACTTGGGGTAAAGGTGGTTGAACAGAGAAAAAAAGCCAAAATTTCCACAAAGACACTCATGGTGGAAGCAACCACCACTCATCAGCCTGGAGAAAAGGAGACTCAGAGGTGACCTTATCACTCTCTACAACTCCCTGAAAGGTGGTTTTAGCCAGGTAGGGGTTGGTCTCTCACCAGGCAGTAACTGACGGAACGAGAGGACGCAGTCTCAAGCTGCGCCAAGGGAAATACAGGTTGGATATTAGGAAGAAGTTTTTCACGGAAAGAATAATAAAGTATTGGAATGGTTCACCTGGAGAGGTGGTGGAGTCACCATCCCTTGATGTATTTAAAAAAGACTGGATGTGACACTTGGTGCCATGGTCTAGTTGAGGTGTTAGGGTATGGGTTGGACTTGATGATCTTGAAGGTCTCTTCCAGCCTAGTTATTCTGTGATTCTGTGATTTCTGCTTGGCCAGCCAGCAGGTCTGTACCCTTCAACCACCATGTCAGCACATGCATAGATGAATCCTGGGGACACATGGCTGTGGAAGAGCCAGGCTGTCTTCATGGAAGCCAGGAGCGACTCACAGAGACATTATGGGGACATGAATGGAAGGAAGCGGGACTAGAGGACCATTTGGGGGGAGGTGGGTGGAAGGGCATTCAGGACCTGAAGATTTCCCAGTTTAATACAGCAGAGAAGTAGGGTCACCAAGAGATCCAGTGGGACATAATGAGCAGGGATATGAACTAGAGGGAGCCAAGCCTTGCTTTTTCTGTCAATGACAGCACTGTCTACTGTGTCCTCAGATAGCAAATGCCATAGACTACAGATGCAGAAGTCTGAAATCACTCTAGATCTGCTAGCAAATAGCACGGAAACGTCTTTTCTCTTGGATTTAATTTTAATCTTAGAACAATCAAAAGCAGAGAGATTTTTATGCCCATGTTCATAATAGCAACAAATAAAATCACATCTTTGCTGATGAAAACGATGCTGTAATCCCGCTTCACGTTGTGTGAGATTTTCTGGAGAACGTGCTGTGCTGACAATGTCCAGAAGGGTGCAGCAGAAGATAGCTTTTGGAAAAGTGAGTGCCATTATATTCCCCAGCATGAAAAAAGTGTCAGACCATACTCAGGATACGTTGTCAGGCGATGTTTGTCGACGAGCTAGCTCATATTGCAGCTCAAGCTTATAAGGAAATTTTTTGCAGGTAAATATGCTTTGCTTTTCTTTCTCAGTTTCCCCTTTTCTTTCCTACCTTAATACAACAGGTTTCAAGTTGGTTTGAACTTACATAAATAGGTTCAAAAGCTTTATTTTCTCAATGCAATACTCCACGTAGGAAAGACAGCATGCAAGTGTGAAATACAGATTAAAATCAGAATGAGAAAGACTGAGGGGAAAAAAGCGAAATGTAATATTTTTACTGTAAGGTACTGAAAAACATAATAAAGGTTATGATGCAGTGAAAAATAGAGTCACCTTTTTGAAACAGAGAAAACCCAACACTTTTGTGAGAAAATAGCACAGATTTAATCAAAATTAGGACAATTATAAGGAGAAGAAATTACTTGATTGAAAAGAAAAAGGAATATTGATAAAAGAAATAAGTGAGAGTAAGTTCAAAATAATGTTCTTAAAATTAATTTGGAAAAACACAGATAAAGAGCTGAGCAGTAATGAAAACATACAAAAAAATTTGAATGTTGAGTATCAAATTATAAAATACTTTCATTAGGCTTCCAGCTGGGAGAAAGAAAAATTTGTGCATGCTTGCTCATTCTATACTTTTGCTAGAGAACATGCAGCTCTGCTGCACTGGCTTGGAGTGTGTATTTTCTTTAAGAGTTGAGCAGAGGACTTGTTATTTAATCACAGTGCTACCTCCAGCCACTGACTCACTGAATTCTGTCAGTGGAATCAGAGGCCTTTTAGACAGGTCTTGTGTAAGTTTTAATCACCCTGTACTCAGCTCTGGTGAGGTCACACCTCAGGTCCTGTGTCCAGTTCTGGGCCCCTCCCTACACGAAGGACATTGTGATGCTGGAACAAGTCCAAAGAAGGGCAGTGGAGCTGGTGAAGGGTCTGGGACACAAGTCCTGTGAGGAGTGACTGAGGGAGCTGGGGGTGTTTAGCCGGGAGAAAAGGAAGCTCAGAGAAGACCTGAAATTTTGCCTAGGGAGGTTTTTACATCTTCACAACTAGAAACTTCAGAAACAGGTTTGATAAACATCTGGCAGCCATTTTAGATCTGTACATGTTTTTACACCATGGTTGAACTCAATAATCCTTTTCATTGCCTTTTTCTTCTTATTCTGTGAATTAGATTTGTGACACCTAAACAATTCCTCAACACAGCTATAGAGCAACTCTCCATAAGCCATTACCAATAATGCTTCTTTCTCTGTAGAATGGCTTTTGCACCTTCTGTCTTCCTTCTTTCCTGATACACTCTCAGCTTACAGACATGAAGAGAAGAAATGCATTTCCAGAACTCCAGACCCATTCACTTTAGAGTTGGGCTTGAGGACACTTTTGGGTCCCTTCCAACTCAGAATATTCTGTGATTCTTGAAACACCCATGTTCCCACAGCACTGTGCCCATGACCTGCCTTGGTTATATCTACGTGCCCTGCTCAGCTGGCAGGCTGCAGTTCTGTGCTGTGGGTCACCTCTTAGAGCCCTTTGGTTTCCTTTGGGAAAATACAGCACACTGAATCCTTGCCCCAGGAAGACTGACTGATCAGAATAACTCCCTTCAAAGAAAGAAAAATCTTTTCCAAATCACTCTGGGAATACACAGAAATGTCCTTTCTCAAGACATCTCTAGTATAAGCCTAGAAGCAACATCATTTTATTCAAGTGACGGCTTCCTCTGCCCCAGGGGCACACCAAGCACAGTTGGTTTGCCCCTTCTTTTCACAACATAATTGCAACTTCTGGAGTTGCCCCGCTTTGACAACTGTGTTGTTTTCAGCTGGGGTGCCCCCCAGCTATGATGAGAAATGCAAGTCAGACTTGTTTAGGCCTGATCCCTGGCCTCTGCAAGTTCTGCAGCTGATGAGGGAGATTTTGTGTCCTGCTGGCATCCACCAAACTGGGCTCTGGCTCCCACCCAACATCTGCTTTCCTGCCTCAGGCTCTCACACACCCAGCTGCTCAGCACCAGTACCACAGGCATTACCAGCATACTCCAACTCTGCTGAAAGATCTTGGAATAGCTGGGCAATGAATTATCAGATAATAAAATGCTTTAGGAAAACATCTTGACTAAAATGACCTTGCTAAATAAGAGACTGATATTCACTTTAGTTTATCTGACCCTAACATACTGGTACATGAATGAGACCCACCCAAAGGGCTGAATATTCTCATGGAGAGTGCTCAGAGGAAGGATGCCCTTGTCCATAGTCATAAACAGCCCGTTGTCCAGGCCTAACTCCTTCCAAAACTGAACATTGCTATAGGTTTTCACCTTTGAGGAAGGTTTGAGGTGCAGGCCTAGAGCTCATTTCCTCCTGTAATTGTTTGTCCCCATATATTCTTCCCCTGCATGTGGATACCAACAACTGAAACTTTAATTTGAAATGTAGTGCATACACCCAAGTTTGTGCCTTTTCCTATACTGATTGAAGCAGAAATAAGCCCCCAGAAGCAACCTAATCAGTCTCTCTTCCCTCAAACAGAATCAACTCTATGATATCCTTCCTGACTGCCAGGTTAACAACAACCCCAGGTTAAAAACTTCCCAGGACACCCTTCTCAGGAAAGCAGCTAAGAGCTATCCTTACTGTTAAGGCTTTCCTATGTCTAACCTGAAGGGTTTTGCCTTAGTATACTTCTTTCATATCTTACAGTATGTGGGAAATTAGCAAGGCATCAAATAGCAGAATTGCAAAAAAATAACCCAGAATAGTAGAAGCCTCGTAGTTTCTACTAGTTCCTCTGCATGGATGAACCCCTAAAAGGTTTACATAATATAGCAAATATAATGGCTGGTTTTCTTGAAATGCGTTCAGACAACTAGATGCAATACTAAGTTTGAAGTATATTCAGAGCACCTCAAGTAAAACACACACAAATATTACATATATTTAATATTCATATAAATTGTTAATATCTATTCCGTATTAATGATAAATATCAGCATTGCTAAAGCAAGCAGGCATATGATGGTAGTGCCTCAAAAAGCTTTTTGATAACAGGTATCTGAGCTGACATTATTGTGATGACTGCTCAGAGTGTCTCATAGCCCTCTACAGAGCCACAGTCTTATGGCCACTCCTGTGGCCTGAGACTCTTCAGTTGTGCTCCAGTTGTACCAGCTATGCTGTTCCTTATCCCAGCAAAGCTGTCACACCAGCAATGCAAGAAGGGCTGCCAGGGTGCATCCCTGGTGTTTACTGTGTTTTTCTTGTCTATCCTTGTCCCACAAGTGGTCCTCAAGAATCTTCGTTGTAGCTGCAGACAAAGCCAGAGACCTGCTGGTATTCTGACATGTTAGATAATAAATCCGCTCCTGGCAGATGGTAAACCTTGAGCTAAGGGCTTACTTCCAGAAATTTAGGTCATAAAAAAGCCTGTCCCAGGGTGACTTTACACAAGCAGGTCTCCTCCCCCTGCTGTGAAACATTGTCAGATAGGGACCACAGCAGCTCCTGCAGAGTGCCAAGGTCTCTGCACAGCCAGCCAGGAGAAGGCTGTGCTGGGGAGCTGCCTGTGCTGTGGTTCCTGCACCCTCCCTGCTGCAGGGATCACTGGCTGGAGACAACCAAGGTGGGAGCAGGGAATCAAACAGGAGGGCACAAACCCTTTCCTGATGCAAGGACCATGGAAAAAACAGTCTTGCTCCCTAAGGAACTTCCTATATCCCACCTCTAGACAGGAGCAGCAGCTGGGGGTCACCAGGGCAAGCCCCAGCACTGGGCATTGGCACATCCTTAAGGATGGGGATGGGCTGAGGCCATGCAGGTGGGCCTGGCTTTGTAGGGCTCATGGCTGGTCAGGGCTGTGGGGAGCTGTAGACCAGCCCTGATAGTCAGGGGCTGACATGGTGTCCTGGACCATGGGGGAGCCCTGTGTGCCTGGGCAGGGACAGCCAGGGCTCCTGGTGCCTGACAGGGCAGCTACAGGACAGGGAACTGAGGAAACAGGAGTTTATTTCTCTCCGTCTCGCACCCATGCCATTACTCAATCATCCCTCTCCTCTGCACTTCTCCCTAGACTGATCTGCCATTCACCTCTGTGGGAAAGAGTCCAAGGTCAGTGGCATTTCTGTAGAGAAAAACCTGCAAATGCAGTTTCATTCAGCAGAGAAAGTGAAAGTTCAGAACACCTGACTGCCTCTTTTCTTTACTTGCACAAATGCATCACCAACAAGGACCTTTTTTCCTGATTTTTTTCTGTGCTTACATCTACTGTGACTTTTCCTGAATGGTGCTGGGCAGGGAGCTGGACTGGCACAGGGAAAACTGGCGCAATTGCCTCTTACAGCCCTCGGGAAGAATTTACTCATTTTGTGCAGACATTTCACTGAGCACAGAGATAAAAATCTGCTACGACATCTATTACTATGTGTTTTGTTTGGTTTCAAGTACATGTCAAAACTGACCATAAGAGCAAAACAAGCTAAATACTGGACAATATTTTACATGCATATTCTATAAGCTACATAGCTCTACCTTCACCTTGCTTCTTTCATATTTCTCAGGTATTACATTGCAGTTTATTTTTCTGTCCTAAATGAAGCTTTCCTAAACTAAGGGAGGGAAATCTTGTTCCTTCTCATCTGACAAGAGCACTTCCCACCTAAACCTCTTTTTCCCTGACAGATGTGGTAATGATCAGCTGCATATGCTGTCACAGGTCACTTGTCAGTGACTGAGATTCACCAGCACAAAATAAATACCAAACAAGTGCAATGGCAACATACATTTAATTTTAATGGACTGTCAGCAGTCAACTGAGAGCAGAGGAAGGAGCTAATCTTGTCTGGCAAAATGAAGACAATATACTGTTTGTTCAATTGTAACTAAGAGTGGAGGGATACCCAACATCTTCAGCTTCTGCTCTCCAGCAAATCTGAAACTTAGCTTGTGTTGTTGGCAACTAGGCTTTCTAGAAAAAAAAAAATGGTACTCTCTTTACTGTAAAGGATAAGTCTTTAGGAAATCACAAGAGCTGAAACCATTTCACCTTTAAAGCCACTCTAGAATACATGATTTTGGATATAGTTCCTTTTAACAACAGTCTTACTTTCCTTGGAAACAACTTTATTTGACATTAAATTCCTGCAGCAGAAGCTACTGCCCTTTATATTAGGACATGCTGGCCGATCCACACTGTAATGAACTATTTTTATACTCCTCCCGTTTCTGATGTAAGGTCATGCTACGTTCTTCCCTGATGAGTTAGCAAACACCTTCTTAGCACCACGATCCTCTGTCCTCTGTGCAGCTGTTGCCCCAGTTCTCCTATTGCTTCTCCTCTGCTTCTGGAGCTTCAGACTGCCAGATTATGCAGATTTGTTTCTTGAGACACTGTGATTTTTCACAGCAGAGACTGAAACAGTCTCTGGATACAGTCTTTGGCTCTGTTGCTTCTTGGCTAGAGACACAAGGAGGAGGTATTTGTGTAAAAAGGGGTCTAAATTGGCTGCCTGCTGTGAGAGTGAAGAGAGATCTACCTACCTACCTAAAGGTAGGACAGGTCCAGAAAGTGTCCCTTTGGGCAGTTACAGAAAATGTTTTCCTTTCCTCTTCCCCTGCAATCAAACCTCCATGTGTGAGAACACATCCAGGGACAGAGTGCTTAGTAAATGATAAAGAAAGCAATGCAACCCCTCAACCATCTGCAAAACTTGCAGATTTAAGGAATTGCAAATGCCTTTTTAAGATTTAGCCAGACATTTCCAAATTAAATGCATACTTAGGTCCCCAGGAAAGAGGCCTTGATATTCAGAGACATTGTGCAAATGTGATTTCTATTCTACAGCTGGGCTTCACATTAACATTGCAAAACAAGCCCACTTGATCTGGCAAACTAGAAATGAATTTAACTGTCCATCATGGGAATCCTTCCAGAAAGCATATTAGCTTTAATCACCCTTTTCACAGGGATATAAACTGTTGCTTATGTTTGAAAAATATATTTTCTTTCAACAACCTTACCTACTGCCAGAAGAAGGGAGAAAAGAGGGTTTCTACTAAAGAAGCATCTATACTTTTGTTCCCTGTCAAGGGTATTTGGTATTGCTATGATAGTATGTCTGGCAAATAGAGTGTGCAGCTGGATCAGAATACTGTTTAAAATTCAATAGCTCAGCTGTGTGGCTTGTTCAACAAATTATTCCTCACACTGAGGAAAAGCTAGGCTTTTTCATCCACTTTAATGGTACACGCTTTTAGTGGTCAGATTAGCAATTTATCTATGTACATCTTAAGCAAAAAGTCATAGATAAGCTATGACCAGATCTTCTTTAGAAAGCTTAGATACCCAACATCAGTAAAAAAATCCATAAAAGGAGAGCTTTAGGAGTAAAGAACGTACATAGAAGTGCAGCTTATGCTGGGCAGGGCACAGCCAGCACCTGCATTACTGCAAATTCTTCCGTAACTGCATCTACTTTTGGGTATTTTTGTCACCTTAAATGCATGAGAACAATTAAGGTGGAAAAGGTCTATCCATTCAGTTATCTTCTGAAGATGTGGGAATCATTTTGAGGAATGATAATCCTTTGATTCTCGGGGTTCCAGCCCTTGCAAATAAAGATGGAAAAGACTTTTTATTTGCTTGTTCATGCTGTAATGGTAGTCTACAAACACGGGCAAGACAAGGTTTATAGGTGGACTTAGTATTTTTCTCTTAGATCAGCTATTACAGTTGAAAAAATGAGACAAGTTTTGTGCACACAAGTCCTTCCTTGAGCCTTAAAGCTCATCTAATTTTTTACAGCCATGCCAGCTGTAAAAATGAGTTGTGCCAATAAATGAAGTAGCAAGAGAATCAAGAGATACACAGGGGTGAGTCAGAGCAGGTTGGTTCACAGACATTGAAAGAGCTTATTATTTACTTTGAAGAAAGTATTTTTGTACAGGCTTAATCAGAATTCTAAAATATGACCTAGCTAACCAATTCCATTTTTTAATAAATATGCAGGGATCAATAAGTTTTATATTATCCTGGAATTACGCATAATCTAGAAGAACTGAAATTTGTTTTAATTTTTCTTTCCGTTAATCCTCTAAGAAAAGCTGGACTTTTAACAGATTCTTATTTTCTCCCTAATGCAAGGGACCTCACACACAGAACACCAAATTGCTGACTGGATTTAATACAAAATTTTTAAACAAGAACATCTGGTTGAAAGAGGCTAATCCCACAAAATTTCTGTTTAAGAGCAAAACAGCATTTCGAACTATTTTTGACTCTTGTACAATAGCTGGTATAAAGAAATCCTTTTGTTTTTTAAAAAAAGTTTGATTATGTTAAACATCACCACCAACTTTTGAAAATTATTATTAAAAATATTTGTATGTTTCACATTTAAAACCATGATAAACTAGAAAACTTAGTTCACAGGCAAGGGTGAGATTGACAGTGCAGCAAATGAGTTTATTAATTACTAATTAAACTAGTTACTAATGGTATAGTATCTGTAACCCTACCATGGAGAAAGATTTTACGAGGAAGGTATAAAATCCTTAATATATTACCTGGCATGCCAGATATTTCTGACTAGAGATCAAAAACTATAAAGTTATGCAACCTATGCCTTCTAAACCAGTATGTAACAGAGAAGTATATAGGCTATTATAACAGAGTGCACCCTCCCTGAAGACAAAACAGAGTGAAAAAAAATTAAAGAACCCCAAATCAGATTAGTAGTCTTAAACTAATCTAATTGTCTACTAAATTGTAAATACTACTAATAAAAACTGCCTGGGTAAGTAAATAATCCTTTATCAAATTCTTCTGGTTTTCAAAATATTTTTTGTTTGTTTGAGTTGTTTGCGTTTTTGTCCCTCTCTCTCTCTAGCTCCCCATTTTATAGGATTTTCATAGTAGAAGTAAAAAGGAATGCCTATGCACTGTTAGCCTTTGTTATTTAGGGTAATTCTTTTAGGAAAAATGGCAGGGAAAATCAACATAGGAACAAGGCAAGGTTTTGAAGGACCTAGTTAAAAGTTTTATCAGTTTCTGTTATGTATATGTAAGGTTATTTAGCACAGCATGAGTGAAACCATAGACACTAAGTGCATGGTGATTAAGATGAAAGAACAGTGATATTTTAGGGGACCGATAGAGATATTTAATTTTGTAATGCCTTAATGCTTTGAGTTTGAAAGCTGTATAAGTCAAGTAATAAGAGAACTTTTAGTCTTGCATCTTTTTGAGATAATGAAGTCAAGACACTTGCAAAATTCATGTTGAACTACTGTTACTCTTCTAATAATAGGAGTGCTGAAAGTACAGCATCATCTAATCAAATAAGATAATGAAAGTCTCCTGAGTATATCCTCTAATGCATATTACACGTGTTAAGGTGGAGTCTTCAAGCCTAAACACTGCAAATTTGGTGTTCAGTTTGAAAGTGAACTGTTGCACTAGTGTTCTCTCTGATACATAACATCTGCTCAGCTCTTGCCAAGATGTTAACACCTGTTAGGGTTTTATTTTCTTTGAAAACTTACTAGATATTAATACCTGTCCTATGCCTTTCTAGTCTACAAATGTGCATTCATTATAATAAATTACCCCTATACATATTTTTTTAGGTAATACCTATTCAATTGCTCTTTATCATCTGTACAGAACATGCAATGTGGAAAATAACCAAAGAATTTGCTCAAAAGCTTTTTCAGCTCTTCTGAACTGAAGCAAAAGTAACAAATGAAGACACTGGATAAAAGCCAGCAACCTCTTAACTATAATATTGTACACCTAACCTGCCTTTAGAACTCCAATGAAACAGTGCACTTCTGTCCATACATGTCATTGTAAGCAATAAAAATTTGGCCATCAGAATTTACAAAACACATGCTGAAGAATGAAAAAAGAGTCAGGCTGGCTTTTGATATCTTTGTTGACTCTACAGAGAAATTATCAAAAAATGCATTCTTAAAGAAAGTAAGTTAATGTTACAAACAGCAAAATCCACCACTCTGTGAAAAATTAAAAAAAATTATTTCTAATTATTCTGTGTTCTCCCAGGAAAAGATCAAGAAGATGAAAGTCTTGTGCAGTGGATATTTGAATCTAGTCTAGAGTAGTAGTTACTTAAATGCAGGCTGAAAATTATTCCTGGGGCTATGAGTGCAGATGAATTTTTTGGGCATATTGACATTTCTAGAGGGTGTATTGACATTTCTAGACAGCTTGTCAGTCTTCTTCTTAAAGATGACACTTCATTATATTCTCAGAAAGAAAAGCAATGCTACTTGTGGTGCATTCTCGGAGTGGTATCATTTCTATACAGGGACAATTGTCCTTGGAATGAGGCACTGAAAAATGAACGTGCCACTGCAAAACAAAATATTAAAATAACTATACTGAGATTTGATGGTTCTTTAGAATTACGTTGCATGGCAAAGACCCAAATGCATTATAGCTTCTTTGTTTTCCTCTGCTGCATGTCTTAAATTATGGAGAAGTAAAACCGATTTATGTATCTTACCAGATTATGGGACAACTTTTCACAGCCTCACTGTGATATAAATTATTTCCACATAGGGCAGAAGATTTACAGCTGGACTATGACTTGTTTAAGCAAAGGACCTATTACTATTTTTGACTGCCTAGGTAATTCTGAGGGGGCTCCAGCTGCCTCTTGAGAAAGCACTGTGTCTCCTTCATATCCTGTAACTTTTCTGCTGGCAAGAACCTGAAGATTTCTAAATGACCCTAATTGTCTGTTTTGGGGCAGTGGAATCATACCTCTGATCTGTATACACTGAGGCAAGATGGGTACTAAGGATCTGATACCATTTGGTTGTAAACAGCAGTGCTGAAGACTTGCCTCAACCTGCCCTATGGAGAAGTCTTGGAGCTGGACACCTCATATGTTCCTGGATTTTGTGTCCTCCAGTGCTGAGACTCAGGAACAGCTCTGAATTTGCCATACACAAAACTGAAGAAGGAATCCCTTCCATTTCCACCAAATCAGACCCTGAAAAAATCACACCTAATTCCAATTGCCAAGTATAAGAAACTTCTAAAACAGAAGGCTTCTTTGCTGTCTATTTTCTTTTGCCTGCATAGCATCTGGAAGGGAAAATAATCTTTGTGCTTGACTGTTGCTGTGATGGCTTTTAGGTAAGTTCTAGAGGACGGAGACTACCAAAGCTACATACTGCCATCTAAAAGGTGTGAGGTTTTAGAACCTCCAGGTGCCTCTTGGGCACCCACGCTGTTGGGTTATGTTCTTCTTTAAAAAGCCAAGCAAGTTAATAGTTACTATAAAGTTATTTATTGCAGAAGCACATCAGTCTCAAAGGCAAAAACAAAGCAAAGCAATGGCAAAAGCACATGGCATAAAAGCAAGTGGCAAAAGCAAGTGGCAAAAGCAGTGGCAAAACTGCAGTGGCAAAATGCAATGGCAAAATGCACATGGCATAAAGCCATGGCATAGAGCCCCAGCTCTCCCTAATGCATGTTCTTTTATAGAAACTTCCCAACAAGCTAAGACACAAACTTGGACCAACACTTCTTAACCTATTAGAATTCTGGTTTCTTAGCACGCGAGGCTACGTATGGACTACGTACATGGCCTATCTTGTTCTAACTGAAAAATTTAACCAATATTCTTAACTCTAAATTTATTATGTCTGAAGCTAGGTTCTTGGAGCCTCTGAGGAAACACCAGTATGTTTTTCAACCTTCACTAGAACATGTACTACTTCTCAGGCATCTAAGACCTTTTACTTACTAAAAGCACTTAAAACTTATTCCATTTACTTAATCACTCCATCTTCTCACTTACTCATTCCATCCACTCACTTACTCATTCCATCCAAAGGCTTTAATTCAATCCCTGCACTCTGATCTCTCTCTGAAGGATTCAGAGACACCCCTGTCTTACTGACTCCAACAAAAAGGCATTCACAGCCAAAGCCTGTCCATGGAGAACCTCTCTCTCCCATAGTTTAGCTCGATGTCTTCACGGCCTATGGGAGTGCCTGACAAAAGACTGGAAGTATGGTCATTAATAATACAGCAGATCAGTGAAAAAGTTGAGAGCAAAGGACCCAGAACAAAGGACCCAGAACAAATACAACCTTTATGAGAGCCAGAAATAGGTGTAAGATTCAGCTGCACAGAGAAGGGGATGTTTCAAATGGATACTTCATCTGTTTTTATTGTAGAATGCACTGAAATACAGAGCATACTGAAAGGAGGGAACAAGCCATCCCTCTGGCTAATTCTTAGAATGTTAGTTTATTTTAATTTATAATGGATGACATTTTTCCTTAGATTTTAATGTAATTTTTGGTAGCAGTTGAAATCTTATATTTTGAATGTGCACACTGCTTTCCAGGAGAGGGCAGTCCATTCCCAGGATCAGTTGGCTCCCACCAGGTTCTTAATCCAAGAAATGTCCAGAGACAGAAAGTTTTTCTGGCAGGGCACAAGCAAGACCCCAAGACGTGGGTACATTTTATACAGCGTTGTCTTGGATAAGAAAAACTAAAGGTTCTCTACTGTCTCCCTGAGGAAGAAAGAATGTAAATATGCTAGTGGCAAAATATGCTACTAGCAAATATTACTAGTAACCAGTAATGTGTAAAAAGGAGGCATTCCACAGAAGTGGAATGAATGTATAACCACAGGTATACAAGGGCTAATGAATACCATATCCAGAACTTTGGCCAGGGAAGAGTTCTTTCTATCACACAGTTATTGTAAGTCTAACAAGTGCAAGTGCCAGATTCTGCATGTGTGACAGGGCAACCCAGGCTGTGTGTATAGACTGGAAAATGAGAAACTGGAAACAGTGCTGTGGAAAGGGACCTGAGGGTCCTGGTCAATGGGAAGTTGAACATGAGTCAGCAGTGCCCTGGCAGCCAGGAGGGAAAACCCTGGCAAGGGAGGGGATTGTCCCACTCTGCTCTGCACTGGGGCAGCCTCACCCTGAGTGCTGGGGTGCCATAATATAAGAATGACATTAAGCTACTAGAGAGTGTCTGAAGAAGGGCCATGAGGATGGTGAAGGGCCGTGAGGGGAAGACTTACGAGGAACAGCCAAGGTCACTTGGTTCATTGAGTCTGGAGAAGAGGAGACTGAGGGGAGGCCTCACTGTGTTCTTCAACATCCTCACGAGGGGAAGAGCAGGGGCAGGTACAGATCTCTTTTCTATGGTGACCAGTGACAGAACTTGAGGGAATAGCTTGAAACTGAATTGAAGAGCTTTAGGTTGGATATTGGGAAAAAATTTCTCACCCAGGGAGTGGTTGGGCACTGGAACAGGCTCCCCAGGGAAGTGGTCACAGTGCTAAACTTGACAGAACTCAAGAAGCATTTGGACAACACTCTCAGGGCCCATGGTGTGACTTTTGGGATGTCTTGCACTGGGCCCTGAGTTTGACTCAGTGATCCTGCTGGGTCCATTCCAGCCCAGCATATCCTATGATTTTATGATTCTATTAGGGCATAAAAGCTCTAGACACAGACAGGAGCTAAGACTGGACTTTAATTTAGTGTAATTTCATTCTCCAATTAATTTCATTACTTTTCATATTTTTATAGAACAATGTCAGGGTTTTTTTCTGGAAACACAATGTATTGAGTCAGTCTGTATTTCTTCCCCTTACAATCATGCTTGTGCTCCTTCTACTTGTCTCTGCCAGGTATGTGACTCATCCAAGGGAGCTTTGAAGTCTGCTCTGGAGTAAAAAGCAGGGTAGCCACATCAACGAGATCCAGCAGCTAAAGTAATTAGCCTTAACAGCGTCTGGAAGAGCCACTCCTGAGCTTGTCTGAGATAGTATGTTCATGTATTGTATTTCATGGCTACTGACACCCACAGGAGATGCTGACTCCTGAGCTGGTGCCACAGCACTAGTGAGGTGCTCAGCAGGAGTTAGTGAGTGCTCTTGTGGCACTGCGTCGTAACCTGCACTGCAGGATGTAATAAATGTAATTTATACATGTAGTAAAACTCAAGGAAGGAGAAGGCGGTTTCTTCCACAAAATGTCAAAGGAGTTGATTTTATCCTTCGAACTCATTCTCCCATGAACTCCATTTGCACACACAGGCACTTGAAGCACCTCTTGGCTTGGACCTCTGCATCCAAGTGGTCTCCCCAGGATCACTGGTGGGACACGAGGGATTCTGGTTCCTGAGTCCCCATCATGTCTCTAGGGTTATTTTTGATTTGCAATGGCTAAAAAGTTTTTGGACAGATCTTTTACATCATTTAGGAGTTGGGGATGTAATGGGGCAGTCCTTTTCTGCAGTTTATCTTCCTGATCAGTTACAGAAAAAGGAATGGCACAATGGGGTGTGTAGTCATTAGTTCAAGTGCTATGAAAGGAAGGTCAAGGCACAATACATACCTTTCAGCTCTTACATTTTACTTGGAGGCTAAAGCATATATCACCTGAGTAATAATCTAAGAACTGAACTGTAGACTAACAGAATATTTTGATTTGCTTGGAGAACCACACAGAAACTTGAAATACAGTCATGAACAGTAGTATAGCAAATCAGTGAGTACATTGACAGGATCAAATAATTAGAAAAATAAACTTCTCAGAGCAACGTACTTTCTACAGGCTTGCAATAAGGATAGAAAAAGATATAGTCAGTGGGTTAGGATGAAAAGCTTCATACTACAGACATGAAGAACAAAGGAATTAATTGCTAGGGAAGCATACTGGTTGTTTTTATTAGGAAGGCACTATTAGGTTAGGAATATGTATGAAACTTTGAATTTAATCTCTGTTCACTATATTATCTGGAAATTGGACCTAGATATTTCCTAAATTATTTTTAATCCATTTGCTATCTCACCATCTACCCACATTACAGTCAAATCCACTTTCTACAAGTTCCTTCAGAGTCTGAGACAGGTGCTGAAGGTGAGTGCATTCAGTAGGCAGGAATATGTATCCTCCAAAGGGCAACAATGATTGTAGCACAGTCTCTGTTTCCTCCTACTCTTCAGTGGTACAGTGTATTGTCTAGGTGGGCAACTATAAATAATCATGAATATAAATAAGTGTGCATAAAAAAGACTAAGTTTGAGAACTCTTTTTTCTTTTGCAGTACTCAAAGGGAAATTTTTGTTAGCTGAATTTTCCTTTTCCAGAGAATTTTACCTTTGCCTTCCCCTTCATTGAGAGTTTTAAACCTGTGAACTTGAGGAAGCACTAGGGTTTCTGTTTGTTTCTGAATTTGCCTTCATTAATCTGTGGTTGTGCCTTGTGACATCTCCCTTGCCTTAGCCCACTCCCCAATCCTAAACCATCTGCCATTCTTGCCAGACCTCAGGTATAACCTGCCACAGTGCTAGGATCATACTTTCTCTTGCTGATTCAGATAATTGCACAAATGCCCATCCTCTCCTCAGCAGCAGCATCTACAGCTCATCTCAGAGGGTGATCTGTGTCCATGCCCAGAACTGGGTGTACTACTAACTCTCTAGATAAATATATACAGTCTTTTCCTTGTACTTCCCTCATCCCAATGCTGGAATGTTCATGCAATGCTCCTAGTCCTCCCAGCCCAACTGGTAATGATTTCAGTGTCAGGATGTCCTTTGTTGAAGAGGGGACAAAGACTACGTCTATCCTAGTAAACTAAATGTGACCAGAGCCTGGACCTGCACGCTATCCCATGATGGAGCAAGCTGTTCAAACATTAGCACATTCCCTGGCACAGCTCTGGCCCATGCTGGCCAGCATGGTCTCACAGAGTGCCAAAACATAGTTTGGGAGCTGACAGAATCTGGGGGCTTTTTCAGTGAGCAGGGCAACTGTGTATTTCTCTCTGGATTAAATCCAGCAGTGTTTGTAGAGTCTTAACTGCAGCCTGTACAAATGTTCTGACTGGAGAAGTGATGCCCCATGACGTAGCATTCCTGCTTATTGACATTTGTGAGAACATATATGTAACTGTAGAAACAAATGACTTTTTTTCCTTTAAATTCCCATTTAAATGGAACCATTTCTTTCATAAGTAGGATTTTACTGTAGAAGTAAAAAGGTTCTCTTTTTCTTTATCAGAAATTGAGAGAACAAAAGGTGAGCTCTGTATCATTTTTAGGTTGAAGGATGCATGAGCACATATGCATGTGAATTTGAGTGAGGACTCCCAGCCAACAATAGTTATAATTAATTCATTGAGCGTTTCCCCACGTAAGAGCTTGCACTGTGATGACTGGATAGGACAGAGATCACTGGATGGGACAGTGAGGGGAATGGTCTTTCTCTCCCCAAGAATTTAAAAGAGCTCAATAAATTTTTGCATCCTGAGTCAGAACAGGGACAAGGTCTCCAGCAGTTTCACAAACAGAATAATTTCACACACACAAAAAATTGTTGTTCAGAAAAGTGTGATTTAGGATGGAACATAAAATTAGAGATGAGTTGTTGGCAGTTTTGAACACAGATTTATGTGGAAAGAAGTCACAATACACTGGGGGGATTTGGGGAAAAAAGATTGATGAGAAAGCTGAAAAAGAGTGAGTTAAATTAACAGTATTTGTCTTATTGTTGCCATTACAGTTTACAGCTAATGGTAGCCTTGCTACAAATTGTGATTACTTTGCCATATAAAACACAGTCCAGGTCACTGATGAATGACAAGCTGTTCAATTTTTCCATCTATTGCTCTCTAAAGCACTTTAAAGGCTATTGCAGTTCTCACAAATATTTGTAAAGAGATGGTTTTGGAAAGCAGACAGCTATTTTGCCATATGTCTGAATTGTTGTTCTTCAATATGTTCTTGAAGAGTAATGACAACTCTTAAAATTTCAAGGGCAATTTAAAGGGATCCTCTTCATTTACATTTAGTCCACAATTTGAATTTTGTGAAAAAATGACGGAAGGGTCATATTTAATATTTGGAAATATGATTTTTTTTTTTTTTAAATCCAGCACATTCTCTTCTACTTTTTAGTACTGTAAGGCAATTGTGTGGAAAGTAAGAGCAGCTGGCTAACACAAAAAATGCAAACCAATCATACGCATTTGGGAGATCCCTTACTGTTCTGTTGTGACAATGGGGCATCACCAAGCTCCAGGCTTGCCATTCCTTTCCTGTGAAAGAAACTGATCCATGGTAATTCAAACTTCTGCATTGACATATCAGCATGTGTAATGAATAGCAGAAATCAGTCCCTTAATTTAATTTATTGTTGAAATTTAATCCCCCCCCCCAAATCCCCCTAGCATTTAGGAAATATGTAAAAGTGATTTAGAAACAGCAGACAGATTAGTAAGCAGTCACGAGAATGATTGAGAACAGAGACCAGAAGGCATTTTTAGGGGTCTCTGGAACAACTTCATGCAACAGATGGTACTTGGTAGGAGCACTTGCATTTCAATTTCACTTCGGCATGCTGCATTTGTTTGTATGCAAAGCCTTCACATACAGCTCCAAAATTCCTTGAAATATAATTTTTCATGAGTAAGATTTAGGAGATTAATGTCCAGGACTGAAAAAAAAATAGATCGTTATCCTTACATTTTTTTCTCTCCTCATTTTCACTTTTCCCCCACCCACATGAAATAAGAAATGTGGAATCCAGCAGTTTAATTTTACCACCTATCTTTAGTTGTGTTCTTTCTGATACATTCTTATATTTTCTTACAGATAAAAGGTAAAAATAGAAGTCTCTAATTTGTCAATCAGCAAACTTAAAATCTTCAGTATCAGATCCCACAGTGATTAAAAGTCTCTATTTTCTACCCCTGGCTGAGAAAGATTTCCAGCATGCACACAAGGTCAATAAATAATCAATGGTGCTGAGGAATGTTTTAATAGAGACTTTTACATGATCCCACTCCACCAGGCTCAGAAGTGTAGATCAGAAGGGAGGTTGAATGAGAGGCTGAAAAGAAAAATGTGAAAAGTCAGCTGGAAATGGGAAACTGGAGACAGTAGGAAAAAGTGAGAATAAGAGACAAGAAAAAGGTATGATGAGAAGCACTACAGGCTACAGAGAAGTAGAAGTACTCTACGCTTAGGAAAAGCCAAACCTAAGTCCTTTCTTCTATGCATAGTAGCTGGACTTTGTCAAACTACATTTTAGTGATGCATTTAGTAATGAATAAATCCAGTCTTAACAATAGAAATGCTCTAAATTCACATGTAAAGTAAATACCTGATTCAAAATAAAACAAACACAGAAGGATCTAAATGTTGTGTCATACTTAAATATATCATACTTGGTTTGCACTCTGGGATGCCACAGTAATTCAGTGTGGTGTCAGGACCAGTTGTGAAACACCATGGTCTATTTTCATTCCCATCAGGTTTCCTGCAGTAGTATTTTTCAAGTCCCACATGAGTGAAAATTTAATCTCTAAAGCTGTAATAGAAAGGAAAATATCATTACAGAATAAGTGAAGCTTTTTTCTTTTTATTTTTTCCAAATGTTTGTGGCTCAGTTCATGCAACCTGAAAGCCAAGAAAATGGATACTCCCCTTGTGGATCCCATGTGTTTTCCTGAATATTTTTCCCTAAGATAAGCTGTCATAAAAAGTCTCTCCATTACCCTGGAAGAACCACCAGACACATATTCACAGTTTACAAGGAATTCAACAGTCCCAAAGGGCAACAGTACTCCTCTGTATTTTTGTGAAGCATCAGCTATTTGACTTTTATTGCCCTTCCTATTGTTCTAACCTACAAGGTTTAAAAGAGGTTCACATAAAGAACTGTTGACTTTTTTTTTTTTAAGATATAGAGAAGACACTGATTAAACAACAGACGTTTTCCAGTAACACACATCATATCTGTTTGAATCCACTTGAAGAGCATCCTATTTTTATATGCAATAAGAAATCTTCATCAACATGTAGCCATAGAAAAGAGTGACTGTTTTATGCCTTTACTAATAGTGCTTTTTAAAAGTTTGGAATTCAGAAAAGGAGGATTAAAATTAGGATTGCTAAATTGTGAAATATTTCTTAGCAACAGACAAGTAGATACAGGAGCAGTTCCACATTTCAGAGTGTTTAATAGATGTCATTTTAACTGAGATGAAATAGAACATTGCTTTAGACTTTTAAAAGTCTCATTCCAAGAATGTCAGGGACACATTGTCATTTAGACTATATATTTTGCCATAAAACAACTATAAAGGGATAAGCAGTGAAGTGACTCTGGATAACAGGTTATGCAAATAGGGCAGTTTCTCTTGCATTACCCCAGCCAGCCATTTTCATACCAGAGTGATTACATCTTGTTTTCTCAAGACTGGATTCTATATCTTAATCCCCTCCTTAAATAATAGAGATTTTTGCAGCAGCTTGTTAGGAGCATGGCACTCATTTTCATGCCTGTGCCAGCACCTCCAAAAGTTATTTCTCAAAGAAAAATGTTATATCTGCAGATTCTGTTGATAGGTCTTTAATGTGGAACAAAATTACTAATATTTGTGCATTAAATCTATATATGACTATTTTCAGAAAATATATGAATAATTTAATAAAGATCCTTGATTTTTTGTAATTCTCAGCTACCATAGGTCTGATGCTCTGGCAGTGACTGGAGCTGGTCAGGAAATCTGAAAAATCACAATGCGACTTAATAAACTTGACACTGAAAATATCTGGGTTGGACTCAAATGTAAGGGCAAATAAGTATTTCCCAAGCATAGAAATGCAAGAGAAAGACAGCTTTCCTAATCCCTATTTTGGTCCAGCTGGCTGGGCTTGAAGCTGTGTGTGTGAGTGCATAAAATTTTATTGATTCCCACCAGAGTTATGCATCAGCAAACAAATGTGGTAAATGAAGTTAATAATTTCCTCTGTTCCAACCTCCATTTTTTCATCTCCAAACATGACCTGGAATGTAAGATGTTACAAAATAACATTTAAATGTTTGTACTAGCTGTTGGGAAAGGTAAAATATGCTTTTGTCTTACTAAATACACTTATTTCTCTTAACTAAAATATAGATAATACTGCTGAAAATCATGGACAATGTCTCTGAGCAGAATCCTGGTCTCTGCATGTTCAATCCCAATTGTCTGTGCTGTAAAAGGGTTACCTACATGATAAGGAATACAGGACTTAAAAGGACTTCAATCCATTTCCCTGCAATTGGAGAGTTGTATCATGTCATCATACATAAAAATTTATCAAAGTTCATTGTAAAATTGTGGATGTAGAAATGTTATCTCCTACATACTACTCCAAGCAGGAAGGCTGCTTTTAACTCTTACAGACCCGAAAAAGACATAAAAGCAAGGACTGAGGTAATCTGGGAAGTAATCTCAAACTTCTCTAACAGGATCTCCTAACAGAAGCCTGTGTGCTGAAAACTGTTTTCAAGTGTCTGCAAAGCCTAGTATTGCATAGCCTCCATAGAGGCTGGCTTTCCCTGGAGTCCCAGTGGCTTATTTCAAATGACTTTCACTTGTGGAAGTTCCTAGCTCCATGGAGAGAGGAAAGATGCTTTAGTCTAGGGAGGCAGTGCCACCTGGGAACCAAGCTCATGGCAGATGGGGAAAACCATTTCAACAGAGGGAGAAAAAGCAGCACATAGGGTTTTATTCTCCTTTGGCTTGTCAACTGCTATTTAGAAACTGCAGTTTTCTAGAAAGAAGGGCTGAAAACAGTGCAAAATACACAATAGTCCTGTCATTTGAATTCAGTGGTCAAATTTCTTTACCAGACAGAGTCTCAAGCACTTAGGGTCTCCATGCATCGGCTGCATGATGGAATAATTAACATTGATCACAAGCTTGACCATGTTCAGGTACACTCAAGGACAGGAGTAGCATTCCACATTATCTTGACAAACTGGAGGAGCAGTCAGGGAAAAAAAGGGCAGTGTAAGGCCTTAATTTTGTCCAGATAAAATAATTATGGAAAATTTAGTGGAAAATAGGTAGATGTATAGGAAAAGTGAGAAAATGAAACTGATTGTTCACAAGCTGAAGAAGAGTTAGTACCAAGATCATCCAGTTTTGACATACCATTTCCAAAGGCAGTGTGAGAGGCCACACTGAGAACGGTCAATAATCTTGAAATATTATTTGTGAAAAAAGCCTGCAAGACAGGTGTCTTGACATCAAGAGAAAACTAGAAGTTCTGTGGCCGTGGGTAGGCAGATATTAAGATGTTCAAGAGGCTCTGTTTTCATAATGGATAGGCTTAAATTTAAATTTGGAAGACTCAAGGCAGACACAAAGCATCACCAACTGGTCAAAGGAGGTAATTGTCCCATTCTGCTCTGCACTGGTCACAAGGTGACCTCACCTCGAATATTGTGTGCAGTTTTGGATGCCACTATATAAGAAGGATATGAAGCTATCAGAGTGTTCAAAGGAGGGCAACAAAGATGGTGAAAGGCCTTGAGGAGAAGACATATGAGGAATGGCTGAGGTCACTTGGTCTGTTCAGCCTGGAGGAGAGAATCCTGAGGGGAGACCTCACTGCATTTGTAGCTTCCTCATGAGGGGAAGAGGAGAGGCAGGCACTGATCTCTGCTCTGTGCTGACCAGTGACAGGACCCAAGGGAATGGCCTGAAGCTGTGTCAGGGAAGGTTTTTGTTGGATATTAGGAAAAGGTTCTTCACCCAGAGGGTGTTTGGACACTGGAACAGCTCCCCAGGGAAGTGGTCACAACATCAAACCTGACAGAGTTCAAGAAGCTTTTGGACAATGCTCTTGGGCAAATGGTGTGACTCTTTAGGGATGGTGCTGTGCAGGGCCAGAAGATTGACTGGATGACCCTTGTGGGTCCCTTCCAACTCTGCATGTTCTGTAATCCTGTGATCTGTCATGGCACAAAAAGAAAGTTCTGAATTTAATCAGCTGAAAAAATTCCTTAAGGACAAGTTACAAACTTCTCATAGAACTGATGTAGAAAATGTTGCACTGTTGTAGGAGAGGAGGATAGAACAAGTGGACTTGAGTTTTGGAATGGACAACCAAAATGAGATATTTTTTTGAATTATACTTACCAAGTTCAAATAGTGAAACCTGGGAATGCTAGAGGGGAAAAATGACCCAAAATGAAAAGGAAGATGAAGGGACTGTCCAAAAGACAGATTGATAGAGGGATTTTCTGAAACTCGGTACCTCTCCCCTGAGCTCCAGCATTCAGTCAGGTGAAATGATAGCACCTGGGGAATATACAGTAAAAATTTTGGCATCTTACTTGTACTAAAAAAGAAATGTAGAGTAGACTTCAACCCACTTAACTTAAGATAAAGTTAAGATATTTGATAAATACTGATTTCTAACTAGTCTGTAACTAATTAGTCACTACTCAGATTCCCTTTCCAACCAGATGAGGAATAAGTATTTGGAAACAGTTTGTCTGACTAAACATATATGTCTGCTTTGGGATGAGCCACATCCTGTGAATTCTCATTTCTCTCATCGACTACAAATGGAATTTAATGTGATGAACTTGTCAGGAGACATCTACACTGTAGATCTCTCCATTTGATCAGATAAATCCACCTACAGTGTACATAGTTGCATTGAAGGAAAGCTTGCTTCATTTCCATTTGCTCCCAAGAATATGCTGAGCAAGTTCTACTTCAACATGCTCCCCATATTGCCATTAATGGGGAGGAAAGAGCTGAGAACATTTGGGTATTTTCATTTACTTTTTCTTTTCTTTTCTTTTCTTTTCTTTTCTTTTCTTTTCTTTTCTTTTCTTTTCTTTTCTTTTCTTTTCTTTTCTTTTCTTTTCTTTTCTTTTCTTTTCTTTTCTTTTCTTTTCTTTTCTTTTCTTTTCTTCTTTCTGCTGAGATACTAGGTGCAAAAAACTGATTTCTCATCAAATTGGTTGGGGCTGGCCAATCACGTGGCAAAAGATAGCTGAGAAAACAAAAAGGTGAAGTACTTTCCCTTGCCTGGAAAAGGAAGAAACTCTGAGGAAGAGATATTTACAGGAGTGAAAAAGATTTTATGTTATAGGTAGGAGTCACCTAGCTGGTTTTGGAGATCCTCAGAAGTTGCTAAAGTTTCGGCATTTTGACATGGTCTCGAAATAGGACAGTACATGCCTGTGAAGTTTTTTGTGATGACCTGTGAGGTACTGTGGTGCAGACTATTACTTAGGATGACTGCAATATCTAAGCAGCTTTGCCACTCAGAGCCCTAAGTCAGGATGTAAAATTGATAGAGCATTCATTTGTGCAGTTTTCCACAGTAGTAGCCCTTTGACACCCTTTGACAAAGTTTCCTTATTTTCCATATTACAGACATGTTCATACTATCAAAACAGGTTTTTGGCATTTCCATGTGTGTTAAGCTTACCACTAACTGCTTTTTTCTTTTTATTATTTAGCTTTTATTGTCACATCATTAACTGGTGATATATTCTTTCCTCTGCACAAACCAAAATAAAAAAGCTAAACAGGCAAATGAATGAACCACTGCTATATTTCATTCAACATGTACATGAAAATCAGATCATCAAAGTGCTGCTGCAATCAAAGGGAGTTGTCACAGACTTCAATGGAGTCAAAATGTCATCACTGGCAATATATACAGACAACTGACCAAGCTTTAAAATGTAAATGCGTAAAGAAGAGAAACTGAATAATAGCTGGTCTATTTGCAGTGCTTTATCAGTATTTTCAGTTCAAAGTAACATAACTTTTTCTTGTGCTTTTTCTAAAGTGTTGTTATGAGTTTAACAAAGATTTTCTCCAGAGCATATCTGCCTAAGTTGTGGCATCAAAGTCTAAATTCATGCATACTTGTAAAACTCAGGTTAGTTCACTGACATATCTTGGATGTTATCATCCACAATTTATTTCCTTAAAATAACAATGCACACTGTCCTGTTGAGAATATATATGCTGATATTAAAAAGCCTAGAATATTATTAATATTTCTGTTTGTGGATGAATTCAGTTCATGTTTCAAAATATCTTGAGTGAAACTTCACAAACATCTGTTTTATTTTACACGCAGGATACTGGACTGAGAAATGACATACATTTCTCTGAAATTCTCACAATTCCTCACTGAGTACTAATGTCTGAGGACAAAGAATAATGTAAGAAAGTATATTTTTTTCCATTGGAAGCACACACACACATACACACGCGCGCACACACACACACACGCGCGCGCCACATGTTCAGCTCTTTTCTGTAGCAGGCAGCATATGAAACTATGAGGAAGAAGAGTCTCTTCTTTCAAGTCTTCTTTCTTTCAAAGAATCTGGAGAGCTCTCAGTTGAAGGCTGCACAAGTATTATAGTAACACTGATATGCTAACTTCCACTGATACTCTTTCATTTCAGTAGTTGTGCCCATTTTTTAACTATATCACTTTGTCATGCTCACTATACTTGTTTATTGCTGAGGACAGTAAGGGCTGAAAATCACCACTCAAGAATGTGGAACACCAATGAAAATATCTCCCTTCTCCACAAAATTATTTTCATTTCCTGAGGGAAAAAGCAAAAATAGGAGTAAAATTCATACCTTCTATATACTCTCTAATTGTTCTACCTCTAATTTACAAAATATTTTACTGTGGTTGCAATTAATGAGCATTCTGTAAGAAAAGTGGGAGGCAGCCTTTTGTCCTTAGGCAGCAAAAAGACATACAGTGTAAGTACAGACATGTGATCTGAAATCATACTTCAGTTTGGGCAGAAGAAAGTACTGAAACGTTTTTTGCTACTGAATCTGCCTTGGTCTTTGGATCAGCCAAAGGGATGGAAGTTAAAGTAGGCCTTGCTTTTAAAAGCAGTGAAACTGAATTTTTGCTGATCCAACCCACCCTTTGATCTTACTACATATCTGCATAAATTTTCCTTAAGAAAGGGCTGTTCTGTGAATTTATGGAATAGTGCTGCTTGTGAATTTTTATTTGGAAAAAGGCATTACCAGGACAAGCTCAAAAATTATAAAGATCCTAGTAATCACAACATTGCATGTAGGCAGGAGGTATTTGGTTTCCAGCTGAGTTAATTTCCAACTCCTTTGCTATTTCCTAGCCCATTCCACTGAGCTAAATTTATACGGAAACTTGACTCTAGTCCCTTCTCTTTTTCCTTCACTTCTTTCTCCCTTGTTGAAATGATTAAAAGGACCAGAAAGGAAAAAGAGGAGTGACTCGAGATCAAAATGTCAGTGCTGATGGAGAGGAGAGCTGTGCAATGGAGAATTTAAACATGATACCCAGAGAGAGATTTTCACCTGTTTTTGTTTGCAAAGTCACAGAAACATTGCAGAGCACTGTAGCTGTTATTTCCAGAGCTGGATGGCTCCCATTGTAGGAGTGGTGTCTTGCTAATTTGAACAGGCCTGCAATGATAAAGTAACAATAAGGAAGGTATGAATAAAGGTAAGAAAATTCAAGGTCTTTTTCTTATCTTGCAGCTTGTGAGATGGATAACTAAATCGCTGGCACTTTTCTTCTCTTCCCAGTAAAGTAACTGGTTATTGAAGTAAGAACAGCTCACAATAGCTTTGCCTTGAATATATCCTGCTCTTGAGGGTGCAAAGGTTTGACTCTGGCAAGTGTATTGAAGGATTCCTGTGTCATTAAAACCAGGTGAAAAAAGAGGTGCAGACATGAAATAAAAAGCAGAAGTCTAAGCACTTAAGAAGGCAATGACTGAAACACTGGCAATAAAAGGATAATGAGAGACAAAGCTATGAAAATGCTATGAAAGGCATTAAATAGCAAGACAAAAATCAAGGTTTCACATCCACTTGATCTAGAAAACCTCAGTATCCAGTAATTATATCTAATTACTATATTTATTATAATTATTATATTTAATTACTAATATAATAACATTTTATTTAATGAGCAAATACATTTTAGAGAAAAAAACCTGTATACACAGCATATACACCATGTATACACACTGACGTGCACACTCATGCACCATGTGCACTCACTACTCTCTCTGCCAGTATGACCTGCGATCTCACTCCAGTTGCTGCACTCAAAACCTCCATACACACATGCACACACAATAGAATGTCATCCAGAAAAGCAGAAATGGAGTTTTGTAAGGTGGTGGATAGAGTCACAAGGGTAAAAGTGAGAAAGCTTGTGGGCTGAGATAAAGACAGTTTGACAAGTAAAGTTACACATGCAAGCAAAGGAAAACAAGGAATTTATTCAACACACCCCATGGGCAAGCAGGTGTGGAGCTATCCCTAGGAAAGCAGGGCTCTGTCACATGGAATAGTACTTGGGAAGACAAACACCATCACTCTGAATGTTGCCTCTTGCTCCTTCCTCTCCCAGCTTTAGATGCTGAGCATGACACCATATGATACGGGATAGCCCTGTGGTCAGTTGGGGTCAGCTCTCCTGACAGTGTCCCTTTCCAACTCCTTGTGCACACCCAGCCCACTCGCGGGGGGGGGTGGGGTCAGAGGCAGGAAAGGCCTCTGCTCTGTGTAAGCTGTGCTCAGCAATAACCGAAACATCCCTGTGTTATCAGCACTGTTTCCACCACAAATTCAAACCACAGCCCCTTACCCGCCACTGTGAAGAAAATCAACTCCATCCCAGTCAAAACCAGCACTGGAAGAAAGCAAGTGTAGGGAACATGAAAGGAAACAATAGTTTTTATCAGACAAGTAAGTGGAAAATTAGACACAGAGCTTCCATTTCAAATGTATTTTATCAGGGTAGGAAATTGAGCCAGCAGCAAGTCATGGTCTCCATGAAGTGCAAGTATCTGCACAGCTTCCTTCCACCATACACACATAGACAGAGCTATTTCCTTTGCTACTCTGCATATTTTTCCCCTGATATCTGATGTTTCACAGCTCTCCACTGATAAATATATTGCAATGACAGTGAAAAAGGAGTAGATAGCAGTCATGGGGAGTGGTGTAACAGACAGTAGGCACAGTGTTGTTCACAGAATCGCAGTGTTCACTTGTTTTTCAAAGTGAATGAGCTTGGTGACCTTTAAATCTGTTTGTGCTGCTTCTGCAGTTTGTTTTTTACCCGCGGCCACTCCACCCAAGCCACTGGACCCTGTTACATGTTCAGCACATCACAATTCTGGAACAGGCCATTATATATGCAGTAAGTAGAAAAGTGTTTTTAAACTTTTGCTTTCTTTAGGTTCCAGTCTTGCCTGGGGTTTTTGATTGCTTTGGTAGCTCTTTTTTTCTTTTGTTGTACAAGATCTGAAAGAACTGTTTATTATTAAATATGACTGTTATCTTGATTGGTATTGCTATGAGTTCTTCTGACAGTGATTAGGACCCAGGGCTTGGTGCCATACAGGTCAGCATGGCAGGAGAAAGGGCCTTGGCAATAAAATGGAGTGGAAAGGATAAAAAAATCTTGATCAAGTTTAGGGAACAAGCGTGGCAGGGCCAAAAGCCTTGGTCACTTACACTCTTCGCAGAGCTCTGTGCATCTTCCTTACATAGCACCTGTGACAATGCCGTACCACCTAACCTTTCCATCTATGGTGGCAGCCTGCAGAGGAGCAGGGGATCTGCTGTATTTTGACACCCCTGAGGGATGGCACCCCAAGTCCCGCATGCTGAACCCCAGCACCAGATGACCCACTTTGCATAAAGCAACGTTCGTTGCACTCCCTGTGAGTGAAGCAAGGGTGTCAACAAGTGCTTATCTGCTTCCTTGATTAGTGATTAGTGAGGTTTTGCTTGTTCACAGCTTTAGAAATGAAAAATATTGTCTGTCTGCTGAGACTTCTGGTTACATGAGTTACTGGTGAGCCTCAAGGCATGTTCCTACTGAGGATGTGGAGCAGCTGGTATCTTAAGTATCTAGCCTCTATGATTGTTCCAGATCACTGTAGAACTGAGTTTAACTTTAAAATAAAATAACATCTGTGTTTTCAGTAGAAAGTGAGTTCTCCTTTTCTGGTCATAAAACTTTATTTTGTACTTGTCCATGCTTTCCAGATCTGTGAAGCTCAAAGGTCTACTATATTATCAGAGGTGCTTTAGGCTAGGCTGGGAGCTGTATCTTAGGGGAAGTAAAAAAAAAAAAAAAAAAAATTTCTCTCTTATTTTTTTATTTCTCTGGTGTTTGGGATGTGTATCTCATCCTATGGATGAGAACAAGCAATTAGATTGGATTATTTGAAGATGTCAGTGTTCTCTGGATCCTAGAAAAATTGACTGAAATGCCTACATATTACTACTGTACAATATTACAGCTACTTATATCAAGCTTATCTCAGTAATACAGAACTTAAATAATTTCTGTATTTAGAGAGGATTTTGCTGGCAAATAAACCAAGATAATGATCTGCTGCAGCTTTTCTTATATATCCAATGTATGCAAATTCAAAATTTTCAGGGACATATGAAGGCAAATGTAAAAAACCATTCTATATACCCAAAAATAATCAAAATATATTTTGAATTTTTAAAACTACTTTGATTAATTAGTAAAATATTTTTTTCCAAGTACATAGAAAATACAGATAATCTGGAATTTAAAGTGCCAAACAGGATAGCTTAACCTTCACAATACAAACAGCTTTGGTGCTTTAAGATACTATTGCCAGCATGTTAGGGATTTGTGGGTTGGAGACAGAGAGGACACACACCCCAGAGCTTCCATGCGACAACAACCTGTTTTATTGTTTATCTCCTTCTTGTGTAGGAGATTCAAAAGTCCCTGGTGCAGACAGCTGATTGCTCTGGCCTTCACACCACCCAGCTCCCTGGCCAGTGAGATGTCTGCAGCCCAGGCTGGAATGACATTGTGTGAAGTCCCTGTTTGGGTTTGAATACAACCTTATCATTGTCCACCCAGGGTCCAGGCCATGGAGCCAGGCTGGGTCTCTTGTTTAAAGCCAAATTAATTACCCAGTACAAGCCAGCTTGTACTGCGACAACTGCTCCTTTCCTTTATTATTAAAAACTGCAAACTGCTGTCTGTTGTCCTACCTGCAAGGGCCCACTGCAGACAGGGTGACAGAAGACAGCATGGGTTTAATTTGAATGAGGTTTTTGACAAACTCTGCTCCCCTAGTTAGTGATGTGTTCCATGTATCATTGGAGATGCAGCATTCATGTCTATGAGCTGTTAGGTGAGAACTACTAATATTACAATCTTCCAGGCTAGCATGTCACAGGCTATTTGCTTTGAAATTACAACTTAACACTACAAACAATAAATAATTCAACTCAAAACCATTTCAGTTGAAAACACTCATATTTCTACCCCTTTATTTGTTTTATTAATACTTATTGAAAGAATTCCTTAACATAACTCTATAAACAAGAAAACGTTCAACCTTTTAAACTGCAGTTATAGCTTAACTCAATAAAGAAACATTCAACTTTAGAACTGTGAGGAAAAAAACAATTTGTCAGAAGAAACAATTTGTAAACAGGAAAACAGTTTGTTAAACAGAAAAAACAATTTGTAAACAAATAAAGTCCTTATATGAGCTGCCATTTCAAGAGTTCCAGATTTCCATGAGGTAGATAAACAAGTTGTTTCAATCGTTCTACACATGGCTCCACCATGTCCACTGAGGAAATATCAGGGGGATGCTGCCTGTGGTCCCAGGCAGGGTGAACACATCTTGCAGGTACCCAATGTGTTCTGGTGTCTGTGGAAACAAGCATATCCCCATGCCCAGGTAATGAGATTCCATGGATCTCCCCACCTATTGGTGATAAGGTCTTGCACCATTACCTTGGGTTTGGGCAACTGATCATCGCTGGATGATCGTAGTGATAGAAAGTGATTTAAAATTACTAGGTTCTGGGACTTTTCTAATATTCTCAAATCATTTAGTGTATAGACAGCTTTAGCTACCCTGCTCTGTCTGGTGTCTCACCACCCATTCCTCCCTTTTGTTTTTCAAGTTTACGTTTTAAAGTGCCATAAGATGGCTTGTCCTGTTGCTAATTTGGGAATTCCAGTGTGGTGTAACACACCCCAGAACTGTAGGAAATATCTTGTTTTCTGTGATGTGTAAGCAAGACCACTGTTTGTTTTGATAGTATGGGGGACACCTAAAGCAGCAAAGGCAGAGAGCCAATGTGCAAAGACTTCCTGACCCTTTTCTCCTATGTGTACTGTAGCCCATATTGCTGATGAGAAGGTGTCAATTGAGACATTAACATATTTTAGACAGCCAAATTCAGGGATGTGAGTGACATCAGTTTGCCAGACTTGCAAAGCATGAATTCCACGAGCGTTTACCCCCATCTGCACTGGTGCAGTGTGGCCTTGGCATTCAGCACAGGTGTTAACAATGTTACAAGCCTCTGTGTTCGACAGCTGGAATTAGTGCTGTAAGGCCCAAACACCTTGGTGGAAGAACTCATGTGATGCCTTTGCTTGTGCTAGCATATCTGGCTGTGGTGCTGTCCAGGCAGGGCTGGCTAACTTACCTGCTCAGGCATTGCCCTCTGTGATGAAACCTGGTAAGTTTGTGTGACTTCTGATGTGTAATATGTAATAGGGGCAAGTTCTGGCTTAGATGGTATGGCACAGAGTTTTTAATAAGTTAAATAGTGGTGCATTGTCAATTTCCTTTAGTAGTGCTTGATCTAATCTCTGTGTGATATCAGCAACCTAGGCAGAATCAGTCACAACATTTAGAGGAGTGTGGGGAAAACGATGGAATGCCATACTACAGCCCGTAGATCTAGTAACTGAGGTGATCCACTCTCACACTCCTCCAACGTTTGCCACTCACATTCCTCCTTCCATGTTACAATGGCCTTTCCTGTTTTCCCAGAGCCATCAGTAAACACTCTAACACCTTTTAAGGGTGTTCAGCTATTTGGAGGTTTCAAAGATAGTGCAATTTCTTCACTTAACTTCAGTAATCTATGGCTTGGTAAATGAGAAGTGATTTGTCCAGAAAAATTTTGCAAGGCACTTTGCAAGGCTGTACAATTAGTAAAACACCATTCAAACCGTTCTTGTGTTACAGGAATAATGATTTTTGAAGGATAGCTAGCATTCAATGGAAACACCTGCAACATTTGATAATTAATTATGCAATTAACTCAAACACTGTGAGTGATGTCTTTTTTGGTTGGTGAGGTTAAAACATTCACTCTGGAATGTGCAAAGGGTCCAGCCAGTGAATATTCTGCTGTCTAATGATACCAGTAAGATGAAAATTGACAATGAGAATTAACACAGTGATACACACCTCTGGGCACATCTGGTGGACTTGTCTGTTTGTGATAGCTTGCTCTACTGTTTTGAGAGCAGCTTTTGCCTCTGGGGTTAATTTTCTGGGAGAAGTTAATTCAGGATCACCTTTTAAGAGGTCAAATAAAGGTGCTAATTGTGAATTGGTTAATCCTAGATATGGTCTGACCCACTTGATAGCACCCAGAAGTTTTCTGTGCATCATTTAGAGTCTGAATTTTAGTTGAAAATTGAATTGCTTGTGGCTGTACAGTTTGGTTCATTACTTTGAGTCCCAAATATTTCCAGGTGCTACCTGCAACCCAAATGTTTTTAATGCTTGCAATAGGCTTGGCTGAATCTGAAACAATTCTTCTTTTGTTTGGGTTGCTATCAAAGTATCATCCATGTAATGGTAACAGTATGCCCCTGGAAATTGCTCTCTTACAGATGGGAGTACGTGTGCCACATACCAGTGACAGACCATAAGACTGTTTCTCATGCCCTGTAGGAGAACACGCCATTGGTTGGTAACATTGCAGTTGTGCAGTGTTATTAATGGAGGGTACTGTGAAAGCAAACTTTGGGGTATCATCTGGGTGTAAAGGAATAGTGAAAAAACAATCTTTCAAGTCCACAATAAGAATGTCCCAGGAGGCAGGTATCATTGTAGGGCATGGCATACCAGGTTGCAAAGCATCCATGCTCTCCATTATGGAATTAATTTTTCTCAGGTCATGGAGTAACCTCCACTTGCCAGACTTCTTTTTTTATGAAGCCTGGCAAGTAGAGTGTTCCAAGGGCTCACAGATGGATTTATGTGTCCCTGAATCAGTTGTTCCTGTACAAGGTTCCTGTGCCAGGGTTCAACCACACTGGCTGAGTTGTAAACCATTTCAGAGCTAATGTGGGATGCTTTACACCTTCTAATACAGTGGCCCCTGTTAAAAATCCATCCCCACCCAGATTCCCCAACAGACAAAACACCCCTCCCCCACAGGTTCACTGGTGCAGCAGTATGGATTGCAGCTGTTTGGCCCTCAGGATTTTTGATCAGCAGAGAATTGCTGCTCAATGCCTGCATGGGCAGATCCCACAGGTGAGGTAGGCCACGATGAAGGCCATATGCTGGTAGAGATGATGGTGACGTCTGCCCTTGTACCAATCATGCCATTGACCTTTATCTGTGAAGGCATCCTAACAGTACAATCCATATTAGGTCTTTGATCACCCGTGACCTGAGTCCAGTACACCTGGGGCTGTCAAGTCGATCCAAAGCCTCGGTCTCCTCACTCCCTAGAATCTGCTTTGGGGACAGAAGACTTAAAAGGAATGAGATGTGCAATTCTGGTTTTAGCAGGGATGGAGTATAGGCGGAGTAGGGGTTGATACCATGGCTTGTATTTGTTCTGTAAAATCAGCATCTATGACACCTGGGTGCACAAAGATACTTTGCATCATGGCACTGGACCTTCCTAGAAGCAGTGCAGGCAGTCCTTTCCCTATGGGCCCCTGTGAAAGGGACTTTATGTACCTGCAATGAGTTTATGGTTATTGGGATTGAGGTGGATACCTCCATGCTAGCTGATCCTCTTGTCCTGGCTGTGAGCTGCTCACACAGGCTTGTACTGGAGGGTGGGAAAACACTTGTGTCGTCACACATTTCCTTTCCATGGTCAGTGTCTTGTTTCCCTAGTATTTGAGAGATTGTCCATTAACATGAAATTTGGTCTTGGCATACCTTGGCTGTATGTCTGAATCTCCCACATCAGTTGCAGTTTTTATTCATACCCCTCTGTCCTCAAAATGTCCTCTGTGGTATGGACTGGTACGGACAGTTTACCTTCATGTGGCCTTGCTGTCCACATTTGTAGCAACGGAGTGTTTGTTTATGGAGTGTTTTCATAGCAGCTGCCATAGCATTAGCTAACATACCCATGCTGTGAGATGCACTCCCAACCTCAGCACATGCATTTAGCATATCCTCTAGGGATGGATTCTCTTTAGGTAATGCATCTAAAATCTTTCTACAGTCCTCGTTTGCATTATCTCGTGCCAACCGTAGTATTAATAGGCTCCTCATATCGCGGTTTGCTATCTGTTTTTCCATAGCATCTTGCAAACGTTCTATGAACTGCATATATAATTCGCTGGGGTTTTGTCTTATGCTTGAAAAACTTTGGGTAGGCACAGATGTATGTGCAATTTTTGTTAGAGCTCGCATTGCTAAGTCCTTTGCTTGGGCTAGGATTAAGGGGTTCATGCGTGCTTGGGTTTGTGGGTCATGCATAGGGTGCAGTCCCATAAGTTGAGAAACCCCTACCCCAAAACATGGGTCCTGCTGCGAAGCTCTTGAATTTTGCGGTTCCCGGTCTTCTGCATATGACCTCCAGGCAGATTCAAACACCATATATTGCAGTGGAGTACAGGGTAATTTTGCAATTTGCTTCATATCATACGGGGTTAATTCACTAGAAGTTATAAATTGAAGCATATTTGCAACAGCAGGGGATCCCATCCCGTGTTTAGCAGCCATCTGGCGTAGCTCTGAAAGGATTTGCCAGTTAAAGTGCACGTATTTGTTGGGTGGTGTTGCATTACCAACTGGGAATGCTCCAATTGCTCCCTCCCCCTGCCGCCAGTCTCCTGATGATGCTGAATACATTGGCACAGAAATTAATACAGCTGCCTCTATATCCCCACATTCCATCGCTTTTTGTTTTACCTCCATCCAGAAGATTACCGGGTCTTGAGTGGGGATGGTTTCTACTTGGAATATTGATGAGGCTGGCGCTGCTGTCGGCAGGGTTGCAGGGCCTTCCTCGGGTTGTTGGAACCGTGGCTGTGGGTGCGATGGTGCCGTGGCAGCAGCAGGAGCGGGGACGGGAGCGGGATTCAGCGCCGTGGTACTCGTGGTTCTTGCTTCCGGTGTACTTCCGGGTGTGACGTAGACACAACATCCGGGCACCTGTAGTGACATCATCCCGGCCCCCACTCCCGCGTGGCAGCGGCAGGCAGGCGGCCTGGGCGTTTCCATGGCGACGAGGGGCGCGGGCGGCTCTGGTAGTGAGGGGGCGGTCCCGGGAACCGCATGGAGCTGCATCGTGGTCACAGACTGTGCAGCCAAAATGCCGGCATGGTCTGGCCCGTGACAGCATCCCGGCGCGGGCACGGGGCGTTCCGGCGCCTCACAGCATCTCGGCGCGGGCTCGCCTTCGCCGCTCGCTGTGGTTCCGCCGGCCGCCGGGGCCCCGCCACATGGGGCAATGGCATAATGCTGCTCGTTGTCGCCCGTCGCAGTCTGTCCGCCCGCAGGGGTTGTGGCAAGCGGCTCGGCAGGGAGCGGTGCCGGCGCGGGGGGCGCGTTCAGGGCGGCGCAGCCATGCGGGGCTGCCATGTCGTGCGGCCGCCTCGTCTGCGGGCTCGGAAGGGTGCCCAGCTCCCCCGCTATCTCCTCCCATGGCACCCAGTCCTCGCCACGTGCTCCGGTATTTAACAGTCTCGTCACATCTAAAATAAGTTTCCAAGGCTTTATAACTTTTATTGCGCTTTCGTCGCCTCTGGAAGCTGCTTGCATTACAAATTGGCCAGTTCGTGCCCAAGTATTCTAGTCAAGGGCAGCTTCTTTAGTTAGGTCTAACCCATGGTTCTCAGCCCACGTTAGTAAAGCTAACAATGCCTCTTTATCATATTCTACTGCCCATTCTTCTAAAAGAAGCAACCATACCTTCAAAACTGTAGGTTTCTGCATGGAGATCCATCCCCCCATGGCTCCAGTGGTTGTTTTTGTCTATTTTCAGAGGTAAGTACAGAAGAATTGAGCGGCTTTCCACTGCAAGCAGCTCTGCTCGCTGTATTACTGCAGCTTTTCGCTGTAGGTCAGGCCCTCCTCGCCTCGGTTTTTTCTTTTCCAGCTTTTCGCTGTAGGGATACACGGGGTAGCCACATGTTACGGAATTCGTGGGTCGGAGACAAAGAGAACACACCCTCCAGCGCTTCCATGCGACAACAACCTGTTTTATTGTTCAGATCCTTCTTGTGTAGGAGATTCAAAAGTCCCTGGTGCAGACAGCTGATTGCTCTGGCCTTCACACCACCCAGCTCCCTGGCCAGTGAGATGTCTGCAGCCCAGGCTGGAATGACATTGTGTGAAGTCCCTGTTTGGGTTTGAGTATAACCTTATCATTGTTCACCAGGGGCTGGCCCATGGAACCAGGCTGGGTCTCTTGTTTAAAGCCGAATTAATTACCTGTATTGCTACATCAGCGTTGGATCATTTGCTTTCAGCTGTCTGCTCTGTAGGGCTATCCTCCTAAAAGAACACATCATCTGAGCCCTGCATGCCAGCCTCTGGGCAAAATTGCTTGGCTGATTTTAAAAGCCCCCATGTGCTGGGGCTCAGCCCAAGCTGCCTGCCTTGCACTCAGGCAAGCAACCTGCGAGTGATGCTCGGCTAGATTGGCAGCAGTCACCTGCAGCAATCCCGACAGTGCAAGGGACAGCTTGCAAGGGAAATGGTAACTTTCCAAGCCATTACAGCTCTTTCCAAATAAAACCTGGTTTAGATTGCAGCCAGATAAAAATGTCTCAGCTGTCCCTGAGACTAGATCACACCTCAGATTATTCACACAATTATCACATCCCTCCACATTCTGCCATTAATGAGCTGGTTTGTTTTCTTGTTCATACAACATAATGGAACAGAAGAGCTGGGCAGAAAAAGCACTGGATGGTGAGGCAGCAGCAAACAGCTGGCATGATAATCTTTTCATCCAGCTCATCATAAGAGTTCACCTGGGTCTCCTTTACAGAGCACATTGATGTGACTAAGGCAGCAGAGGACAGCGAGTGGTGAGACCTGCAGTGGTAGCAGACGTGCCTACAGTACATCCATAGAGTCTGTCCCTGGCTATGGGAATACCAGGTGGGTAGGGATGAGGCCATCCTATGATGGCCAGAGATGTGACTGCTTCACACACAGAATCACTAGGTTGGAAGAGACCTTCAAGATCACAGAGTCCAACCCACATGTCTGCTTGCTTTCTTGCAGGCTACTGTGAGCTCCCACACCTCTCTCTCCTTATCAGCGGTGGATGGGTGAGTGCTCTGCCTACACAAAACCTGTGGGCTCAGGGCACACAGACGGCTTAACCGGGCAGAGTCGGTGCCAGTGCTGCTCTGTAGCAGACAGCAGGGTGGTGTGAGCCGAGGGGAAAGGGAGGTGAAGTCTCCCTATCCCCAAAGAAAACCCCACATCTCCCATCACTACCGAGAAATTCCCCACAGCAGTTGTTCCTTTCAGCCAGTCATCCATAATAATAACTCTGGTCAGAAGGGCAGATACTGTCAGAGATGAGTTCCATCACAGGTCACTTCTGAGTCACCTCAGTGAGTCACCTCTGTCTGGCCTTGCTGCTGGCTATGGAGCCCCCCCCAGCTGCAGCCCAGCGTGGGCAGGCACAGTCTTCTTTTGTGAATCGTCTTTTCTTCCAGTGTCCTGCTGCTGCTGGCCCCTTGGCTGCTGCCCCAGCATGGCTCATCCAGGCTTGTCTCTCTCTCTGGGGTACCCCAGCTGTCTCTCTCTGCCCATAAAAATGTCAGGCAGCAAATCATTCCTTGGAGAGTGATAAGCAAACATACAGCAAGCCCGGTTTTTACTTGGTTCGTGATAAGGTTGAAGGAAAATGCCTTGGGAAAATGACATGTGGTGCATTTAGATGGACACAGAAAAAGGTGCAACTTCTCCTGGCTTGAGTGTAGAACTGCAGCCCCTGGAGCCTGATAGGCTGCTCTGACCAGGAAGTTTGGTGAATGAGCTGAACCAGTGAGCCCATCCATCCATTTCACTGATGAGCAAGAAAGGGCCTTACACTGAGCCTGAGCTGCTGGAGCCAGCTCTGCCTCAGGCTGTTCTTCCACCAGGGATAAGCAGGAAAGAAAAAAGGGACGGAGAACTGAGAGGTCCAACAAAGACAGTAAAAACAAAAAATTTACAAACAAGTTTGCAAACATTTCACAAACATCAATAAAGGCAGAGAAGGTTTCTACAGTTTCAGCTAGTTTATCTGGGTCATATGTTAGTTCAGAATAAAAAAAAATGATGAGTCATACAATTTTGATGAGAGCCTCCTCCTGCCATTCTAATAGCTAATTAGCTTTACATGGAAAGGAGTCTTTAGGACACAAGAAGGGTATTACAAACAAATGAAATTATTTAACAGAAATAAAATTATCTCATGCACATGCTGAAATGGAATAAGAATTTCTGCCTGTATATATTATGCAAACTTCCTTTTGTTCTAATTGCCTGTCTATCTGGAAGAAGTCCTTCTAGTTTTATGGCCTTTAAATCCCCTCCTTTTCAAGGAACAAGCTGGCAGTCAGCATCATAGGAAAGAATCCAAGTTCAGAGGCGTCTTTGTAGAGAAAAAACTGTGAACGCAGTTTCTCTCAAAGGAGAAATTGAGTGTTCAGGGCTCTTGGCTAACTGTCATGCTTGTCCCTACAGATGCACAAATGTAACACTAGCAAGGACCTTTGACATATTTTTTTCCATGCTTCACTGTGTTCTTTTCACCGTGTTCACTGTGACTTTTTCTGCTGGGTACAGGGTTGGAAGATGGACTGACAAACAGACTGTGTGCTAGTATAATCACATTTTTAAAATCCTCTGGATGAACATGTGAATTTTGCATTTCACTCTAAAGAATTTCATTAGGCAACTGAGTAGTGTAATAGCCATTACCATTAATAAAATATTTTTTCTCTTTATTTTAACATGACAGAACTATTGAAAATGCAATTATCAAAACAAAGTACAACCAAGTATTTTGCAATTCATTATATCTAGTTTGCAGTTTCTACATAGCTAAACACATATATGTATGTGTAGCAAATACATATGTATGATCTCAGCATCAGGCTGAAGGATATCAACTGAAAAAAATCTTACTTACATTTTTTAGGTAGTCTTGAAAGGATGCGACATCATATGTGGTTACCCAGGTAGCTGGTGTGAATGTTGACTGAAGGGCAGGATTTCAATTCTACAGGGACAGAACCCACAGAAGGACAGAAAACTCCTTTTATTTCTTGCAGGACTCAGGCCTGTGTGCTTTTCAGTGTCTTGTTGATGTCACAGCTGGCTGAGTGTGAGAGAAGGGGGAAAGTGGGAAGGAAGTGCAGCTTCTCAGGTCACAGAAGATCTTTGGAGGAACTGATGCAGAAGGACTGCTCTGGCAGGTTACATTGCATAGTCATTGCGTAGTTCACTCTGCATAATTTTTCATTTCACACATAATAGTAGTTTCTAACACTAACAGGATAAATCAATATGTCTTAACCACTCACTGATACACTAATGGTGTAACTTGGAGTGATTTTAAGATCATTTTCCCCACATAAACCAGAATAATGGTAGCCGATTCCTGGAGGACACTAGGGAGATAAAAATCAGGGATGTTTCCATGTCCTTCCTGTGTAGCCTTAATGAAAAGTTAAGGTCCATTGAATAATGTGCAAGAATCTGCCATGCAGGAGCTATTAAAACATCACAACACAGCCAGCTACTTTTGGCAAATACAGTAATCCAAACGACCTTGGGCATAGTTTTAAATCTGTTCATCTTTAGATTCATTACCAGAGTTGCACATTCCAGTGTATTTTGCAAACACATCCTATTACAGTACAGGTAACATATTAATACGGGTATGTACAGATAAGAAATGCACAGATAGCAATAAATAGCAAATAACACAACATATGAATTTTGCACCACAGAAACAGGATGATACAAGTTTTAGAAAGGAAGCACACACAGGAATTTTAGGCAGAATAAGTTACTTAAAATGAAAATGAGACATGGAGACATTTCCATCATAGTATCTCCGAGGCAACAGTGTGAGCACAGGCTTGTTTACAGGCCAGAGTATTGCAGTACTGTTCAGTTTTATCTTGGAGAAGGAGAGTTTCCCACAAGGACTCCCTGTTCTGAATAAAGCACCATAAATCCTCTTTTTCTAGAATTCTTCTTGTTTGTGGATTAGAGGGGTTTTTTGCACTGATCAATACAACGGGGGACCTACTTGTGGTCTGTCCTGCTCTCCAGGACTAGCACTCAGGGAAGAGCTGGTGCCCTATGGAGGTGCAGCTGGGAGTGGCTGGCACTTGCACAAGCCATACTCCGGTGAGATAGACTGGTTGCTACTCTGAGGAAGTGTTGGACAGATTCTGATTTTGGACATTAAAGTACACATATTTGGGATGTACTGGAGGAGTTGTAAGGAGTTTCTGTAGTGTAGAGGCTGACAAAACAGAAAAGGAGGAGCACATTTTTAACATAATAGTCTTAATTTATAACTAAAGTACATAAATCTGTCAGGAGACACATATGGATGATAAGAAAACTTACCTGTATCACTCCAGATGTCAGCTTTAAAACTCTGTATTCTGGAATGAGGTTTTCTTCCAGATAGAAGCCTGACAAAATTGCTTAATTTGCTTATTATAGCTTTAGGCTACAATAGCCCAAAAGAAGCTAGGTGAGACTAGGAATTGGCCAAAATTGTTATTTATTTAACACTTACAGTATAACGAGTGAAAAACTTCAGTCAGATTATCCAGCATTGTTATTAAAGAAAAAAAGTAAATGGTGGTTTCTGTCCCAAAGGATAAACTGTCTAAAAGTTAAGACATATGTGACTGGATGAAATCAACAAATAAATCAGACCTGGGCAGAAAAGAGCAGAAAAGGCAGGTAATTGGTAGAGGCTTGTCTGGTCTGTTCTCAGTCAGGAACACCTTCTACAGTTACCCAAATACATGGCTTCTGGGATCACAGGTTTTTTCCACTTCAAAAAGAAATAAAGTTTTGGCCTGGTGATCCCGCCCTTTTGAAAGTGCAATCAGTTTGAATACTGTTGCTTTATGCATCATACTTAAAGGATAAGTGGTAGAAGAAGAGGAGGAGTGTCTTAGAGTAGCTCCTGTCAGTCTCTGCTGCTGCTGAGAGGCAACAGAAGAGAACTTCAGATCCAAGTTGCATATTGATTTTTGTGGACATGCCCTGCTAACTGCCAAGGTCCATGTTTCTTTTTTTAGCAGCTTAGATGGCTTTTACCAAGTATAAATATAGACTGCACAAATAGTGAGAAGCTATTTTTGAATATTTTGGTCACTGCTAAATAGAGAATTGCTAATCCAGGCATTCAGAAGTCATGATTCAGGTCCCCAAAATGAAAAGGCGGCCTAAGTATATGTAAATCCTTTTTTTATTTTCACTCTCTTTTGCTTACTGAAACTTCAGAATATTTCTGGATCATGTCTTCAACAACTATTCTACAAAACCGAAGACAATAATTTAATCTGAATTTGTATTTACCTCTAATTTACACAGTTCTCGGAGCTGTGACTTAAAAAAATTATTCCCAATGCTCTGAGGCAAAAGAATTTTTTCACTTATCTGCCTAAGTGTCTGTTATAACAGTAGCTGAAATCTCTTTAATCAAAAATGAAAATGTCAACAGTGAGCAGAAAGAGCAGCAGAGGACTGAGGCACCATTCATCTCCCACCTTCCTTTGTCTTCACAAATTTGATGTGAGGGGAGCACAGTGCCTCCCCCTGTGCGGGGCTGACAGCTCACAGCAGAACAGCAACAACTTCTGAGTGAGGCACTTGCTCATAGAGCAGAAGCACATCATGAACGTCACACGGCACACAAATATCGTGGCACAAATGTCAAACACTGAGCAATTCTTACAACAGGCATTAGCATGAACTTGTTTGATGAATGTTTTGTACAAGTAATTCCAATTTGTGACGCATTTGGGAGAGTTTTTTTTTGTTTTGCAATTTTAAAAGCAGCTCATAAGCAGAACATGGGTCTAACTTTGTCCAGTGAAATGAAAATAATATATTGCTTGTTCAGTTGTAACCTAAGGCCCAATATGTTTTAGTACATCCTCAGCTTCTACTCCTCAGCAAATTTGAAACTTGGCCAATGTTGCTACTGCCTGAGACTTCCTGCAATAATGGTTTATTGTCCAGTCATTTCTTGTCATTCCCTTGAAATGACCCATTTTTAAGCAATCAGTGTCACAAGAGCTGGTGACTCTCTCGTGTCTAAGAGCCCTTGCAAATATATTTTTGTGGACAAAGTACCCTTCATTCACTATTGTATTTTTCCTGGAAACACCTCAAAAACAAATTCATACAGGGGGAATATACTGGCCTTTGCAACAGTGCAGATTAACAAATTTCTCTTCTATAAAATACTTTGAGCATCCCTGTCTACTGCAAACTGGTCTTTGGTGAAAATTAACAAATTTGTCCTAGCACCATATTATTGGTTCAATACTATTATTGGTTCAATACTATTATTGGTTTAGTAGTCTTTCATCGAATACCTGCTCTAATTTCTGCTTGCTCTTGTGAGCTACATGTTTTGCTTTACAGGGGCATCCTTTTGCCTTATTAAATTGACTAAATGCATTTCTGTAAAAATAATGCTAGGTTATTTTTGCCTGCAGCTCTCAATGATGGTTGCGTGTTTCTTTAACCCTCCCTCCTGCTTAAAAGCTTCAGAGTTTGCTTGATACCTTTGAGGAAACAAATAGTCTGACAGGGAAGGGCAAGGGCAGGGCTTGCATCACTCTGACCCGTTCCTGCTTGTTGAGCCAGCTCGACAGCCCAAGTCAGAGGTTACACCTTCCCTAAACAGGTGTAACTTGAATACTCCTCCAAGCGTACTAGACAGCCGGGACATAAGAACCAGAGTCCCTGAACAATTTCTTCTGGGCTTTCTTCTTGTGGCTGAGTGCTGATGTCCAACCAGAGGCAGAGCCCTTCCCCGTCACGCTGTGTGTGCCCTACCCTTGCAGATACCTCCCAGCTTGTGGCGTGGGTGTGACTCACCCCACAGCACCCTGAAAGTCAGGTCGGTACGGGCCACGCACTGTGTCACGACCCACGGAGGTGGGGATGGAGCACTTGTGCAAAGGAGAGATGAGCAGAAGCTCTGCAGAGCAATTCCCCTCGGGCTCCTGGCAGGTCAGCACTCCACAGACCAGGAGCAAGGCAGCCTGCAGCAAACATGAGCTGGCTCAGGACAAGCCTGGCCTTCTGCTGTAACTTCACCCTCCTGCAAAACCACGGGGATTTCTTGCCCAGTCACTGCTGAATTTGCAGCTCTTGGATTTTGCAAATGTTCTATTTAAGCTTTAGCCCTACCAAGTGCAGATTAAACTCATACCTATCTACCCTTGCAAAGGTGTTCACAGATACTAAACATTGCATTTACCTCTGTGCGTTTCCATTTTACACAGAAAATGAGAACCAGACCAGCTTGGTTTAAAGACCTTGAATTAGACTGAAATTGTTACTATCAATTATCTTATATGGATGGAGACTAGGGGGTTGGAAAAATTTCTAATCTAGGGGGTTGGAAAAATTTCTAATCTAATTCTAATTTTTAAGAAAATACGAACCTTGAACATCAGGGGTTGCTAGTGGCACTAAAAGGTACATGCATGCTTTTGTTTATAGCCAAAGAATCTGGGTACTGCTCTGATAATATATTTGGCTGATGGGAAGCGTGCAGCTGGACAAGCATTCACCAGCTCAACCATGCAGCCTCAGAGAGTCCCTTGCCCTTGGCAAAACAAAAAAAGATGCATCTTTCTGGCACTGAAATTGGGACTTTGTTTATTGACAGGAATAAACTTTTTTCCTTCTTGTAAGCACAATAAATGACACTTTCACAGCAAGCTAATGATGGGTGTCTATAATGTATAGCAGTAGCAGCCCTATTATTGATGTAGTTATACTGGTAAAAAATGCACACATTATTATAGTTTTATGTTGCAATGGGAAGAGATTCAATTATGCTCATAAGCAGTGCTAGAGTTGTATTCATAGCTCTGCCAGTTTGCCCCACCATAAATACACCAAGAAAACCTTTTTCAGCTTGTCAGATTGCACAGAAATAAAGATCACTTTCAAGGAGAATGCTTTGCAACAAACTGCCATGTAATCCAAGGATGTGGAAGCTGAAAAACAATCCAGCAATGTGAGAAGCATGGTTCATAAAGGCATCATAAAAAATTACATAATCTAAATATCAATCAGTTATTTTTAAGGCAGACTTCTTACTTTGAAAAAAATTCAGTTAAATTCAGCTCAAGCAACCATTGTTAAATGAATACTTAACCCAGGTTAAGATATATATTCTACAATAGAAATATTATATTTCTAAATTAAAATGAAAATAGATGGGATAAAAAAAAAATAAAATTTTAAAAAGGATGAAATATGTTACAAAGATGCTGTTAGAAAACCTAGCAGACTTGCTTTGTAAACATCTTGTAGGTAAGATGGCTGATTCTTTACAGCTCTGAGTACACAAACTGTACATTTAAATAGTAACTTTCGGATTATTTTTGTATGCCACAGCCACATTTTCATAATCAGCTTCTAGGACTCTGACAGCCAATATGAGCACAAACCTTTTATACTGAACTTTCATATTTGTGCACAGATACAAGGCTCCATGAATGCCAAGGTGGCAATCAGATTCACTTCTGGTTTGTGCTAAAAATTGCAAACTATATAATGTGAAGAAAACTTGTCAGTTCACTTTTACTTACCAAAATGCTTATGATGAAGTAGGAAAGACATCCAGTGGTATATTTAATAGGCTGTTTGCTTGTTACTGCTTTCTCAGGCAAAAATATTTTAAATTCAAATAAAGGTCATTTGAAAGTTCACAGGAAACAAGACTCTGATGATGTGACACCTACAGCTTTTGACTTTCTAGGACACCCATACTCACTGCATTACATCAGAGTAATTTTGATAGCTATGCCCTTATCTTTTCTAGACAAGTGATGAAGCAGGCAAAACACCACTTTCTGAAGTCTGTCTGAGCTAGTTACTTCAGGGAGAGAGATCTATTTACAGTTAAATCCTCTTGCTCAAAACCGTGGTTGGCAGGCTGATGTGGATACAACAAGGAGATCTGGAATAGCTGCAATAAACATAGCATGAAATGTAACTGAAAAATAATGGTGGTATAAATAGATCTTATGTACTTGCCATGCTAAACATGCTTACAGGTTATAGTCAAATACAGGTAGTGTGATAACTAAAATATATCAGAAAGCTCAGCTGAAGTATGGTGCCATGAATAGGGAATAACACAGAGCCATTCATCTCTTGGTTGGACAAACCTCACTGAGAAAAAACAATTGCTGAAATCAGAGGACTCTAAGCTTTTCAGAATCTGGCTTTGTACAAATGATTATGGGTGTCACATTCAGTTTTTGCAGAGCAGCAAAGCTGACCACATCCAAATAATGACAGGCTTGGTTTATTTGACGTGTAAAATGCAAAGATATATAATTTATACAATTTGAATATCAGGATTCTATATCACTTAAAATACAAAAGCATGGTTAATGTTAATAGTTTTTTAGAAGTTTCTTAAAACAGTCAGTGTGGTTCAAGTGTAAAATAATTTTTTTTTAAAATGTAGTATTGTTGGTTTTGCTGTAAAACCTCATTAGGAGGAAATGACACAACTTTGGAAAGGAAGATGCTCATAAAGCTGTGATTATACCCACATATCCGGTATTGTGCACCTTCTTCCAACAGAAAGTTACAATTTAATAGGCAGAAATGGCTACTTTACAGCATTATGAATGATACATTTTAGAATAACTTAATTCTTACCGTCAGTAGTTTTTTATTAAAAATTCATTAATTTAAAATCACCACAATTTTCAACAAAATTATAAATAGTACCAGAAGTTTCTGGTGCTGTGTGTTTTTAAATAGTTGTGTTTCCTAAGGAACTTTCTGTTTAAGAGATTGCTTGTAAAGTATTGCTTCAAAAGTATTTGTGAGATCAGCCACAGAATGGCTGAGGTGGACAGGTTCCCCTGGAGATCACCTTATGTCAACCCTCTGCTTAAAGCAGGGTGAGCAGGAGCAGGTTCTTCAGGGCCACAACCAGTCAGGTTTTGAATATCTCTAACAATGGTGATTCCACAACCTCTCTGAGCAACACATGCCATTGTTTGACCACTCTCATGATAAGGAAAGCTTTTTTCAAGTTTAAACAGAATTTTTCATGGTTTAGGCACTGCTTCTAGTCCTTTCACAGAACAATGGGAAGAGCCTATCTCCACCTTCTTTACTGTGCCCCATCAAGTATTTATACACATTGGTAAGATCCTCCTGAGCCTTCTCTTCTCCAGGCTGAATATTTCCAGCTCCTCTTCTCAGATCTCAGATGCTCCACACCCTTCACTACCTTTATGGTGCTTTGCTGGACTCATCCCTGCATGTCCCTGTATCTTTTGTGATGGGAAGCCCAGAATGAAGCTGTCATTTGGGGGGTGTTTTAGAAATGCACAAATAAAAATTTTAATGCAAAAGTTTGAACTGAAATGTTATTCTTGAAATTTGAAATCCAGGTAGGAATAGCAATGCTATTATTCTATTAACTGTAACTGTACATTTAGAAATACAGTATGTATTAATCTTCCTCAGCTTATAGAATACATAACTCTTCATTCCATGAGTAGTCATCCATGCCTAATGAAGACCATGACTGCCTCAGACAGATGGGCTATAGCCCAAGTGTCCATCTAAAGAGTTAGTTGGAAGATTAATACTTCTATGATCTCATCTCAGGCAGGTTACAGCTATCCAACGTGATAAAGTTTTGCAGCTGATCCATACTGAATGCTTCTGGCAGGTAAACAAGCATGCTCTAGTCAGGAGTCCTTCTCCAATACTGAATGAATAATGTGTGCTTGCCCTGTTGAGAACTGAGTGCTGAATCTCCAGATCAGAATGTTTCTCCTAGCTCAGTGTGCCACAACGTCCATGCATTGTTGGAAAGCTGGAGTCTTTTAACCAAGTTTAGTCTATTTTATGTTAGTGCCTCAACGTGTATGCCAAGTAGTAGGGCTAATTGACTGGTATCTCTGCTGAGATTAGGGGTGAGAGAAATTTCTCTCCAGGACTCCACACTATCCATAGATAACAGGAGAAGCAGGGCTCAAACATGCCATAGCATTCAGCCTGCAAGAGAAAAAGGAACCAAGCAATTACAGATCCTCAGCTTCAACAAGGTCATCCTGTTCTCAACCAACACATTATCTTGTTCCATTTTCTGTGGACAGGAACAAAAGCTAACAAAATTTTGACCCCTTTGTATTTCTGATTATCACCACAGCTGAAGACCAACTGCAGTGGAATTGATATGCTTTGGACTGAAATTTAGAATTGCAATAGCTACTCCTAAAATTTATCAATGCCCATTGTATCCTGACAGGCATAGTGAAATCCACCTAAAGATGTTGATAGAAACCATCTTTTAAACAAACAGCTCAGCAGAAAATGTCACACGGATCTCAGCTCCCTAACACAAAGGTCATAATCTGGATTCCTCAGCTGGCTGTAGCTGGAAAGACTGCTGTGCCAGGACAGCGTATAAGCTCACATCATTCCACATTTATTTCACGTGCTGTGTGCTATATCTCCTAGCATGGATGTGCCTTAAAATAAGCATCAATTCCTGCGAGGAAGAGGAAATGCAAATCAATTATAGAAATAATGATAGGGGCCAATGAGATTCAAATGAGAATAAAAAACTCTGAATGCATTGAAATAATGTCAAATGGCAGGCAATTACCTCTTTATAGTGTTTTGTACTGTAGGAAATGTGTAAGTATTTAGAAGGATGAAAATAGTTACGCTAGCAATGAAGGAACAGCTTTTTTGAAGTAATGAAATAGACATGAAAAAATAAAACCTAAGGCACTGCAGAATGGGACACAACTGGGAGTTGTAGAATAAGATACTATTTTACTACGCTATAGTTAGGAGGGCTTTGCAACAAGCAGGGAATATCTTAATTCCTATTGATGTTCACCAGAACTGAGCCATCAACAGGATTACGCTATGAAACTCACCTTGTGAAGTTGTGGGGACAATGTTATTTGAGATGATTCAGAGCAAAAGGAGGAAATGAATCCTATAAACATTTATATGTATGAGTAACTGTTCTCCCAGGGTTGTCTCACTGATTTCAGTATGCCTATTATATAAGTGAACTGATGTGTATGTAAGTGTTTGCAGGGATTAACATTTAATGAAGATTAAAATTTTCTCATGGCTGCTTATAACTCCATCCAGCTGATACATACTGCCAGGAACTGCTGGGGTAGAGGAAAATGCTAGCTCCACTGCTTTTCTGTGATTACTCTCACTTGTAAAAAGAGCTGTTGGAAGGAGGAGACATGGACAGCTCCTGTCTTCCTAGACAGGGAAGTTTGATACAAATCTCACAGCTGTTTTCTGCTGGGATAACGCAGCTGCTGTGAGGCAGACATAGAAAGAATCTCAGCTGCACAACCAGATATTTTAAAAGATATAGCCTGGAACTTTTTTTGGTGCTTTCTGGGATGATGGAAGTAAGAAGCATCACTTTATAAATTTTGGTATAAGCAACTAGCCAAACTTGCAAGATGCTTGAAAACATGTTGAAAGAGTTGTGTGCAACAATGCATTGAATTGAACTGTGAGGCACACACAGAGGACAGATGGCTATGCTCTGGGCCTACTAATATGATTTCAAAAAATTGGCCCCAGTTCTTCACTGGAGCTTCTTTGAACGTGAAATTAATGTAGTGAACACAAATGCAGACAATCATTTGGTCTTGTTTATAAACGCCCCATGGCTGCTCACTAAGTATGTCTATTATACAGCGGGGGAAAGAATTAAAATATGATTTAGCAGAAGCCAAGCTAGCTTTAAGCAAGCTTACTCTGTTGTTGATAAGCAAGTTCAAGTAGCACTGAATTCAATGCAGGTGATTTTCACAGGTCCAAAATCAGTTCTCGGGAAGATACAAACTGCTGTAGTCAGATTGTTATACATGTGTCAACATTTTCAGTTTTAGATAATTTCTATGTCCAACGCCTTGATATCTTTGAAGAGCAGCTGGTGTGTTTAGCTATGCCCAGCTTTATAGACACTGAGCCCAAAGACCAGCTTTACACAGTAAAAGCATACAGCTTTAAGCACAACTGGATTTTGTACTTCTCTCATATGAGTCATGCCATTTTAATAATGCAGAGGCAGTGCTACATAGAGTTGCTTTTAAGGACAGGAAGTACCTAAAAAATAATGCCCAGCTGAAGTGATAAAACAATAATAACAGGAATGTCTCTGACATCATGCTACTCTTACTAACAAATACTCCTTTAATAGTGGTGAATTAATGGTATTGAGCCCTGTGCAATCTGACATGCAGCCTGTGAGATGACAGCGCTCAGACAGAAATATTCCACCTCCGTCAAGTTAGCTGGCTCCTATTATAGCATGGGTGTTAAACCATGATGCTGAACAAGCTTTGGCAGCTATCATGCCAGCTTCCCAAGTGAATGAATCACAGCAGTAACGGGTCATTGAACAGGGGTATATACAGTGGGACTCCTTAATTTCTTTCAGCTTCTCACTTCAGATCAATTGCAGCAAAGCTCAGATTAGATAACACTGAAAACTGAGTTCTGTTTCTTTCAATGCCACCCCCAACCTGATCTTCTGTGAGAACAACGAAACTGTAGATGGAGGAATCTGCACATGCCCAGGTAGAAACACATCTTGGTATTTTATTTGGACTCCGGAGATGTTAGTTGCAATGTCTACATAAGAAATGATGCCAGGTTGTGTTCTAGATATTAAACGCAGGTATTGTTAATGTTTTACTCTTCATTGCATTGCAGAAGAGCATTTCTAATCTATGACCAAGAAAAAATGAATATTCTGTCTTCAGCACATAGTTTACTAAGTCTAGACTAACCATACCTAGCAGGCTGTTTTCTAATGTCTGTTTAACTTTGCTTTTACTTTTAAATAGCTTTTATTAGAATTAAAATAAATAACTTATTTGAAGGAAAAACTAATTGTACAAAGCTGGTTTTGTCAAGAATTTGATTTTTTTTTTGCATGCAGTTCACACAATGAAGAACAATCTGACTGCTAGATTTAATTTACTGACTTAAAAACCCCAAAACCAAGTTGTGCCTTATTCTGCACAACATTCATAACATGAAAAAGAAGTTTGGAAGTTTGGCCTTGTGAGAGGAACCAGGAGAAAAAAAATTTCAATGATATTCTTATAACATATTTATTTACCTACCTGGACCAAATCTTTCTTTGTCTTCATTAGGATTTTTGTATATAGAAAATAACTGGAGGAATGGCAAATGGCAAAAGCACACCTACATGTACAATTGTGTCTGATACCTGTGATGAGTTGAGGAGGAAGGAATATCAGAATATATGCCCCAGGAACAGATAGAAATTTCAAGAGTAGTTGCAGTAGAAATTTGAAAATGCTATTTGAAAGATCTATTTATGTTATTAGGATGCTATTGCCATGTCAAATTTCTATTGCAAGTTCTAGGACTGCTACTGTAATAAAAGGCATGTTGCTAGAATAAAAAGCAATTCCTAAGCTATTGCAGCATCAGCTAAATTATAAAGCCAGATGTTTTCTGAAAAAAAAAAGAAGAAAATTAATTCTAAAACTTCTAAAAACAGAAATTAAACTGAAATGTTTGTCTATTTTGACAGTTACTTGTTTCCTGGTTTGTTTTTTTAACCTGGAACTTTGGAGTCACGATTTTGTCACATCAGACAATAAAATCCATTCCTAATTTTTAACTCAATTTTCTTACAGACAGATGCTACGTATTGTGATGTGTATTTTAATCTTGTGCCTTCCTCTGTTCCAGTAGTAGAACCAGAGTGAACAAATTCATTTATCAATTTCCATACACCTATGAAATATTGATATGTTTAGACTCAGAAGCTGGCAGTCAGGTAGTCTTTGAAATATGATGATATTCCTTAAAAGAAGCCAAAAATAATTAAAACAATTTTTTTTGGCATATCAATTTTTTAAGACCTCTGTATTGCCTTGAAATTTTTTCTTTGCTAAATATTATCCCTATATAGGCTCTGAGACTGTTATGTGATATGATGTTTCCTGTACTATCACCTCCAAATATTCCTGCATCTCTTAATTTCTTCCCAAATTCTCTGTAAGGCCATTCATAAACTTCTCCCCTTACAATCTTCTCCTTGATGCCAGGAGCTATGTTGCTTACTATGGTCAATTGCAGATAAAGAAGCATCTCCCTATCAAATTTACAGCCTTGCTTTGCTTGGCCAGTATCTGTAGTTCTAGGATATTTTCTGTGATATACCACAAGAATGTGATGCAACACAATATGCTGGGTTGCCCTAAAGGGAAAGGGGAAAATGAATACAGGGAAGAGTTTTCTGGACCACCTTGTTTGAGAGGCTGCAGTGAACCCCAGTTTACTTCAGTAAACTATCTTAATATTTACAGAAAGGAGTGGCAGTGGTCAGTCCCCATTTCTCCCTTTGCCAAGGGCCCTTGGGATGTCTCCACTTCCACACCATCACATCTATGACAAAATGCAGTATCAGATTCTTTTTCTTGGTTTTCTGTGCTCCTAACAGACCACTGCACTGACTGTTTCGATTGAAGAAGCAAAGAAGCTGAAATATTTTGCCATGATTGCTAAATATGTCTCTGCACTACAAACAGCTGCAGAGATGGTGTGAGACAATGATCTCTACTTGAAAAGAATGTTCAAATTTAATCTGTAACATTGACTCTTTCTTATTTGTGATCATACTAAAAAACACATGCATTCTGTGATGTAAGCAGCTTTTCCTTAGATAATGTATGTTTTTTATGGAGATGACAACTAATTTATTAGGTTAGCACTTTAAATTTTTTTACCTTCAGCTATGGTTTCTAAGTTTCGTTCGCCATGACAGATTAGTGGGAATGCATTGTATGCATCTGCCATTGGAACTGCTTTATGGTTTTGGGGCCAAGTACTCGAGCAAAAGTCTTTAGCATGCTAAATACTGCATTTTTTCCATTACATGAGGTATCTTAACTACTAATTCTTGACATAAATGCGGAGTATCTTGATGTTTCAATGTCATGATCATCAGGGTCATGGTGATTCAGGCATCTTTCTTGATCTATGGAGAACAGTCGAAGTGGCTTCCTACATAATACTATTTATCTGGTCCTGCATTTTAAAGCATGCATTCATTAAGATGATAAATAGTAGATAGTATTAAGATGATATAGTAGAAGTATATCCTGCATTTCAGCTTTTAAAATATTTTTTATTTCAGAGGTACTGTTGAATTTGTTTCCTAAAATTCGACAGAGAGGTGGACAACTTTATTTCATGAACAGTGACTTTACAACTGAATTTTGGTATCAGACTAGAAAGTTGCAAATTTCTTGTACAGTTAATGAAGGAACTGGTGCATAAATGCAGAATCTAGAACTGATTCTAGTCCAAGCTCAAATTTCACTCATCAGAAATAATGCATGTGCTTTGTATACACATTACTGATGCCAGGGTTTGTTGCTGTGCTTCCAGTCCCATAACACAGAAGCTGAGGCTCCGTCTCACCGACCCCAACAATTAAAAGACCCATGGCACTTTTCTGCCAGTGACGCGTGTTAATATTGATGATGACATTCCAGCCAACCTCCAGTTCAGGAAATCACGTTTTCCTCCCTGTATTTCCAACTGGATAATATGTCTTCAGTTCTCCGTCCAAGGCTGATAACCAGTGCTGCTAGACGGTTTAAAAAGTCCAGGTTCATAAATTCAAACAAGTTACTCTGTCAGCAGCAGAGCATAAAAGATAGAAGATTATTCTATGCACGCCCCCAAAGGGGACCTCAAGGGTGTCTCACGCCTTCCACCCCCTTGGATCCGGCCGCGGTCGCTCCAGCCCCCGCAGGCGCCGCACTTCGGGCCGGCACGGCTGCGGGGAGCAGGCACCTGCTGAGGGAAACCATCTTCCCCTCAGCAGTTACATTTCCCTTCTCTCTCTGTCTGCCGGCGGTGTGGGAACGAGCAGCGGCAGAGACCACGGCACTCGCAGCAAGCGGCCGCAGGCAGCGCCTGACAGCTCCGCCGCGGGGGCAGGGAGGGGGCGGCAGCGCCCGCCGCGCCCCCATCACGGCCCCGCCTCGGGAGAAACGCGGCCCCTCGCGGGGAACTGCGGAGATGTGATTTCCGCGGTGCCCGAGGGAAGCAGTGCTGTCCCACAGCCTGTCCCGATCCCGCGGCCGAGAAGGGGAAACTCGCGCGGGGAGCCACCTCCCGCCCAGCCACGGCGGAGCGAGCGCCTCTGGCGCGGCCGGTCCCTCCTGGCGCGCCGTAGCGATGCTGCCGGCGCCGCTGCCCTCGGAGGCTGTTCCCAAGATGGCGGCCGCGCGGGCGGCTCTGCGCGGCCGCGCTCCTGCAGCCGGGTAGGGACCCGTTGCCCTCTTCCTGCTGCTCCTGCTCCTCGCTGCAGCCCCGCACCGCGCACTGGGGCCCAACGCCATGCCGGCCCCGGTGCATGCATGAGAGACGCCACCGCGCTGGTCTGTGCCGCCGCCGCCGCCATGGAGGAGCCGCCGCCGTCGCCGCCGGGGAGGTCAGTACCCAGCGCTGCCTCACAGGGAGCTCCGTGCAGGGAGCGATGCCGGGCGGGGGCTGCGAGCGCCGGTGCTGGGGGTGCACGCTCTGCCACCCGCGCCCGACCCCTCCGCGCTGCAGAACCTGCGGCTGCTGCTGCTTCTGCAGAGCGCCTACGGAGCGAGAGGTGCTTCGATAAGAAATCTCTAGTGGCTGCGGTGGGTAAGGCAGTGTTTTGTGGGCGCTTTGCAATTAAAAGCAAATAGTTTCCTTTGCCCCCAGCCTCGTAGCAGTGCGGGCGGGTGTGTCGGGGCACTGGCCGCCCGGCTGTCGGGGTCGGGCCGGAGGTGCGGAGGCTGCAGAGCGGAGAGGGAGCAGCAGCTGGAGCCCGCGGGAGGCTGACGGAGCGTGACCTGTGCTCCTTGACTTGTGAACTGCAGCGATAAAAGCGCTGCCCTCTTGGAAGGCTGTCTCGTGTTTATGGCAGCCGTGATTAAAATGGGGTTCTCTTTGGCGTACCGGTAAAACAGCAGGGTCATGGAGTATCGCTGCTGGCAGCATTGCAATCGATAGTTGTAAGAAGATAGAGTTAAAAAGAAAAAGCGTTCACAAAGAAGTGTTGCGATGCCTCAAAGCTTTCTGCAACTGTTGTCACCTCCTGAATGTGCTGACCTGCAGATTGGTTTTTTGCAAGTCTCCATCTGTGCCCTGCTGAGAGATGGGGATGCAAATTACTTTATGGTTTAGTGTTTCCAGCTGGCTGCAGAAGTATTGCATAAGTCCAAGTTATTAATTCCGTGGCAATTATTTCTCATTTTTAAATAACATCCTGTTGAAGCACTTCACCTCTCACTAGGAGGCATTCAGGAAACTTTTTTAAAACGCTTGTGTGATCCATTAGTACCGTAAGGCAGTAGTAAGGTGCATTGTGTTCCAGGTGTGCTGTGCAAAAAATCTGCTGTTGTGTTGCTGAGCTCGTTCTTGAATATTGCGAGCTGCTGTTTTGTACTGATGGAATAAAAAGGAAGTGGTCATGTGCTCCTGTGTGGGTCAAGGCTATGGGATTGAACAATGCCTTTGAGTGTTCATTAATGTGCGTTAACGATTTGTTTTTCTGTCATGAGAATTACTAATTTTATATATCTTCTGATTTTGGCAAATTTAACAAACACTATGAAATACAAATGCTATAAGGCAACTGAATTAGTAAGCTTCCTTTTCAAAGGACTCTTTGAAGACTAATATCGCAGGTTAAGCAGAAAATGATTTAAAATAAAGTTTGTAAAACAGAATGCCCCTAGACCTGGGCTGTCTTCATATGTAAGAGTAGTCTTCAGAGCCTGAATGGAAAACACCCAGGCATTTCCTGTGCAGGGCCATTTCTGACCTCTGCTGGATTCTGCTTATTACAGGACAGTTTATATGAGTCGGATGTGGGTGTGGATAATGTGGTGACAATTTTACCCAGCAAATGAAAATTGAATTAGCTATTTCAGAGTGAGCTGGTGGGTGGGAAGGGGATGTCTCAAAACAATTAGGTAGCCTTAATTTGTGTAGGGTAATGCATGTACTCCATCCACTGTGATTCACTTCTGTGTGTACTTTGTGTCTCAACTTCACACCTGCTTCTCTGGCTTTCTGCAGCACTTGCTTTTACTTAAATGTAATACAAGTAAAGTATCTGAAGCTTTTTCAAACATGATTACTTTTGATTTCAATTTTGGGGTCATCATTAGGTGTTTATTCTTGGGGCTGTGAGGTCAGAATCTTGTTGAAATTGGTTTATTTTGCACTGGCTTAGGCGTTTGAAATCCATTTGATGGCAGATTGCTTTTAATCCTGTTTGTAGAGTGTGACTGTGTTCTTATGATAAAGAGCTCTGGCTAAAGTGCATTGCTATAATGCATTCTCTTTAAGTTAACTTTAGTTCTGGTGGAGAAATATTCACTTATTCTGGCTTAGCAATACACCTACATTTGTTTAATAAACAAAGCTTATTGATTTGTTGTTTTGAGACTGCCTTGTGTGAGAAATCTGCTTTGCTTTGTGTGAGGAGTCTGTCTTTTGTTAGAATATAAATGCAATGGTACATTTTATAAACTGAAGGCAAACATAAAATATATTTATGGCTTTTTTTGAATTACACGGTCCTTAGTCAAAAGCATTTGATTGTGAATCCCTCTCCAAAAGCACACTATTTTCTCCAGGTCTTCCTTTCTTTCTTGAAACACGCTTTGGTGGGGGGAAAGAGGGTGGGTAGCTCTGAACTGAAAAATTCTCAGGGAATGTATGAGCAGATGTTGATGTTGAGATAAAATTGCAGTTTGACCCTGGATAGCATGCAGTGGTTATGGATAAGTGAAAAGATAATACTGGAAAGCTTTGTGAAGAATTCACATTTAAGTATCAATCCTTAAAACAAGTGAAAAGTTTTCAAGATAAGATGTTTCCACTTCGATAATTTAGATTGCTAGTTAAAACAGATGTATTTGGTGCTTCTTGATTATTACCTACAGGCTTTAAATTTCCCAAGCCCAATTTTAGGCTTTCCCAAGAATTTTCTGGCACAAAATCCACTGTAGAGAAAAATGAGGCCTTAAGCGTGTCCTTTGTTGGGGCTTTGTCTTTTGTTTGGAGGCACTGCAAAGGCATGAAGAGCCATGGGGCTACCCTGACTTGTGCCTTGATTACTTGTAGCCCTCTTTTCTCCTGACATGCATCCAGTGCAAGGGGTGAAGGAAGGACCAAGGCTGTGAATAAAGTGGGACAGAATTGTGAATTATGTGCAGGCTTCCTCCTTGCTGGGGAACTTTTCAGTCGTTTGTCTATCAGATTTGTTGTCTCTAGGATAACAGTGAATTGAGCTGGCAGTCTGCAGCATCTGTGGTTTGGGGGAAGCCTGAGGTTATGTCATGAATTGTGCTCAACATATTTTCCAGCTTGTCAAACTGTCTGTATTGCTGATAGTATATGAGCAGTGAAAGAGTTTATTTTGTTAACTTAAGATCATAGCTTCAGTGGGAAAAATGATTTTAAGTATATAGAGCTTTGCCATAGTTTTTTTTCCCCTTCATGTATTTAAATGAGGTAAGATGTAATCTCTATTCTACATGTATTGCATTTTCTTGTTTACATGTGCAAGATTGGAATGAATGACTGATTGCTCCACCTACGCAGAAACACACATGCAGTGCTAGTTGAGATGTCTTTGGCATTTGTAGCAGTAAGGATTAGTCTGTGTTGTGTGGCTGCTTGGGTTGCTTTTATGTCTGTTAATTAGTGCTGTCTGTGTCAAGGTTGGTTTTACTATTATGTAAGCTAGCGATATTGACCTTTGTGGAATGCAAACTGTGCTGTGATGAAAACAAATCTACTGAATTTAAAGGAAAGCATAAGGGATATGCAGTAACTCTTACTTCAGGGAGCTAATTGGGATTTTTAGAGGCTTATAAAGATTTGGCTTCCATGACAACCACATTTCTTGAATTATATACAAACCATCCTTTTAAACTGCATCTAAAATAGATTTAGAAGACAATTTTTCATAGTACCTACTCCTAGTTAATAGTGTGTTGACCTCTGTCAGCACAGGAATCTCAGCTCATTTCTTCAGTTGCGTGGTTGGATTTGCTATTGTCTACAATAATTATGTTTGCAGAACTGTTACTTTCCTTCAGTTTTATTCTTCTCTCAGATGTTAACTGCACTGATGCTATGCTTTGTCTGTAATTTAATAACTAAATAATTTTTGAATTTTAAAAAATAACTTAGAAGCTTATTTATTTAAAGAGTTAAAAAAGATCCCATGCTTACTCTTGGCTTACTGCAAACATAAAACCAAATGAGAAGGTTTGCCTTTAACATCTGAATTTTAGTGTTACTGAATTGTCAAATGTTCACTTGTGTCCAGTCCAAGAAGTCTGTGTGTAAAGTCACATTAATTTGTCATGAAACCAAATCAGGTTTATTCTGGAGCCAGACAAGATGGGATGTAACTATTGTGCTGATGAACGTCTCTTGCAATCTTAGGGTAGAAGGAGGAAATTAGTTCTGTTCCTTCTGTGTCCTGCCGATACTCAGTGGTCCTGAGTGTCATGTGTTGCTTTCTAATGTGGTGTGAATGTACAGTTTATTCTGCCCTCGGCTTACTTGTGGTGCTGGTTTACTTGCTTTCGCTTTTCCTGAGAGCAGTATTTGTAAAGGTTTTTACCATCTTGGCTGTAGAACATCCATTCAGTAAGTGATAACAAGGCCCCAGTTATTCATGCCTCTACTACTTCCTGGCCTCACTGTAGAGCTCTCCATGATCTGATGACTGAGCTTTTGGGATGCTCCAAATAGTGCAGAGTACTGAAGTCCCATTGCATTGCACAGATTTTACAAACGTCACAGACATGAAGTCCAGCATGCTGTGCTTAGACACCAGCTTCCATTGAATACCTATTTAACTTTCAATGCTTCACCTTCAGAGTTCTGGTAGACTTTGACTTTATCTAAATGATGAACTGAAACTTTGGGATCATAACCAGCTCTTAGCTTTTTCTTATCTAGGAATGGAACTTTCTGCTAGAAGAATAGAGTGTGGGGGAAGAATGCTGTTATAGTTATTTTTATCTTTTATCACAGGTCTGTGCATTTCCCAGTTTATCGCTGTTATGTATGTTTATAGTTGAACCTAGCAGCCTAACACTTTTCCCAGTAGTATGTAACTTTTCTTGGTGTAGCTTAAGTTTTCCAGAAAATCTATGCAGATGTGTTAGTACAGATTTTTCATAAATAGTTCTTAATTAAATGTACTTTACTGTACTGGCGTGTGTCTTGAGACCTTGGTATCTGATCTGTGCAGGTGCCAAGAGCTTAATTGCAGCACTTACCCTTTGGATTGATACTGTACTATGTAGTGCTCAAACATCATTAGTGAGGAAAACATATTTCAGAGATTCTTACTTTAAAAAAAATAGATGTATCAGTTCAAATTCCCAAATATGAGCTAGGATATAGTTGAGGTTGAAAAAATGGCACTAATGGAGAAGTATGGGGTCTGGAATCAATGAATGTTTTAACATTGGTTGTTAAGTGGAGAGAGCTGGATACTAGCTGGGCTGGGTGAAGCTCTCTTAGCTCCTGTTTCTACAGTTCTAACCTTTGATCCATTTGCAGCCTCACTTGGCAGGCTTAAACATAGATGTGGAAACCTAGCAAAACCATCAACACTTTCACACTTTATTGCACATTATAGAGCTAGAATTAAGTAGGCTTTTTTTTTCTTTTGAAATAAAATATGGCATAGTTTTAATCACATAATTAATTGGGGGAAAACTCAGAGATTAATATACTTTAAATGCTGTTACATCATAGTTCAAATTTTTATGAAAACTTACAATAATCCAGGATGGAAAAATTAGTTAAGCCTTCTCTGTTTTCAAATTTGCTAGTAAAAAAGAACAGAAAGTTCTGAGGTTTTTTTTTTTTTTTTGAGATGAGAACATGAAGAACTGCCAAAACTTTTCTAAGAGCTCCATTTTATTTATTTTTTTAATACTTATTTCTGGTTGGTATAACTTGTGGAAGAAAAATTGCTTCCTTAGATCATTTAAATATGTCTCAATAGTGCTTATCACTACTTGCTATAAAAAGATACAATGAATAGTACTTTGCATTCTGCTTAATTTATTCTTGAATAAATTTTGACAATTTCTTCTTTTAGAAATTTACCATGTTGTTCTAATCAGCCAAAAGGTGCCTCAATATCTCACCACTCTTCCAATAAGCTTTTGTTAGATTTTTCTGTGACTTCGTCTTTCTGTTGTAAATATATTAAGCACATATAGAAGCTTCTTCCCAGGAATATAGGAGAATTTTGAGAAAAGTGCCAAAGTAGTAATAATTTGCAGAACCGACTCTGGTAGCTTCCGGATCTTGAGAAGGAGAAAATTCTGCTAAAATTTTTCTGTTAAACTAAAATTTGCTAGTAAGTACATTAGTGCTGTAAGGAAATGTATGATGCCTAGTCAGACACGTGCTTGAGGTCTGTTGTAGAAATGGTGTGTTCTCACTTGCTGGGTCCTTCTGTTCTAGTTAATTGAGAGTTACCAAGGAGGAAAAGTTGCTGGGAATCAATTGCAGTTTAGCTGTTTAGCTCAAAGCTGTACATTAGTCTTTTCCCCAGTAATGACTTCCATTTTTTCCTTGGTGATTTCAGCAGAAATAGTGGTGGTTTTGTCACAGTGAAGTCTTGCTCCAAACCACTGTTGTGTTGCAGCAGAAATACTTGCTTTATATTGCTCCCTCAGCTGATGTGGGATTTATTGTACTTGGTTCTTAACTATTAGCAGGGTTGTTGTAGTGTAAACCAGTAGTTTGCAGTGGGTTTCATAGCAGCCTTGAGCATCTGTGTTTGTGCAGCCCTGCTACAGGTTAGTTTTCAAAGATCAACAAGGTGTAAATAATGAACAAAGTGGGGCTTTTCAAGGGTTACTGTTACATCCTGACAATTCACTAATGAAGTTTTGGTGTTTCTGTCTTCCCGTGTTCATAGGGTAATTTATAGAAGAGCTAATGGAATTATGTAACCAATCAGTTCTTGGTGGTGATACCAATATTACCTTAAGCATTTTCTTCCCCAAGTATTTTGCTTTTATTGTTGCTGCAAGTAAAAATCTGCATTAGTATTGCGGCTGATTCAGCTAAAAATTACTGTTCTCATCTCCTGACATCTCTCTCTTGCCCTCCCTCAACTAGGAATGTCTGCAACATGAAACTTGCTAGTGTGACATTAAGTACGTTTGACTACCTAATCAAAATTAAAGTGGCTGAAGTAGGAAAAATCCTGCTAACAAAGGCATTCCAGCTAAGCTGGATTGTTTTGGCAGCACCAGTGAAGAACTGGGGATGGTACTTTAAGGTGTACCTGTGCATCTTGGGTGCTGCTGACTTCTGGTAAAGTGTCTGGAAAGCAGAAGGGCCAGACAGTCATGTAAAATTGGTTCATGTGCAGCTAGAAGAGAGGGACTGAGGGCGTGATTTCACTTAACACTCAGCAGGTTGCCTTCTTTGCCTTGGTCTCTCTACAAGAGGATGCCAGGTTCAGGAAGGATGTAGTGGAGGAGCTTGGCTGTCACGTGGCTGTGGGGTATTCGCTTGTGGGTATTGATCTGAGAGGCAGATGGTGCACCAAAAAAACCAATGGGTTTTTTTCACTGTCAGATTGGTGATTGAGGTCACATGATTGTTGCCTTCTGTGCAGAAGGGATGGCAAAAGGGGCAGAGATGTGCAACCTGGGAAGCAAAAGGTGCGCTGGAACAGATTCTCTTTCTTACTGTGTGTGTCATCTTACTGTGACTGTAGTGTTGGTAATTTCTGAGGGTCCTCACTGTAAAAAGTTGTGTGAATAGTGTTACATTTCAGAGTTAATTTTTTTAAAATATTACTTCCTTTTTTGTGCTCTTACAAGTGTCTCTGCTGTAAGCTGTTTTAATGCAAACTTAGGTTCTGTAAGATTTGCATATGTAGACCTACTAGATGAAAGATACAAGTGCTTTTTTGCATGTTGTGTCGGGAGCAAAATTACTATATGCTATAAGTAAATTCTTTGCTTTCCTTTCCTCCTGTCCAGGTATCAGCTTTTTCCTTCCAGTATGCTGGTTGTTCATTCCTGCACCTCAGAGATAAATGATCATATATCCTGCCTTCCCCTCATTCCTCAGGGAGAAAAAAAATGTAGCTATGTACAGCTGAATTTGGATTAGAATATTTCTTAAAACTGAAACTGTTACGCTAGTACTGTATCTTCTTTAAAACATAATTTGAAATTTCTTATCTGTAATGCTGTGCCAGACTTAAAACAGGATGCATATAGCTTTATTTGTACATACTGTGTGCAAATTCCTGCTGTGCTGTAATAAAAAATATAATTAAAAAAACCCAACAAGGTGTTTTCCTTGCCTTCTACTGAAGACTTCCTTTTGCTGCACTTAGGGCCATTTGTAGTAAATGCAGTAGCATCAAACACTTCATTTTTGTATTCGCACATGTAGCAGATCTTCAAAAATTACCTTGTCCAAAGCTGGATTTTTAGTTGCTTCTGCTTTCGGTTCAGCAACCTTTCAGAACTACATCCATTTATTTAAGCTTACAGCTTTCCCTCAGAACATAATTTAAAAAAATGGTTAAAATGTAGGGGTGCATGATGCTTTCCTAATGTTGCAACATAACACTGATGTTTACCCAGATAGCTGTCCTGTACTGTAGCAGAACTTCAGGGTTTTCCGTCTTCTTTTCCTGATTAGGTTGTCTAATCCTCAGTCTTTGTTACCCCGAGGGTCACTAAACTGACTGTTTAGTGAAGTTCCTTCATTGTGCTGTTAGTCCAGGACTACCATTGCATTCTCTTCTGCAGCAAAATGAAACCTAGTACTGCCCCAAAGAAACTGGAGCTTCTGATTACAGAGTTTTGTTGTGTATGGTGTTTAGCAGCACTGACTGAATACTTTATTGTTTTTCTGTTTTAAGAGGTGCAAAGATGGGTAACTAAAAATTCTGTTTGTTTTTTGCACTACCAGCAGCTGTTGAGTGATGACAGTTCTTGTCAGAGTTTTGCTTGAAATAGGCTGGTTGCAGCTGCTTTTAGGGAGAGCTACCTTAACTTCAACAAGATGTGTTTGGCGGTGTGTAGTGCCTGTGTTTTCTGCTACTTTTGCTGACTGGGAATGTGCATTACTAAGAATAGATTAATGTAGCTTTGTCTTCCTGCATTAATTATCAAGCTGAATCTGAGTTAAGGAGTGTATATTTGAAAAATAGACACTTTGCTTTTAAAACAAAGCCACTGAATGTCAGGAGCTGGTACTTGGTAATTTGGTGCTGGACCCTGTACAGATACTGCAGTTCTTTGTATGACGATGGCAGGGTGCTGTAGGAAGTGTTGAGAAACAGCCTCACTGATTCCTGCATTGTGTGATGTGTTTGAAACTGCAGGAAGCTGTTTACAGCAGCAGTGTCTATAGTGCACAGCTTCCAAACCCTTGTGGTGGGCGATGATCCTGGCTTCTGTGTGGTAACTGCCTAACTCAAATTTTTCTTGCCATGTGCTTGTAGTCCAGTCCACTGACCTCTACTGCTCTGATCCCCAACAAGCTTTTAAGCTGCATGTCGGATGATAAGCAGTGGCTGAACCTGAGTTAATGTAAGTGCCTAATGTATTTGAACTCCTACTTACGAGGAGGGTAGCTGTTAGAAAAGGAAGAGTAAAAAGATGTTTTCCCCATATAGCTGTCACAGTTTTTAGGATGTTCTCTCGTTAATGGCTGCTACAAACTTTGCAAGTTGGCATAATGCTTCAGGAAAGGGCAAAAGTTTGTATTGGTTAAAAATCGTGTTCCTCAGTGTGACTTTAGCCTAATTAATTGTAATGTTCCATGTGATCCTCAATGATATTTTCATCTGTTAATTTATTTGTAGTGATAAATGAATGTATTTTTCCAAAGGTTGTGGCCTTTATTAGTAGTGGTGGTTACCAGACTTTTTGCTCCCTGTCCTGCTGCTTCAAATTTCATACCTCAATTTCTGTCCCGCTTCCTATTTTTGTTTGCAGGCCTTTGAAAATCTAGAAGAATTGTCTTGATTTTTCATGGCTGAGCTGGAATTGTAGATACATTGCCATCAGTTTTGCTTAGTTAAAAAAAATAAAAATCCCGTTGTCATCTAGAAGTGCAAATTAAAGAAACTATATATTCTGTCTTTCCAGATTCTGGTTGAAATGCACCCTGGTGTAACATACAGTAGTTAATTTTTGGAAACTTTCTTGGTTTGTTGTTTTTTTTTTTTTTTTTGGTGCATTTCAGAGCTGTCAAGGTGTTTTGCTTTGGTTGTTGTTTTTTTACCATACGGCTGTTAAAACTTTCCCAATATTTGTGATTTATGCATCCTGGCTACAGTCTTTCTTATATTCCAAGGGTAAATTTCCAAGAAGCGTTTTTCTCATTAAAATTGAGGCTGGAGCCTGTAAATAGAATATGAAAATGACGCACTTTTAGTTTACCTTGTAGGGATTTCGTTTAGGCTGCTATTGGCAAATAGTAACTGCATTTGTCACATTTCTAGCTTTCACTTCTTGTGTGTAAGCCTAATTAAGATTTGGATGGTTCTCACTGGCTGTGGGGGAGAAAACCTGCATATCTTGGTAGCGACCAAGAAATTAGCCTTGATTAATGTTTCTCAACCCTGGTTGCAACAGTATTTAGGAAACAACAATTCTGTCTAATAACCTACACTATAATCTGATTCAGGCTTGCCAGCACTGCGTTTTATAGATTGGCAGATTTAATTAGTCTATAGTTAGCTGATGACGGTGAATAACACACAAATATTGCAAATGCTGTGTCAGTAATCTGTAAAAATCAATAACTGATTTTAATACTAGAGTGTTGCTGCTGAAGATCATATGTCTGTTGTTGTCTGGATTAGAAAAATTGATCCTAGCATGTTAAAGGTGATGTAGCTGCTTTAGTTCATACCCTGTATATTTAATGCGTTGTTGTACCATGAGGCTTGCACTGATGAAACTGAATCATTGTGTTAATTGGCACTGATTTGAGTTCTGAGTTGAGGTATAGTCTTTGCACACAAACCCTAAACTGAGCATGCTGGATTTTTAAAACTTGCTTTGCAACCTGTGCCTTTCTCTCTCTAAGCTGACCAGCCAGCTTTGGTTAGATCATCTCACCAGCTGCTAGCAAGACTGGGTCTGTTGTTATGAACGAGAGCATGATTGCTTGTTTGGTGATATGATTTTAAGTGCTGCATGTTTTGTGATGTCTGCTGTGCTTCTTATCAAAGAACATCTTACTAAATTACCCAGCAAAAATGGTTGAATGTTAAGTAAGTAATACTGGATGCTGCTGTATAGGTATGTATGTAATTCAGATGTGAGGTTGGAGGTAATTCGGATACTTCTGGAGCTCATGCCCTCTCATCAGACATAGCAAGAAACAAACAAGGTGGAATTATAGAATCACTTAGGTTGAAAAAGCCCTCTAAGATTGAGTCTGACTGTAAAACAGCACATGCAAGTCCACCAATAAACCAGTCCTGTAAGGGCTGCATCTACAGATCTTTCACATGCCTCCAGCGATACTGACCAAAATTGCCTTAAGTTCTTTAAAGATCACTGTATTCAGCTTGGTGGAGAGGTTTGATCGTTAGGTTCTTCGAAGAGGTTGTTTACTTTTAAACAGAAGGGAAACAGTGTTTTCACTGGTCTTTCCTAATGAGGTAACCTGTCCTAGTTTAAAACTGCCTTGGAGACCTAACGTGAGTGTTTGCAGGATCTGTTCTGCCAGCCTCTGCAAAGAGCATCAGCACCCCACCCTGTGCCTTGCCAGGCCAGTGAGATCACTGAAAAAATAAGTGGCTCCATAAGCACTGGAACTAATGACTTCTGTTTTATGTGGTTTAGTCTTTTGTGGTTGATTTGTCTTTGGGAAGATCAGAGGGGTGTTCTCTACCTGAAGTGTTTTTTGCAGTAGCGCTGTTCACAAGCGTTCTCAGAAATAAAGATCTTCTGGTATCCAAAAAGATGTAAACTTGATTTCCACTTTCCCAGCTCAGCGCTTACAAGATTCGTTTCTCTTACTCATCCACATATTTTCACAAGATCTGTAGGAACAATTGTAATACTTTTTTTTAATATTTGGGTGGTGAGGGCTGGTTAAATCACATTGCTAAGACACTGTAACAGCATGATATCCCAAGGCAAGGAAACCAGACTAAAAGTATTGGTGTTTTTGTGTGGTTGTCACTATGACCAGATTGTAGGGTGCTCCCAAGACTCCAGGTGGTGCTGTGGTATCACCTGGGTCATTTCTGTTGGGTAACCAATAAAGTTTATCTGCAGAAGTTGGTGAACTTGCCTGCTGCCTTCTCAAAGCTGAAGTAGTAGAGTGAGAAGAGCAAAGTGAAAAGAGTATTTCATGCATTAAGTGTTTTGTGGCTTTGTAGAGAACATAACTGTTCTGCATGCTAAGATACTTATTTCTGTTTTTAGCTAAAGGCCAAGAAAAGGTACAATATCTGTATTTTGTTTGTTTTTGTTAGCCTTACTGCTGTTCTACCAGCTGGCGATATTCTGAAATATTTCTTGCTGCAGTAACTCAGGCTCATTTAACTAGGGTATGAGTAACGTTCCTTGTCTGCCCCTAAAGCAGTAGCAAGTAAAGTATAATTTGTGATTCGAGTGAAGTTGAAGTTACTGGATTCTGATGCTATCTTGCACTGATTTAGATTGACTGTTTCTTTGCCTTAGTGTCTTTTACTAGAGTCAAGAGTTACTGAGAGTTTTGTAGAGTTGTTATTTGCAGACCTGCTTCAGAAATAAATGAGGCAATAGAGGCAAACCGTTTCTTTTCTTTCTTTGAAAATGGTATGTGTTCTTCTCCCTGATACATGTTAAAGCAAGAGAATTGCATGTATGGCACCACTGGGGAGTGATAGTATTTATTTATGATATTAATGGTATTAATATTCTTGATGTTAAAATCTGTGAAAAATATTTTCATATCTAGATGAAAGTTTTGTGAAGGGTGGGAGAGTGATTTTAGAAATTGTCTTTGTGTGAGTGGTTAGGGAGTGGAGGATGGAAGGGAAGACCTTTGCTGTTGTCCCTCCTACTGATTAGATTGAACATCTTGCATGATGTTTGTATGTTTGAACCTTGGTTTATTTCGTGCACCTCTTAGTTTAGGCTTGCCACAAGTTTTTTCAGAAAGAGATATATATATGTATGTTTACATTGTGTTCTTCTAGTGACACTCTGCCTATACCATCCTCTTTGTATGTTGCCTATTATTTATTTGATTGGAAACTTATCCTTAGGGATATGCAAAAAATACACGTGGTAAATGGGTAAATACATGGGTAAATATATATGGATGTGGCAGTAAAATACAGGAAGTTGACTGTGGTTGGGATTTATGGATGAATTAGCTTTCTAAACAGATATTGCAAGTAAAATTCCTTTATCTTGAATGTAATGATTTATCTTGTTCTCTGCAGAAAAGAGTGCAAATCAGGAGATGCTACTTCCAAGATCTCTGAATCTGACCCTGAGGAATTATCAGATGAAGCAAGTGCTGACACTTTCTATGGCGCTTCTCCCCCTAGTACACCCCGCCAGATGAAGCGTATGTCAACAAAGCATCAGAAAAACAATGTCAGCAGACCTGCTGGCCGCTCCACTTTGAAAGGTAGGCGTGGTGTCTTGGTTTGTTTCCTAACATGCCTGTTGTTACCTGGTGGAGGGTTTATACAGAAGGTGGAGCTGGATACTGAGGTGCAATGGAAGAACAGGAGGCAGCTGTTGTGAGTTGCAACAGGGAAAAACTCTCGGGTATTAGAAGAAAAATTTTGCTGTGGGAGTGCTTAAATGATGAAGTTTACCAGAAGGATTGTTCTCTTGTGGTATCTCTGTGTTTGGAGATTTCTAAAACAGAACTGGTTAAGATCATGAGCAGGCTAAACTAGTTTTGAAATAAACCCGGTTTCGAGCAGAAAGTTGGAAAAAATTAGTTTCAGAAGTATTTTTTAATCACTTTTTCTGCGATTCTGTCATCTGTACTAATGGTGTAGCTGCTTTTCTGCTCAGTTTTCGTGTTTTGAAGCACTTCACAGGCTGTTCATTGCAAAATACAGTTTTCAGTGATTATTCTTTACTCAGTGAAGCACTTAGTGTAGTTACTCCTGCTTGTTTTTGATGCTTCAGTATAAAGAGATAATGGGGGAAAACCCATACTTGTATGTGTTTTTCTTCTAACGTTGCTAAGTTAATGGTACCAAATAATAAAACCTTTTAGCTTAAAGTGATTTTTTTGTTGTTGTTGAAATTTCATGGGTGCAAAAAAGCCTTTTGAGATTGTATGTTCAGTGTTTTCATACAGAATACAACTAGGTTTTTGTGTGGTTTTTTGTTGTTTGTTTAATACATTTTTAAACAAATAACAAACTATGTCAGACAATTATTTACCAGTTATGGCAGCTTGACTATTGCCAGTTAATGTTTTGGGAGCAATTTTTAAAATCGCTTCACATGAAACAAGGAAATATTAGAGTGCATAGCAAGGATAACATTTTTGAGGTAAAATGTAGGGAAGAAGAGGGTAAATTGTTTGGGGTGACTAAGGGAATAAGTCAATTCTTTGGTTGTGTAGGACTGTGAAATACAGGTTCATAATAAAAGAAGGACCAGTACAAACATTTTCCAGAGCTTCTGTTTCCCTTTCACTTAATGCAACCTTAAAATAGCGTCACTGAAGAGAATGTTCACCAAAATACCTCTTCCTTATATGAAATTACAGAGAAATCTTGTTACTCTTGCCAGTTAACTGTAGGCATTGGAATTATTAAGCCTCTTTAACTTTGCTAAAAGGCACATTTTAAAGCCAGTAAAATTCTTCTGTTGCAACATTAACTCTATTTTAAGCCTGTTTAGAGTGGTTTTGTAAACTTTTCTTGCTTTTGGTGGTTTTTTTTTTGGTTGTTGTTGTTGTTTCATTATATGTTTAAAAAGAGTTAGTTTCTAGACAGGGACATTGTGATACTAAAGAAATATAATATATTTCATTGCTAGTCTTTGCTTGTGAGCACATGTGTAAGATCAATACCTTCATGAGAAACAAGGAGTTGTTGTTTATCCCTGCTTATAGATTTTGAGTTTTTGGAGCAAGGTCTTCTTATTTGTGAGGGGAACGGTTCTTACTCCTTACAGGATATGATAATTTGTTCTTTGTTATCATTAATCTTAATATTTTAATATCTTAAAATATGTTTGCGGTTTTTTTCTGATTAATTAGGTAGTGTGTAAAGTATCTTTTTTGGGAAAGTTCATAGTTTTTTTGTTTGTTTGTTTGTTTTAAACTTTGCCCATGTGTACCATCTCAGAACAGTTATTTTGTATTATGAAGAGGGAAAAAAAAGCCAGCCCAAAACCTTGTGGAGTAGTTTGTTGACCTATGCTCAGTAAGAGCATACACGTATGCTCTTACTGATCTTGAATGGTTATACTTAAGTAAGTGAATTCATTCAGGGCTTGGTTCGATGTAACTAGTCACTTAAAAATGTGAATTTGAAATAACTTTTCAGATGTTTGCAAATAAGATTTAAGGTATATTTATTTAGACTACTGACAGAATTTTGGGAATTAGGGGCTTGGCAAACTTGTGCTTCTGATACTTGGTTGTTTAATTCCTGTAACACCAAGTTCCTTAAAACTTGCATTTGGTATCCGAACATAAATTGATGCAATAGTCTGTTTAGTTTCTGAATTGTTTCTCCTGTAGCTGAAGTTCCATGGGGCTCACATTTTTCTAAGCTAAATGCATTTCAGAGGTGCCTGTGTCTCCTGAACTCCATGAATGCTTGCTTACGTACTAATGTGTTAGCTTCTCCACATACTGTGTAACAGCAGTGCCCTTGTTTGCTTTATAGTATAAAATTTTTGCAGCTTCATACTTGAGAGACACTGTTCACCCTGCTTTCCTACCCCCATCATGTTCTTCACATGCATTTTGTCATATTTTGTTTTAATGACCTGTTTAAGAGCTCAGACTCCACCACATGCTCCCTCTCATCAACTGATAGTGGCTTAGTTGCGAAACCCCCTGCCCTTTGTAGGATTAAAAGTAATCATAACTCGAAATTTGTTAGTACAGCTGAACTTTTTTTTGCAAATTAATTGAAGTCTGTATTTCTATGCGTATGCAATATCTATGTCTATTGCAATACTGCAGTACAATTATAGCATTAATATTAATTTATTGCAGGACTTTCAGGTGTATTTGAATCATTGATATCTGTTAGATGAGAGGGTTTTGAAACAATTTACGTAGATTATTGTGCCTGGGCTTTGTTAAGAATGATGAACATTCAAGTATTATGGCTTTTTGGATGTCTAATAATGAATAATTTTAAACTTATCTTTCTTTCAATGTATTTTGGTGGTGTGGGGAATCTTAATATTGATGGTAAAGGAGAATAACGTAAAAGGATAAAGGAGAATAATGTTAAAAATACAAACTGCAGGAATCTAGAGGTTCCCCTGTCTAGAATGTAAGTTAAGAAAGTGATCTTCACATGTAATAGGATTTTAATTTATTTTGCAAGGCCACCAAAATCTTCAACATAAAAGTACTGTTAGAAGTTGATTCATTGCTAATCTGCTTGAAGTCTGTGTGAAGTGGGTGTATGTTTCATCTCTGTCAAGCTCCATTTTCTGTCTGCTTGCCTGCCAATGCAAATTGCCCCTTCCTGCATTTTCCCTGGCCTAGCTCTGTGGTCAGTGAAAATAGACAAAGTATTTGGTTGTCATTCTGAAAGTTTTTTTCTGTTCTTGAGTGAGCAGGGGCCTTGTGACCATGGAGCTTGTGTTCCAGCTGCTGATCAACTGGAACTACTGGACTTTAGTAGTCTGCATACAGATGATTCTCTTCTGCCTACCACTGAGAGAGAGAACCACTCTTTTCATGCCAAGTAGTTCTTCCTGTTCTGGTCCACAAAGCCTAGACTGAAGTGCTTTTCATAGTTTTGCAGAAAAGTGTCAAAGTTTGTTGCTCCTGAGAAAATAACAGGAAGTGAGGAGGAGATTGCACTTTTAGGTGGGAAAGGGCTGTTGTCCATAGTAAGGAAAAATACAAGTATTTGTGTGTTGTGACGGTGGGGAGGTAGGCTCAAGGTACTAAGGCAGTGTATGCAGATGACAGAGGGGTTCACAGAACCAAGATCAACCTTCCCAAGAGGCAGGATTGGTACACTCAAGCTAAATTGCAAAACCTGTATATACTCCAGCTTTTATGAAATTGCATGTGCAGTGGAGTCTCTTTAATTGTTTGACTTTGATTCTGTAAATAATGCTTTGTTGCATCTTGAGTTTTTGTTTGGGAGATTGTGTGACAAATATATGCAAAATGAGCTTAGAAACCATTGTTTTCCTTTTGACCATACTCATTTCTCAGTAGATGGCATATTCAAGGTCCTTTCTACAAAAGAGGTAAAGCAAGAGAAAAAGAAAAAATCCTTTCCTTTAGGGTATACTAGTGGTAACTTCTAATAATAAGACTACGTTTTACTTCTATCCATGCCTATTTTGTTTTATTGATATTAAACATTTTTATGCTCAACCTGAGAAAAGTGATTGGGAGCTGAATTGAAAAATGCTTGTTCTTGTTGCTGCAGTCACATTCTTTTTTCTTTGCTTACAGAAAAGATGAGTGTGCCATCTCAGTCTTTGCATAAAGACAGTGGGAAAACCATTGAGAATGTGGAGGAGCACAGCTATAAGCAAGGGAAAAAGATCAGGGATGCCCTAAGGACAACAGAACGAGATCACAAGAAAAATGTGCAGTGCTCATTTATGCTAGACTCAGTTGGTGGATCTCTGCCAAAAAAAACAATTCCAGATGTTGATCTCAATAAGCCTTACCTCAGCCTTGGCTGTAGCCATGCTAAACTTCCAGTCTCTGTGCCCATGCCAATACCCAGAACTACACGCCAGACTTCTAGGACTGATTGCCCGGCAGACCGGTTAAAATTCTTTGAAACCCTGCGGCTTTTGTTAAAACTTACCTCAGTCTCGAAGAAAAAGGACAGGGAACAAAGAGGACAGGAGAACACCTCCTCTGTCTGGTTGAACCGATCCAATGAACTGATCTGGCTGGAGCTGCAAGCTTGGCATGCTGGCCGGAGCATTAATGACCAAGACCTCTATCTCTATGCAGCCCGTCAGGCTATCCCCGATATCATCAATGAAATCCTCACCTTCAAAGTGGACTATGGAAGCTTCTCCTCTGTAAAAAATGGAGCTAGTCTCAATGGTACTTCAGGGGAAGGAGTTTGCAAATCAACACATGGAGCTAGTGCTTTGGTTTACTCAAGTTACCATGAACACCTCCATCGCCAGCGGGTTTCATTTGAGCAGGTAAAGCGAATAATGGAGCTGCTGGAGTACATAGAAGCACTTTATCCATCTCTGCAGGCTCTTCAAAAGGACTACGAAAAGTATGCTGCAAGGGACTTCCAAGACAGGGTGCAGGCACTCTGTCTATGGTTAAATATTACAAAAGACTTAAACCAGAAACTAAGGATTATGGGAACTGTATTGGGCATCAAAAATCTTTCTGACATTGGCTGGCCAGTGTTTGAAATTCCTTCTCCTCGACCGTCTAAGGACAATGATCCAGATGATGAAGACATTGATAGGCAAACAGAAGTAAAGGAATCCTCAGGAACATGCACAGAGGAGAGTGATGGTGAAGAACAAATCTCGGAGGAGAATGTTGAGGAACTTAGACAAGCCATCAAGAACAATTTTACTAACAAGCCAAATTTTGACTTTCAGGACCATTTTTCAAGGAGGCTTGATAGGCTTGAATCTGAGGATGACTCTACTTCCTGGGTTGTTCCAGAATGCAATGCTGAGGGAAGCTGCAGCCAACACTGTTTGACCTCTATTTACAGGCCGTTTGTTGATAAAGCACTGAAGCAAATGGGGTTGAGGAAACTGATTTTAAGACTGCACAAGCTAATGCATGGTTCATTGCAAAGAGCCCGTATGGCGTTGGTAAGGAGTGATCACCAGCTGGAGGTAGGTTACTAGTGTACATGGATAACAGGAGTACCTCCTTGCTGTGTTGTTCCTAAATGAAAATGTAGGAATTGGGATCTTAGGAACATTTTGGTTGCTTAGTTGGTTTTTGAAAAACAGTGTATATTATGATTAGGAACCCAGTTCTCCTTCCATGGAAATGAATCTGTTGTTTGACTGAATTTGTTGAAGCCCAAGCTTCATACTCTGTTCTCGTTTGTAATTGAAATGACATTTTTGTGATAACATCTTTGTTCATTATATTTTCTAATGTCTAAATCAACAAGTCGGAAAAATCATTGTGGAAAATTAGGCCCAACAGTTGAATTGTGAGAAAAATCAGCTATGGAGGTGGTAATTTTTCTTGTCTTCAAGACTGGATGTTTCCTGCAAGACATTCTTTATAAAAATGTCACTGTAGTTTTTTTTGGTGGTTTTTCTCGTCTGCATAAATAAAGTATCATGGTGGCACATTATGCTTGAGGAGAGAGGGCATGAATGAATGGACTCAACCTTGAAATCTATGAAAACAAGTCATGTTGGTGTGTTGCATTCTTTACCTGGATTTTAGCTTAATTAATGTTTTTCTCTGGGCCATTTTATATTCTTAATTAAGAGTGACTCTGAGTTAATAAAACCAGTGTAGGAATTAAGCAGTTACTGAAGGACAGGAGTTTCATATTGTAAGATGTGGTCACTAATTCTTTCAAGACAGAGTATTGATTCTGGATATAAACTGTTATCTAACTTGCAGGCATCTTTATGCTAGGAAAAATTGGTGGTAAGGATTACTTGCTCTCCTTTGTAAAGTGACACTGTGACTCTTGATAAAGGCATCTCTTAGCCAGCATGCCTGTTCTGATACAGATACCATATGTGGTCTTTAAAATGTTGCAGATCTCTTAATGTTGATTGTCACATTTGCAAAAGGAACAAGAATTGTTGATCTCCCTTAGAGGTTATCTTTTTAGGATGAATAAATTTATAAATATAAAGCTATTTGATTTTGAAAGTTTTTATTTGTACTGTTACTAGTGTAGATATTACTGTACAAATGAAGCCATTAGTTGAATTTTTATTTATTCTCTAATTGGTTTCAGCTTGTCTTTTAGAAAATTTGCTTTAGAAATGAGTGAACATTTTGTTGGAGTCAAGTGCCTAAGCAAAACTTAACCTAGTTGCAGTAATCAAAAGCACCCCCAAACCACATACACTTAGAAAGTTCAGCTCAATATATAGGTTGAAATAAATCTAAAAAAAATCAAAGTAAACAAGATGTAATATGGGGGTATTGAAAATGGACTTTGAATGTATTTTTGAAACTGCGAAATACCTCAAAAGTTTTGACTGCATAAGGGTTTTTAAAACAAGTTAATGAAACATTAAGTAGCTAGAGTTTTTGCTGCAGCTTCACAGAATTAACTTTCTGCTAATGTAGTGTTGGATGACATGTATAAGATGTAAGGGTAATCTTTTCTCCCTTCTCTACCTTTGTGACTACTTTGAATGTTCATTTTCAGTAGTTACTGCCTTTTCTTTGGAATATTATTCTCTTTTAAGAAATGTTTTTTAGTAGAGGTGAATGTTATAAATTGTAAACTGCTTTCCTGCACCGGCATTTAAAGGATGTTATCAGAAGACCACAAATAACTCTGTGTCAGAATTGTGGTACTTAATGCAGCAAAAGATTACTTCATACTAAAATGGAAGAGATGGGTTTCAATTTCTTGGTCTTTGCACCTGACAATACTTTGAATGTAGTGTTTTTTTTTTGGGGGGGGTTTGGTTTTTTTTTTTGGTGCAGGTCAATTCGATATTTGCATGCTGACAGAGTTGGTAGTATTCTGTTAATCTTTATTGTTTCTGTTACTTTTGTAACCTGACTCTGTGTTTATGTGTATACTTACACTTCTAAGTCTCTGGACATCCTTTTGTTTCTACTGTTGCTTAAACGGTGTCTAAAACGCATCTAAAATGTTCTTTCTGTATTCTTCCACTGTATACATTTTAATGCTCATTTCATCCTAAATATGTGTAAATCTTTATACATATTTCTGATCTTAGTGTTCTCTAAAACATGTTTGATTCATCTATAGGCTCTGATACTTTAACAGGGCTCTAGGCATTATAGAGTCCATTCTGTGTAGCAGTCGTGCAATTTCATTCTTGGTGAAGATGGATAATATTTCTAATTTTAGTGTATGAAATCAGATGTTATTTTAATAGAACTTATTTCACCTTGTGTACCCTGTTTGTTGTTTATTCAGCTGGCTCCACTTTAGAGTGTGGTTTTTGTATAATCTCAATAAACAGCTTAGAGCTTTTATTGAAGTTTTTATAAGAAGTATTTGAAACATTTCAGATTGGGCATGCAGAAGATTAAGATTAGTCAGATTGAACAATAGTAGTTTAGGTGTCTAGTACTAAGCCCTAATGTCATTTACTGTTGTCCTTGATGCTAGAAAAGGATATACAAATTTATTCAATTTGGCTGTGTTGTTTTTGCTCATAGACTAGTTCTTTAATATTTTTATAATAACTGAATTTCCCCAAACTATATTTGCATCACCATGAGGTTTGTATTTCTTAAATTTTTTTGTTGTACTGTGGAAGTGTAGAATTTTCATGATCTGTTTGTTAATGAAAACTCCTTGTATAAAAATCTTTAACTCTGATGCTATTCTGGTGCTATAAGTTTCTTTTAAAGAGAGTAAAAAGAAGACATTAATATTCCATCTAAGAAGATACGCTTTTAAATACGTGTTTTAATTTTCTGCTAGATTATGAGCTTAAAAGGTTTTTTAAACTTTCTAGACAGTAGTTTTATCATTATCATACTCTAATTACTGTAATGTTTTTCTCCCTTTTTGTAGTGATGTTATTTGAATTTGGCTGAAGAAAAACCTAGAAAGTGCTAGTTATTTCTACTATATGAATGAAGGATGTTCAAATGTCATAGTTAGCAGCTGAGAAATGAGAATAAGAATAAAAGAAACTTAATCTGAAACAAATCTTATCCTTAAATGATGACCAGTGTGTTGCTATCTTTAGGAGCTACACATGCTCTTCAGTCCAACTTTTCTTTCTAAATTAAATCCCAGAATACCCCCGTCTACAGCCTTGCTTAGAATGTTATCAGAAGGTATATAGTTTAGATTTCTAGGATGTTTATTTCATAGAGTCTCAATTATTTTCTCTAATTAGAAAAGCAATTTAATTTAAATGGAATCTTAATGTAAATGAAAGTAAGTTTATTATTTAAAAAAAAAAACCCAAAATCCCCAAAACAACAAACTAGCTTGAGGTCTATATTTCATCTTCCTTTTTTAAACAGTTTAAATTTAAAATCTACCACAATTCAAAAGGTACTTTTTCAGTACTTTGGCTTAGGTTAGCTAGTGACATTTCTTTGAATATTACAAGAATTTACAATGTGGAATTTTGTGTCAATATATACATTATGTATTTGAAAAGGAAATGAGGTTATGTACCTGATGTAGCTTAGCGTACACTTGTTTCTCTAGATGATGTCATAACAGAAACGTAAAGTAAGTGATTTTGTTCATTCCCAAGGGTCCATAGTTGTTTTTCCTGAGACTGATGATCATTAAAAAAGAAGTTAGCTTTAAAAATCCCCCAGTGATATAAACTTGAAACTTGTGTGGTTGACTTGCCAGCTAATAGACTATTACCTTTTTAAAATACTTCTGTGTATGCTACTTAAAACAAATCCAAAATTCTAAAGACTTAAGGATCCTTTTCATGATACCTATTTTTTGTATCATTCTACAGTTTTCAGAATTTCCAGATCCCATGTTATGTTCAGATTATGTGCAGTTACTAAATTTCCCACCTTGTTGCGAGCAAAAATGCAGTGCTGTATCATGGGAAGAGTTGAAATCCATGGATCTGCCATCTTTTGAACCTGCATTCTTAGTTCTCTGCCGAGTCCTGCTCAATGTTATCCATGAATGTCTCAAGCTGAGGTTGGAACAAAGACCTGCTGGCGAGCCATCTCTTTTGAGTATTAAACAGGTTTGCTTCAATTGCTTTTTTTAATATGTATTTCCTGTTTGAAATATTTTGTCATTTCACTGTGATACGATGTCAGCTAATAGAGGATTAGTGTAAGAAATTATGATGTATAATTATGTAATAATTTTTGTAGATAGTCTTGTATTACATATGGAGATCTGCTTTTTGCATAATAAATAACTGGTCGTGTATAGCTCTCTGATTTAGGCTTCTGTATCAGAACTGGTGATAAAAATACTATTAGCCAACAAAAGGAAACTGTATTGGTTCCAATTGCATTATAAGCTATATAATCTTCTGTAGCACATCTTCCTCTGTTTGTGTGTCTTAGGCAATATAAGTAGTTTTGAGGGTCTGTATTTTTCTTTTTTCTGTGATTTGATTTTTTCTCTTGTGAATGTAAGACATCTGCTAACATGTAGTAGTCATGTAGTGACAGATAATTAAGAAGAAATATGAAAACATCCCCAGCCTATTTTATTTTCTGTGGGCAGTGACCCAAGATTTTCAGTCCTGTCACTGGTTGAGAATATTGTATAAGGATTTGTTCTCTGGAGGCTATCAGGTACAATGAAGGCTGTTTAGATCAATGCCAGTGCTCAAAGTATAGTCCAGCACCTACTTAATTCATCTGATCTCCCTGCATCCTGGCAAGCATAACCAAATTGGGGTTTTATCAGATGATCTCTAAGACTAAACATCTAAATAAGCTCTTGGACTGATTATGATCTCACATTCCAGTTATTTGCTGATCCAAAATCCATTGCTATGTTACGTTGTGGCCCCAAATAAATTTGTCCTCTCTTCCTTTCCCCCCTACGCTCTCGCTTGCTCTCCCAATTGATTGAAGATTACAATTTCAACTTAACAATCATAGAATAATAATGTTGTATAGCATACTCTGCTGTTAAACACAGTATGCCCTTCAGAGAGGGGTGATTTTGTTTTTTTTCCCCCCATAACATTTTGTGTGCTCCTTGTGGACTCCACATTAAGTAAAAATTACACTTTCCTCTAGGAAAACAGTGTGTTTGTACCAGACTGTTTTGGTGGTGGATACTGCCTTACTGATGACATTGAAAAAAATGAATTCAACTCAGCAAATGCTTCCTTTCCCACACAATATTTCTGAACAGGCAAAGGAACTGTGGAGGATGTTTCACAGATCTGTTTGTTTCCTGAAGAATTATAATTTCTAAAATCTTGAGCAAGCTCAAGAGTCCAGGAGTTTTGTGTTATTCTGCAAGTTCAAAGAGTATTGCAGAATTACAAAGAAGACTGGATTAGAGATACTCTGGTTTGTCCAGCCTTCTGGAAGCTGGGTCCTACAATTAGGTTGATCCCCAAATTAGGTGGTTTTATTGTCATATCAGAGAATTGTCAGCAGGTTGAGGGAGGCGATCCTGCTCCTCTACTCAAGCCCTAGTGAGATCCACTGAGCTCCAATTCTGAGCTCCTCAGTACAAGAGAGACATGGAGCTCCTGAACTGGGTCCAGTGGAGGACAGAGGTGATTAGGGGCCTGGAACATCTCTCCTGTGAGGAAAGGCTGAGGGAGATGGGGCTGTGCAGCCTTGAGAAGAGACAGCTGAGAGGGGACCTCATTAAGGTCCTGCACCACACTCTGTAGCCATCAAAAGCTGACCGTATAAAATATGATCAACCCAGATATCTTCAGTCATGCTGCTCTCCTGACCACTGGGCAGGGATGCAGAACTTGTACACAACTCGAGACCATCTTAAACTGGGCCATCTTAAACTGCAGACATAAATTTTTTTAATTCTTTCCAGGTATTATTCAGGAAGGGGAGCTGGTGCTTCAGCCCAGCATTCTGGAAGTGGCACTGCTCAATTTTCTTCATTAAGATGGTCTGGGTAGGCTGTTACATGCATTGGCTTTCTCTGCATTGGGGGCCAGAGCCGGTGCTTTATTGTTATATTTTTCTCTGCAACTGCCCTCAAGGCATTGGAAATCTGTGATTAAATTCCCCTTGCATATTCTCTTTTCAAGGCTGAACAAACCCAATCCCTGAATTGTTCTTTGTATGCAAGTAGCACAGCACAGTCTGTTTTTTGTAGTGATTGATGTAGTGAATCTTATTTGAGGCACTGAGACCTTTAAGTGTCTCTTGGTTTTTGGTACCATTTGAAATATGTAGCAATACTGTGTGAATGTATCAGGTATACTAGTCTTGTTACTCAAAAGATGACATTAAATTTTTGTATTACTAGCAAGTCAATTATATTCAAAAATTGATCTAATTTTCAATAAAAAGTATATACACAAAAAGGAAACTTAACACAGATTATATGCCTTTTACAATGTGCCTTTTCTCCTGTCCTTTCTTGCTGTCTTCCTCCTTTTTGTCCATGTTTCACTTTCAGTACTAGCTTTAGTAATCCTGATAATCCTGTGTCATTGGAGGGAGCTGTTCTCTTTTAATGGCAGTTTAGTACTTGAACAGTTCAAGATGGTTTTCAGAATTAGCATTCATGTTGAGAGGTGGATGTGTGTGTATGCATGTGGGTTATTTCTGTTTAGTTGTTAAATTTGGTATTGTTTGTTTTGCCCTACCTCCTTTGAGAAAATAATTTATTGAATAAACTACCTAAACAAAAAGCACCCCATCAAACCAGTAATAGTGATAATATTCTCAGTTTAAGCTGTATATTCTTTTATGAGCTCATTATGCACCAAATTTTGTTTGGCCACTGCCTCATGAATTTCAGTTTTAAAAGTTGACACTAAGTTAGCTCTACTGGTTTTTTGTGAATCCTGTATTCTGTTACTCAGTAGTATACCCCGTAAAAGAGTATTATTTAAATAAACTCCATTTTTAATGAAGTTTTTCAAGTTTATTTTGGTATGGATGTGCATTGAAGGGGAAAAAAACCCATAGGTCGACACAAAGTACACTGGATGTGATTGAGTGGAGTTGAAGAAGGACATTAATTTAAAAGTTTATGACATGTTAGGGATATAAAAGTATCCTTTTGAATTTCCACCTTATAGAAAAATAATTTTTTTTTACCCTTTTTCTCCTAATTTGGTAAATTTTGAACTGTAGAGTTCAGACTATTACTCTTGTTTGCTCTGCACATCAGGAAGCACAACATAATGTGTTCTGGCCTGTAAAGGATTCCAAGGACTCTTGTCATACTAATAGCATTCTTGTATGTTTTCTGCTTTCATGCCATTTTAATTTCTCATACATTGAGTCCACTATATTGATATATTACTTTGCCAGGAGAGCCATTATAGAAGATGTAAAAAAGAATATTAATCAACCAGCAATTCCATTCCCTCTGGCCCTCAGAAAAGATCAGGGATTGTCAAACCTGAAGACTGATGATGATTTCAGAATACACACTTAGCACTTGAAGGGCTTCTGAAAGAAAGGCATTTGCTAGTGTAGATTTTAAATGTTCCTTGCTCATTGTGTACTCCTGTACCTGTGGTTGTGCATGTCTCTTGAAATAGATAAAGTCTAAGCTTTCAGGGAGAGGTGACAGCTCTTCCAAAGGAGACCGCTTCTGCAGTTGAAAAGAGAACTTTCCTCATGTTAGCTTTGCCAGGGAAGCGACAAAATTGTTTTCAGGCCTGATACGGATTTTGGAATCCAGGGCACAGGAGATTGACAGTGAATTCACTGTAGTAAAACATTTCTCTAAGCGTATGTTAAACATGTTGCATATTTTTCCTGACTTGCTTCCCTTGAAAGTGATGATTTCGTGACTGTAAGCCCTTTTGCCCCTTTCTAAACTCATTATCTAGTAAGCTGCTTGCTGTGAGATTTTGCAGGGAGTAAGTCTGAAACATCTGCCTCCATCTCTATTTACATTGATGTGGCAAATAATGGGATTGCAATTAAGTAATCCTGGAAGACCAGTGACATCTTTACTGCAGATGTGTAGAGCAACTATTTGTTTCAAAAAGCTGTAGAAATTATTTATTATTTAGAGAAACTGGGTTGACAAGGGGTGAATTTAAGAATAGTGTCTTTACTGATGGCAGTTTTGGGGTTTTTCTCTTGCAGCTAGTGAGAGAGTGTAAAGAAGTTCTGAAGGGTGGACTCTTAATGAAGCAATATTACCAGTTCATGTTACGAGAAGTGTTAGATGACTTGCAAAAGATTGATTGCAACATTGATTCTTTTGAAGAGGATCTGCATAAAATGTTAATGGTGAGTTTCAAAAAGGAGAGTTCAAGTAAGTGTATTAATCTGCTAATAGAAATCTGTTATCCCTAAAAGGGATAGTTTTTTTTTTTCTTTCCCTACTTTTATACAAATTCATTATTTTAATGGACTTGTAAAGGTAACACAGGAACCAGTACTGTTCTAGCAATGTTTTAAGCAGTACTGGGTTTTGTTCTGTGGTACAGTTTACCTGTAAATTGCCTAAATTTACCGAAAACGGTTCATATATAGAACAGTACATTTCATAAGTTTGAACTAAACTTTTAATAACCTTTTAATATTGAATAAAATGATTTTTTGACTAACATTATATCTTACTGTATTGGCATTGCATTAATGCAATATCTTATTTTTAATGTGTATTCATTGTTAAATTAGTTGAAGAAGTCTTTTTCAGAAAAACACTTGGCCTCTGAAGTATAGGGGTTGGAACTGGATAATCCCTAAGATCCTTTTCAACCTGAAACATTCCATGATTCTATGATCTTGGCATTTTTAAAGTGTAGTCTGAAAATACTTGAAACTAATAGAAAGTATGTTAACTGTTTTTGAGGAGGTATATTACGGATTATTGAACTGAAACAAATTTCAGGTAATTTTTTGCATTCAATATAATCCTGAAGGGCAGATGGTTGAAGAAAAATGGAACTTACCTGTATTTTTTATATTGGTTTAAAACAATCATAAATAAAGGTGAGAGATAATACTTGATATAAAGGAACACAAAATGTAATGTAGAATCTCAGAAGCCTTTTCACAGCCCTTGTCCATATCCAGGAGGATATGTTGAAGTAAAACCTTTTGATGTAATCCAATTAATAAAAAGTTTAGATACTGTTTTTCAGCAGTTCAGCTTAAAAAACTCTGGATACTGTGGGTATTCATTAATACAGTGGTAAATAGCAGCACAGCAAGCAAGGTGGTCAGTATTTTCAGGAAGGTATTGTGGAGACATAGAATTTAATATTTGCTGAGCCATAAATTGCACCTTTTGTATGAGAACTTGGAGTGTGTTTTCAGTTAGAGCAAATGAAAACTATTGTAGAAATAACTTCTAAAAATTGTGTAATACTGAGTTTGTTGATTTGAGAAGTTCTAGTACTTAAGACCTTGTGTAATGATTTCTGTTTAAATTATTTATTTCCTTGCTCAGGTTTACTTTGATTATATGCGAAGCTGGATCCAAATGCTGCAGCAGTTACCTCAAGCATCTCATAGTTTAAAAAATCTGTTGGAGGAAGAATGGAATTTCACCAAAGAAATAACTCCTTATATAAGAGGAGGTGAAGCTCAAGCTGGAAAACTATTTTGGTAGGTTTTATTTAATTCCTTTCATTATGGTGTTGTATTATACCAGAGGGGTATTCAATTCAGCACTTGTTTGGGGTTCCCAGACAGGACTTCTTGAGATGTCATTAAGCAGCTGGTAGTCTTTGTGAATGTATTATTGTGAATAGATCATTGCAGTGACTGTAGGTGTAGGATGCAGTAGGTGCAGGTGGCTTCTATGTGCCCCAAGATGCTCCTTGTTCCTGTATGGGGACTTGGCAACAGCTCTATTGCGTTAAGAAGGAAGAAGTTTAAGATGCCATGCTTACCTCAATAAGACTCTGAAGTTCCACCATTTCTGTTGCTACAGTGATATTGCAGGAATGCTGCTGAAATCAACAGGAATATTTTTAGATTCTGGACTACAAGGCAGTTGTGATGAGTTTTGGGCCAGTGCCGATGACAGTACTGCGTCAGATGAAATCAGGTATTAAGCCTTTGGCTTAATAATAACAAAACACTTACATATGTTTCTCTTCCTCTGACAGATGCATAATGTATTTTATTCATTAGAATGCAAACTTGGTAAATGCAAAGCTCCATAGACTGTATCACTGTATTTCTGTGTGCAGTAGTAATGAACCATCATTTTCTTTTTTTGAAACCTAGTAACCTTCGCTTTAATTCAGGCTACCAGAGGTTGTTTATGTAATGATATTTGAGTTAGATTTTATATTCTTACCAAAAATGTGTCTACTCAAGTTCAATTTATTTATTATTTGCTTGCAAATATTTATGTTCTTTTTACTAACATATATGTAAATAATTATTTTCTAATGGCTGTATAAGTATAATATGATTTATTAAAACATTGTCGTTTAATTTCTGCTAATGTTTCAGGAGGTCTGTTATAGAGACCAGCCGAGCACTGAAAGAGCTGTTCCATGAAGCTAGAGAAAGAGCCTCCAAAGCTCTTGGTTTTGCTAAAATGCTGAGGAAGGTAAGTTAACAGAGTCTCCTCTTATTTATATGCTTTAAAGAAATGTAGTCTGAAAGCATATTCCTTTGTTTTGTCATTATTTGTAGGACCTTGAAATAGCAGCAGAATTTGCATTGTCAGCCCCTGTGCGAGATCTTCTGAATGCTCTGAAAACAAAAGAGTATGTGAAGGTAAATTCACATAGGTAATAAGGTTTAGAGGCATGAAAGTGAACTGAGTATGCTAAGCAAAATGCCAAATATTGGCATGCTTTAGTTTTTTAATGGGACACCTACATTTCAACATTTAAAGTATTGTGTATTTAATATTGAATTGAGGTAGTCAGATTCTGTACTTATGTTTGTGTGAGTGAGAATGCTAGTCTGTGTTTTGGGAAATCATTGTCTTAATTCCTTGTTTTTCCAAAGATTCTCTTTGTGACTGAGGAAAAACCTTTCTGTTTAATAACTCTTAGTAGTGAGTGCTATGAAACAAATGCTTTCAAATCTATGAGGTAAATGGATACGTGTTTGAGTAGATAATCTCAGACTATAGACCTGTGTTTTGCTTTTATAAAGCAACAGTGTTAGAGTGGAGGTCTGCTTTAGCAAGCTTCCTAGAGAGTCCTAAGGACAGGAGAATTGCAGGGACTCTGTTCTGTTGCAGAGTAGCTGTTGCTAGAGAACTGTTATACAGCAAAAGTAAGTTAAGCTCTTGGTGGTCTGTATTTACTGCAATGTAAGGTCCCACATTTGTGGTTTTACAAAATTCCTTAAAAATTCCTGGGTCAACAAGTCTTTTTTGTAGTTTAAGTAAGTTGTTTGCTTCAACAGGTCAAATGTATTTAGATCTGCTGTTCTTTTTTGTCCTTCCATACATTTAATAAATATATAATTTGCAGTTGGGAAATAATGCTCTAACTTTTTCATGACATAATTCTTGTTAGATTGATGTAAATGTTTGCTAAATACAGAAATTCGTTTAAGGGGACACAAACAAGTTCATAGGAGAGAAGTTCATAAAGGGTTTTAAATACGTGGATAAAACAACTGATTTGGCAGGGCCCTGGTCTGTGAATTGTTTGAGTTGGAAAATAGCCAGGGAAATCAGGATATGTTTACTTTTAAAAAATACTGTCCCCCAAGTATGTAGTCTTGGCTGCTTCAAGACACCATATTAGTTTCAGTAGACCTTTTAAAGACTATATCTTTTTATTATGCACATTTTTTAAGAAAAAATTGTGTCTCGAGTTTGACACATCTGTTACACATGAGTTAAATGACACATATTTTGATAATGAGCACTTTATATATTGGCCCTCTAATATCATGTAGGGAGCTTAAATTTTTAACAGCCTTTTCAGGCAGATGGTCATTAGTTTTGGGAATCTAATTTAGCTTTTAGTAACAACTGTCTAGTATTTTGCATTTGCCTACAGATTATAACAGTTTTAGTTCTGACATATGTCTGTCTAATGGTAGAAGTGCAGAGTGCAGTGTTTTGTCTTAGCTTGATGACATCACACTCTGAAAAGAGAGAATTTTAACTCTGTGAGTCAACTACCTCAAGGCAAGTCAAGATACTGGCTATTTTACTGTTTTCACAGTCTACTTCTGATGCCTAGCTTGGTTGAAGTATTGCTACCAATGTGACAGATATAATTGGAAGTAGTTTTCTAGTAGTAACAGTAGTATGTTATTAAAAGAGAATGCTCTAACTGGACTTAATCTAGCTTTTATGAAAGTATAAGAATAACATCCTTTTTTAGACAGGTTTTTGTTTACTCTTTGTCTTTTGTAGTCATTGGGAAATGTATGAATTCTGAAGGAATTTTTCTTTTAACACTCCACTCTTTGTTGACTAACTTAATTTTTAAAATGTGTGTATATGTTTTGTACTCGAGTATGCATACATATATAGATGTGAAACTGGACTTCTTTTGTAACAAGATTCCTTTAGAAGAATATGTGGAAGGATTAACTTGAAGTACACAGAAAAGTCACTGAAAATGGTGATCCAGTGGGTTTCAAAAGAAATAACTTATAATGCATTTTGACTTTCAATGCGAAAATAGCTGAAGGTATCATTTTAGTATGTGTATTGTACAGCTTCATAGGATGGAGATTCTTCTTGTTGCTTAAATTATGCTACCTCTTTTATCTTTTTTATTTTTTATAAAAGACGGTGAGATTCACTCATTCAGTATATTTCTTTTCTACAGGTGCAAATTCCTGGACTCGAGAGTTTGCAAGTGTTTGTACCAGGTAGTATTGCAGGGGAAAAGTCTGTGATTTTGCAGCTCCTCAATGCAGCTGCTGGGAAGGATTGCTCCAAGGATTCAGATGAGCTGACCTATGAGGCCTACTTGCTAATGACCAAACACAGTGACAAAGACCATGAATTAGATGACAGCTGGAGTGCTTGGGAGGGTCAGCCGGTCAAAGTAGTGCCACAAGTTGAAACTGTTGATACGCTGCGCACCATGCAGGTGGGTTTGGTCTTACTTCCTCACTGTTTGTTATCTCCACACTTCTAGGAATGCTTGTTCTGTCAGATTAATTGGAGTGATTCAAGTGAAGCATGTGTCCTTTTATAGGTAATAAAAAGTTAAATTCAGGAATAAGTTTGATTCTTAGTTGTGTTAAATGCAAATATTAAATGGCTTGTAGCATTTGTTGGCAGGATCAGTCCCTACAAATGTGACTTTTTCAGAGTTGTATAATAAATAGAGATATTTCTAATACCTAGTTGGGTGTTCAGAAGTGCAGGTAAGGCTTGAAAACGGAACATTTTATTAAGAAGTCATCAGTCTCCAAGAACATGTGGTGGTTGTGTGCTTTCCACACACTGAGGCATGAAACCAGTTAGTCTTGATTTTGGATAAATTGTGACGTTTAATGTTAAATTTCTCTGGAAGTTACTGGATGTTCAACAGTTTTGCAGGAGGAAATGTTTCCAGTCATACTCTTCTTCTTCCCGAGCCAGCAGGGTTTCCCTGCCAGCAGTTCTGCTGCACTCTGACAGCTGAGCCAGCTCCCTGCCCCTTGTGTTCTCATATCCTTAGTGTTAAGCTATATGGATTTTCCTTTTGGTATGTCAGTTCCTTGGATCCCTACCATAAAAGGGCTGTACTGTCCATGGAGAGAGAGACTTTCCATGTCACTGTGCCTGACCTTTGGCATTCAGATGGTTCTAGCAATTACAGGCAGTTGAAAAAGTCACTCCTCTATATACTGCTGCTTTTAACGTGCAAACGTGGTTTCTTGTTTGCCTATTGTTCCAGAGGAACAATAAAAAGCCAGCCTTTGATTAAGTGCTTAGAAGTTCTTCAGACTTCTATCAAAGTTAGTATTTCATTCAGCAAATGAGAACAGCCGTATATGAAAATTGATTTGCATATGGTTTCTTCCATATGTGGGTGGACATAAAACACTGTGTGTATGTGTTTATATGTCTGTAACAATTTTTAAAATCCAAGATTGAAAGGTTAGGGAATAAAAAGTCCTTCAGAAAGATTCTGCCTTAAAAAATGCGTTTTGATTGCAAACTAGAGAAAATGTAAAGTGTTAATTAAATACTCATCAAATGAAAGAATCTCATCAACACTTAAAGAGTTTTGAGCATGAAATTTCTCTTTGGAGAAGAGGTCTTGAAAATCAGGATGAAGTAGGTCTTGTTTTGTGCGTAACTTGTTGCAGATGCATCGTCTGTGGTTTGAAATCAGCAGAGCTTAGTATGGCAGCACTATATGTGACTGTATGCTTTTATAGACTTGTGCAGTATCAGAGCTCTGGTTTCCAAAACACATCACATATTGATAATTTTCAAAATTTGAGCAAATACTGTGTGTTAAGTCTGTGTCTTTCCCTATTTGATAGTGGGCTTTTGTCCTGAAGTATGTTGTGTTTCTTGGATAAACCCCTGTGTTTATGTGACAATAGTTATTTCTGTCTGCTTTGAGAAAATAGAATTAATTTTGCTTATCTGTTGCTTTTTTTGTGTATAGCTAATCTGAAGATAATTTAATGCAGTGTTTCCCATATTTTCCAGAAGTCAACAGGACCATATTCCCCCTGAAAACTTGCTGTGGCATTTACCCTAATGGGACTCTGCTCACTAGATGAGAGCTTGAGTTTAGTTGCCAGCATCAAGCTTTTCTGTGTGAATTTAGATTTTCATGAATAGTGATGAGAGGTCTTTCATATATTAGAATTTTAAAAATTCTGATTGGAATCTAGTGATACTGGATATATTTTTACAGAGAGAATTTTCTTTACAAGAAGTAGTGGTGTCTTGTATTCTAGGTTGATAACCTCCTCCTTGTAGTCATTCAGTCTGCCCACCTTGTGAGTCAGAGAAAAGCTTTCCAGCAGTCTATTGAAGGGCTCATATCTCTGCACCAGGAACAGACATCCAGCCAACCAATCATTGCCAAAGCTCTACAGCAGCTAAAGGTAAGCAGATTTGGAGATTATTTATCAAAACTGATGGTGCTTTATTCACTGATAAGTGAAAAAGTGGAAGAAGATTTGATTGCAAAGCTAATGGCCTATTCTGCAATTTTAAGTTACATGGTAGTCCTCTATGGACTTCACTTTCAGTACAATTTCCATTCTGTTTCTGCAAATGACTTGTGAGTGTGTTTTTGAGCTATATTGGTGTAATTTCTGCATTGGGTAATTGGGAAAAAAGTCCATAATGCAGATAAAATACCATAGCAACAGAGTGAATACCTCTTTAGGTGGCAGCAATATTGAATTGGAAGAAAGTGTATGATTTTCTAAAACCAAGTTTATCAAAATCAATTATCTAAAACAAACTTTTCTTCCTATATTTGAAAATGTAAAAGCGGGTAGTCTCTCTGTTTCTTTTCTCTTAGATTTGGTGTGGGTTTTTAAGTCTTTGCTTGTTTTGTGTGTCTGGTGTGGTGGTGTTTGTTTAATTGTTTGTTTGTTTTGCTTTTGTTTGATGAGCGTTCTCTTTGATGGGTTTGGTTGGTTGTTTGTTGGGCTTTAAGTGGCAGTATCGAGTCCCTGCATTCAATGGAGGCTGTGTCCAAGGTGAAAATAGAGCCAAACGCTCCATCTCCCTGTAGATAGTAGAACTCATGTTCTCCTTTCTTGTCTGTCTGGTTTTGGTTGGATGTTTTTGTTTGTTTTGTGTTTTTTTTGTTGGTTCCCTGCTCAGCCTTTTGCTGTCTGTGTTTTTAAAGTTAATCATGTGCAAGCAAACTTTATTATAATACTTGAGTTAATTACAAGACTTGCTTCATGCAACTGCTGGAAAATGTTTGTTTTTCCAAGACTGAATGAATTTTTGTGGCATTATAGTACCTTTTCATTTAAAATAATGTAATTGTTAGATTAATGTTTGCCTTATATTCTACAGTTGACAAGACTAAGGAATATTTTGCTGCCCCCCATCCCTTTTTGTTGTTACTCAGAACGATGCATTACAGCTATGCAATAAGATAAGCAGTGCCATTGATAGAGTTGATCTCATGTTCACATCTGAGTTTGATGCTGAAGTTGATGAATCTGAATCTGCCACTTTGCAGCAATACTACCGGGAAGCCATGATTCAGGGTTATAATTTTGGGTTTGAGGTAAGGAAACAAAAACTGATTGAAATTTCTGGTTTTGCATTGGTGCAAATAAGGTAACTAGTAGCTGTTGCAATACAAAGAATTAATGGAACTATTGAATTATTTAGGTTGGAAAAGACCTTTAATGTAATCACTTCCAACTGTTAACTCGCCACCACCAGGTCCAACAGTGAGCCATGTCTACGTCTATACATCTTTTAAATAACTCCAGGGATGGGGACTCAACCACTTCCTGTGGCCTGTTCTAATGCCTGACCACTCTTCCAGTGAAGAAGTTGTTCCTAATATCAAACCTAAACCTCGCCTGGCTCAATTTAAGGCTGTTTTCTCATGTCCTAACACTTTTTACCTGGGAGAGGAGACTGACACCCACCTCACTATAACCTTTCAGGTAGTTGTAGAGAACAATGAAGTTGCACCTGAGCCTCCTTTTCTCCAGGCTAAACAACTCCAGCTTCTCACAAGACTTGTGCTCCAGCTTTGTTGCCCTTCCCTGGACTTGCTCCAACACCTCAATGTCTTTATTGTAGTGAGGGGCCCAGCACAGTATTTTGAGGTGCAACCGCAGCACTGCCCCAGTTCTGCTGGCCACACTATTGCTGATAGAAGCCAGGGTGCCATTGGCCTTCTTGGCCCCCTGGGCACACACTGGCTCATGTCCAGCCAGTTGTCAGCCAGCACCCTCAGGTCTTTTTACCCCAGACAGTTTTCCAGCCACTCTTCCTCCAGCTTGTAGTGCTACATGGGATTGCTGTGACCCAGGTGCAGGACCTGGTATTTGATCATGTTAAGCCTTACACCATTGGGCTTGGTCCAACAATCCAGCTTGTCCAGAACACTCTGCAGGGCCTTCCTGCCCTCCAGCAGATCAGCACTCCCACTCAACTTGGTGTCGCTGTGAATTGACTGAGGGTGCCCTTGATCCCCAGGTCCAAATCATTGATAAAGACATGAGACAGTATTGGCCCCAAAACTGAGTCTAGGGGAACCCCAATAGTGACTGGCTGCCAGCAGGGTGTAGCACCCCTCACCACCACTCCCTAGGCCTGGCCATCCTGCCAGTTTTTTACACAGCAAACAATGAACATCTATGCAGACTATGAGCAGCCAGCTCCTGCAGGATGCTGTGGAAAACAATGTCAAAAGCTTTACTAAAATGTAGGTAGATGACATCCACAACCTTTTCCTGATCCACTAAGTGGCTCACCTTCTCATAGAATAAGATCAGGTCAGTCAAGTAGGACCTCCTTTTCACAAACCCATGCTGAGTGGGCCTAATCTCCTGGTTGTCCTGTACTAGATGATCCATAACCTTCAAACTGACAGGTCTGTTGTCTTCTGGATCCTCCTTGCAGTCCTTCATGTAGATGGGCCTCACATTTGGTAATTTCTAATGAACTGTTACTGCCCAGTTTTAGCAGAACATCATAAAGAATGTCTTGCCTCAGAAATTTTACTTCAGAATAGTTGAAAGGCAACAGATGAATCTGACAGATCTGTTAAATTAGCAATGCCTGGAAATCTGAAAAGCTTTTAAGAACTTGGGATGATTTCAGATATAGCCTTGGAAGCTCTGCTGCTTCGCAAAATTTTAGATGATACCAGAATCATTAGGGTTGGAAAAGACCTCCAAGATCAAGTCCAACCTTCAGCTGAGTGCCACCATGCTCACAAAACCATATCACAAAGGGCCATATTTACTCATTTTTTTTTAATATTTCCAAGGATGGTGACTACTACCCGGTGGTTTAACTTCTCACTGTTTTTCAGCCTAGAATAGCATAATACTGTTACATGAGACATTTCTTCAGAGTTTATGGTGGTTCTTGGATGCAGTGCAAGCTTTTGAGTGCTTGCCTTAGAGTATGGGCATTCAAAACGTTATGTTCAGATGCTTCATTTTTGCTATTTTGATTTGCTATTTGATTCCTCTGGGCTTTGTAAAATTTTTTAAAGATTGTGTCATGCCCTAATGTACTTCTAAGGTAGTCTTATAAGAAATAACTGGTATTTGTTTGGTTTTTAAATGCACACAGCTTTTTTATCTCCTAATGTTACTGCAGTATAACTAAAAATAAACAGTACTTTGCAGTTCAATGTCTGGCTAGAGACCCAAGTGTTTATGTAGGATGTTTCTTCAGTGATGTGTACACTGTTAAACATCAGCACGTGCCTGATACTCACAGAAAAATGCAGTATGGCTCAGTACTGCCTCTCACTGTAGCGTATTTTGTATCATACTTTTCTTGATTAATTTTTTTGTCTATAAATAGGCAACTGCTTGCATAAAATAATTTTGTCTAAGAATAGGATGTGACTGTTACCATACTGTCGAGTTTTGTTAGCTTGCATATACTCCAATGGATATTGTTCTTCTTATTAATATGTGAAAAGTTCTTCTTATTAATATGTGAAAAGTAATCTTTAGTTTCTTACAGTACCATAAAGAAGTTGTTCGTCTGATGTCTGGAGAATTCAGGCAGAAAATTGGAGACAAATATATCAACTTTGCCAGAAAATGGATGAATTATGTGCTAACAAAATGTGAGAGTGGCCGAGGCACTCGACCCAGGTAACAGCCAACTTGTTACTGCCATGGTAGTTTTTGGTAGAGATGAAGGGTTGGGCTCAAAAAATTGGAATAAATGAAGTGACATCTGGCTGGCAGCCAGTCACTAGGGTGTTCCTCGGGGCTCAATTTTAGGGCCAGTTTTTTCAATGTTTTTATCAGTGACCTGGATACAGGAGTTGTGTACATACTAAATAAGTTTGCCGTACTAAATTAGGAGGAGACATTGATCCCTCAAGGGCACAGAGACGGTACAGAGAGTCCTTGAGGGCTGGACAATAACCAGCCTTATGAAATCTAACAAGGGCAGGTGCCAGATTTTGCATCTGGGGTGCTGCAGCTCTGGGTATCCATATAGATCACAGGCCAACAGATTGGAGTGCAGCCATTCAGAAAGATACCTCAGGGTCCTTTTTGATTATAAGCTTTGAGTCAGCAATGTGCCCAGGTGGTGAAAAGGGCCAACTATATCTCGGGGTGTTTTAGACACAATAGATCTGACCAGCGGGCAGGAGTGATTGTACCACCGTGTTTAGCATTGGTGCAGCCTCACCTCGAGTACTCTGTGCACTTTTAAGCTACAGAATCTAAGAAGGACATAAAAATATTGCAGCAAGTCTAAAGAAGGCCAGTGAAGATGGTGGAAGGACTAAAGGACAAGATGTGATGAGGAGTAATTAAGGATACTAGGGTTGCTCAGCTTAGGGAAGAGGAAAATGAGTTGCTATCTGCAACTTCTTCATGTCTTCTCTCTGGTGACTGGACAAGAGGAAGTGGCTTAAAGCTGCATTTGGGGAGGTGTGGATTGGGTATTAGGCAAAAGTGCACTGAGAGGTGGTCAAGCACTGGAAAAAGCTCCCCAGGAAAATGGTCGTGGCCACAGGCCTGCTGGTGTTCAAGAACCATTTGGACTGTGCTCTTAACTTCTGTGTTGCCCTTTGTGGAGTCAGAAGTTCAATTCTGATGATGGTGTGTGCCTCTTCCAGCTCAGGATATCCTGTGATTCTATTTGTATTTTGTAGGTCGCAGCTGCTAGTTGAGTAGGTCAAAGAGGAGGCAGTGGGGAGACAGCAGGTGGCTGAAGACACAACTCACTCCAGCCAAGTTACTTACTTTACCAATCTAGGCCATGAAACCACTGATGCCCAGTCATTACTAATCAGATAGTTCATGAAGTCTTCAGTATGCTTTCAGTCTGGTTTCAGAAAGGAGACTTCAGGCAGGGATCACAATGGTTTGGCTTGCTGCTCTGAAACAAATTATGGTTGAGTTGATGACACTGTTTGGAAGATGGCATGTATATGGGTGTAGATATATAGCATGGCCTGCTCACCTTATTTGGCAGTGCCCTTTCTAAAATCAGTCTTTGTCTGAATATAACTGGATAAAAAGTAAATTTTTTGTTTTATATATTAGTCTGTTTTTTTAATGAGGATTTGATCATATTTTACAGAGAAAAAATAATTATTATTTAATGTTCTTGGATGTGGTTGAAACTCTTAATGATGTCTTTAGCCAAAGACCGTTTCATTTTTTGGCTATTCGTTTTCTTTTACATAGATGGGCAACTCAAGGTTTTGATTTTCTTCAAGCCATTGAGCCAGCATTTATTTCAGCTCTCCCAGAAGATGACTTCTTGGTATGAATAAGTTTTTCTTATGATGTTTATTTGTAAATGCTTGTGAAGCTATCAGTATATGTTTTGCAGGGATACTTTTATAAAACAACATCTGAACACAGATGCAGTTCTGAAACAATTGCTGTTGTATATCACTGTTGATGCTGCTATCTCTTCTGTTTGTTAGATTCTGAAAAGAAGTAGATTTGTGACCATTGCCAGTAATGGTTTCAGTTTGCTGACAAGTTGCTGGTACTGTCTTGGGATGCCACCTCCCTTTGTGTCTTGGAAAGTTGACAGCAGCTTTCTACAGAGATTTATAGTTGCCATAATCAATTTCTAAATGTAAACTTCTGAGGCTTAACTAATACCCAAAGTTTGTCTGTGGTTATGAATATGAAATCACTGTCATTTAAATTTTTTTTTATTTTCAAATAGTTCCAACATGAAACAAACTTTAAGACTTTAAAGCATCTTTCTTTTGTTTTTATTATTAAAAAAACAGTAGACTAAAGCTGGCTTTTTGGTCTGCTCTGATTTTCTCATTTTCCTATTCTGAGAATTTATTTCTCTGATCTTGGTACAATACTAAAGAGAAGTGAAAGCACAGTTTCCACAAAATAGCAGAATGTGAGTGTCAGCACCTCTTGATTTTTACTAATTTCAAGATGTGTTATGAAATGCCAACTACATTAATCTTGCATAATACAGAAAATGCATGGTTTAGTCTTTTTTTCACTTGTATTTTTATCAGGGTCTCTCTAGTAAAATATCTGTTAGTCCTGCATTTATGTTGTTGGGGAAGGGTTGTCTGCCTTATTGACAGAGTTAAGCTGGTATTTGGAATACTGATACTTAAGCTTTAGGAAGTAGCCCCTCAAATTCATCTCCTTTGACATAGTTTCTGAAATAAGACTTTGAACAAGTGAGAGGGAAAGAAAGGGGGGAGCCCAAAACCTTAACTGTGTTTTTGAGCTTTTTTCTGTCTTAAGAAAGAAAAAAAATATTTCAGTTTTGGAGATCATAGCTTGAAGCTGCTTTGATTAATCTGTATAGCACAGATCACAGTATTTTACCTAGAAATGGCAATGTCAATCCTGATCTCTTAGATACTACATCATATCATGAAAGAATGGTGGTCTAGATTTAGAGCTCTACATTTCAAGATGAAATTGTAGCTCAGTCTGCATTGGCAAAATATGCCAGTCTCAAGCTCAGTGCTTCTTTAGTTTTATAATTCTGTTTTTTCTTAGTCCTTGAAGTTCCTGGTCTTCACTAAGTTTTTTAATTTTTGGAAGAAATTTTGGCTACACTGAGTGACTGGCTTGTAGAAGTGACCTTCATAGCAGCTCTACCAAAGAACATAATTTTACTTTGTGAAGATACATTGTATCCCTGGTGTTCTCACAAGTAAATTCAACCAGAAGAAGATTTAATAACTTTTCCAGGATTACATACACATTGAATAGTACACCTAATAATTTGGCTCAGCTTGTCTGAGGCCCAGTTCAGTGATTTTAACTTTAAAAATCCCTTTCATGAAAGTTTTGATAGCTTCATGGGTAGGTAGTATTTCTTTTAATATGCAGGACTTCATATTTTTTGTTTTACAGATTTTCATCTTGAGGTTCAGGCCATTATATTCTCACTCGGTTTTTTAGGTTTCTTCTTGGGATGTGAAGGGGGAGAGCAGAGAAAGTTGTTACAGCTTTTTCCAGGAAATGTGATTTTAATTATATTAACAATGGACATGAAGTTCCAATATCTTTATATTTTGAAATGCTCTTTATGGTATGTCACTGTTCAGTTCTTATACTTAGGTAATTTTGACAAGGACAAAAGGCAAGACAAAACAAAAGATTTCCTAACTTTAAAAAAATCGACTAAGTTAAAATGCTAATGTGGATCCAGAAATTCAGTATAATAGGTAGAATATAGGGGTGCTTATCTGACAGATTACATACTTGAACAATGTAATTTTTTTACTGTGAGCTTTGTCATATGACTATCAACCTTCTTGTAACAAAACATCACAACTTTCTATGTTTGTCTTTCCTAGAGTTTACAAGCTCTGATGAATGAGTGTATTGGCCATGTTATTGGAAAACCTCACAGTCCTGTTACAGGTTTGTACCTTGGTAAGGCAGAAGTTACTAGAGTTTGTTCTAGAGCTTTGCTGCTGCTGTTACAGAATTTTGATTGTAAAGTGCTTTTAAAATGCAAGAAATACCAATAAAAGTATTTTCAGTCTATTTGTGATTGTTGATGTGAAACCATTATTGCCTGATAAAGTGTAAACATGTGGTAGTTTTACCCAAGAAATTTGTAAGCTTTACAGATTATTTTCTCTGGTTTTGTCCTTCCTGTGAAGTCCTGCAAATCTTATAGGAAACAGCTGTGTTGTTTAAAGATTGCGCAAAAATGTGATTTTAACTTTTAAGAAGACAGTTACAGCTCCGTCTCCCAAACTTTCATTGTGGAACTGCAGTTATTTACACTTTGGCACTGCAGATGTTTTTGCTTCTAATGGACTTTATATTATCAAGTACACACAAGTTATACATGGGGGCTGTGCAAAACAGTTCTCTGATATAAAATATGGCATAATGTAAAATACATCTTTATAGATGTAAATGTTGATCTCATTAGAGTGAAATCAACATACTTGATGATGCATCTTGAGAAAAGAATGTTTTGTGTGCTGTGTGTGCCTTTTACTCATTTCTTTCTCAGCACTGTTTCTGTCTTTCTCCTCTCAACTCCATTGACTCGTTTACTTTTCAAAATACTTTGTCATCTTTTTTATTTTTCTCCTGGTGTACATGTCCTGGGCAGGCTTGATGATAGAAGATATGAGGGGAGGGTAATCTGCCTCCAGCAGAGGAGGTTTTCCAGTTTTTCAGGAAAGCTTGTTTTGAGACCATTTTGATGAGAAAGTCTTCTAGCTGACAGACCTTTTGTGGTGAAAGTCGGCCAAAGAAGCATAGTCTAAAATCAAATTTAGCCAAATTCTGTACAGTGATGTAAAACCTTCACCTTTCACTTTTTTTATGTTGTACATTTGTGTACATTCTCTTTCAGTACCGTTGTTGAGAGGAGGCCTGTTTTAGTGAATCACTAGCATGATGATGCCAATTTATTGAAACTCTTAAAAATGCTGTTGCAGGCACTGCAGATTACACAAACTGAATTGCTTGACAGCTTTTGTCTCAGAGGCATGGGGAAGGGGTGACACAGATGAATGCTGCAGACTTGAACAGCAGCCTGAACCTTTAATAGATGTGAAATTTAACATAAACTGTATCCTGGCTGCAGATATTGCAGGTACCCATTCCTATCTCCTGATCAGAAGAAAAATAAGACTTCCTAGTTACATTTGCATACCACTTTGAAGGACTTAAACTCACTGTGGTCTTACCCCTTTTCCCAAAGGTGGGGATCCAGTTGTGTTCACGCTGCTGCCTCTAGATACACAGCTGTGTATCTCCTGGTGTTTTATCCTGTCTTTTTGCTTTGTGAAACAGCTGGTGTCTACCTGGGTGGGTTAGGACCTGCCTTCTGGGTCTCCTGCTAGCATATTTTCTGATTATAGCAGGACAACCAACACCTGGCCGTGCCATCTTTTGCTTGCCCTAGTAGTGCAAACAAGGCAGAAACCTAGCTGCCTGAGAGGAACCTAGCCTGGCAGAAAGTGCTGACTTATGGTTTGGTGGGCAACCAGCTGTCTTGAGATGTGACTGCCACGTGTTTTACTTACTATTTAAGGAGGAGCTGAGGGCAGATGGTGCAGACTGCTCTTGGAGGCACTGAATTTTAGGCATAAAGATAGTGACTGCTCATTTAGGTTTTGTCCGGTCCATTTGCACCACGTCCTTGGGGCAGACTGTCATGGGGGGCATTAGTTTGGGTAAAACTGTCATATGTGGGTTTCTTCTGCAGCTTAATTTGCTTTCCATTTTTGTCTGAGAAAGCTTAGTTCTTATGGAAAGGAACATAGTACTGCTCTTGGATTTGCTAATTATTATTTGGTTAATATTTATTTTGCAATAGGATTAATTTTTGAAGTAGAAATAATGAAGTTTTTGTGAAGTATGTACACATTTTCTAATGGCTAGTTTTTGACTGTCTGTAGAATTTTCATTATTTTATGGATGAGTTAAGTATTACAAAAATATGAAAAGTATTAATACATACAGTTGATTTATTTAAAGTTGGAATAATGTGTTTTTCTTAAGAGATAAGAATATATGTGCCAGTTCACACTTAACTCTGTATATAGAAATTAATTTTAATTTTGTGTCTTGAAATGGCCCTTAAGAGAGTTTTTCTGACATCTGAGTAATAAATGTGATCTGTTTTTATGTTTGCAGCTGTTCATCGAAACAGTCCCCGTCCTGTAAAAGTGCCTCGGTGCCATAGTGATCCACCAAATCCCCATCTCATCATCCCCACACCTGAAGGCTTCAGGTAGTGAGAATTAATACAGCATTTTAAACTGTTTATCCTCTCTTGGCTATGTGGAATGTTATTGAGTGGAATACCTTTCCCTTCCCTTTGAGGGCAAAGCAGATAGAAAAAATTAGCTCGTAAGTGATCCAGATTTTATTGATGTGCTTTTAAGAATGATACAAGTTTCCTCTTCTTGCTGCTCTCCCATGCCCCTTTCTGTTGGTGCATGTGTTCTCACTTTGAAGTCATTCTTATCCCCTTTATCTTTCCTGAAACCAGTGTTTCAATGTAAAAAGCTTTAATTCAGTGAAAACTGCTCATTAACAAGACTTGTATTTCCTTCCACACTTTGAATGCCTGCCTAAGTTCCTGTGGCAGTGCTTTCTGTAATTTGCATACATGGAACTTAAAAATGTAGCATTCTGAAATATGGTGGCATTTTTGCGTCATTACCAACCTGCTGTGAATAAACTTAAAACAATGGATCTTTTCTCCTGCCTTTGAAAGAGTTGATATGAGAATTATTGCAAAAATAGTTTAAAAAATTTTCTAAATAAACATTGCCGTGCATAATTTTACACAGAGAGCCCTATTTTTAAAGAATATGATGACATTGAGAAACTCTACAGTTGAAATTTTTTTCAGAAGCCACTTAGCTTTGTCAGAAACTAGTAGTATTCTAAAGATTTGAAGATTTTTATTTTGAGGGTTATTATTATTGTGTAAAGCTTCTGAGACCCACAGTTATTCCACACAAAAATCTTCATGTAATTGAAGAGCATCTAAAATCAGGCATCACTATACACACTTCAATATTTTGTTTCTAAAACAAACTTTCAACTCCATACATTTTTTAAAACTGTTTCCTGAAGTTTTTCTTCTTGCCACAGCACGCGGAGTGTCCCTTGTGATGCGCGGAGCCATGGCAGTGTTGCTATGAGTCACCCCGCTCCCGTCGGGAGCGACTCCGCCCAGCCCAAACCTCTCAGCAGTGCAAATGAGACCAGGTAGCTGTGCTCCGTGACGTAGCAGACTCATCCTCCCTACATCACCCACATAACTCTTCCCACATACATCCTAATAGATCGTTTGCACCGCGCTGTTCCTTCCCATCGTGTCTTCTGCTGGCTCCTTCATTCATGTTCCACTTGAGCAAAATCACGTGCCTTAGAAATTGATGATGAGACCACTTTCAGATTCAGAGTGCCTGAACAGTGTGGTAGTTAAAGCATGCAGTTCTGATGTAGATTACAGATTTGCTCAGTAAAATGTCCGTGCAATGAACATATGCCAGTCGGCTCATTGGTATAACTTCAGTAAATAATTAGTGCTGATAACTAACACTTAGAATCATAGAATGACTTCCACTAAGATAACTGCAAGATACAACTCTGTGCAAGCATTTTCAATTTTTTTCACATTAGCTAACAGTTTTGATGTTTTTATTGTCTGTCATAAATATTTTGAAAAACTGTATAGAGGCAAATGCAAAATTAAACACATGAGGATTTTAAAAAATAATTTCTTGCTACACCTTTGACTTCTTAGGGTGATGCAGAATAAACTTAATATGAAAGAAACTTCTTGTATCAGGATATGTAACGGAAACCACTTCTGTATCATCACAAAAGACCTTTTTTTTTTTGACAGACCTGTGTTAGTATCTTTCTTGTTTTTTAATTTCAGACTTGGTATTTCTTCTTCCCATATCACAGTCAGACCACTGACATATCTCCCAACTTTATTTTACCTTTTTTTTCCCCTGCACCCCTGACTGTGAAAAGCCTGCTTTTAAGACAATGATGTTACCTTAGGGTTTAAAATAGCTTTTTGGATTCTTATTTCTACTGCAGAGTACTGAAAGTTCTTTGGGATAGAAATTCATATGAATGGATACACATATCTGACCACATCACACAACTGGTAGAGAAAAAAAGAGGTGGTGAAGGAACAATAGATTGATGGTGACCAAAGAAAACTTGGACATAACTTGATTGTGAATTGTTTTGCAATAAATCATTTTCAGTTGTGAGCCAGCAGACCTATTTATCCTTCATGTCTCTGTTTTAAGCCCCCTCATGAAAAAGGTAGGCAGTAGTCTGCAGCATTTGAATACTCATTTCAAGTAAGTATCATTCACTGAGAGGTTCTGGCAGCTTTATAAGCTGACAGTGGGATGGATAATCAGTGTTTTTTGAAGATTTGTATTTTTCTTAGAGTTCTCAGCTTTTTTTCTGAAACCATTTTTCTGATGGTTGGTTGTTAAATATTCCATGATCTTGGTTTTTTAAATGGACTGTCTGGATTTTTAAGTAGCATTTAATACTCTGTATGAGCTAGGAATAATTTGAAGAAAGAAATTATGAAAGCAGAGGTAGAATTCTGAAGGCTGCTGGGTTTTTTTTAGGGGTTGTGTTTATTGAGGAAGGCAAAATACTACAATGTAATATATTTCTACAATTCTTTTTTTGTGTTTTAGTATAGTTAAAAGAAAGTTGCAAGCTTTGATGCACTGCAGTCTTAATTATGAATTTTGTTTATTTGTGCTCGAAAAGAGAAACAGAATCTTTTGGATCAATGAAATGTTTTGTGGTTTGGCAAAGTGTGGATTCCAGTGCCAGAATAGCATGAAGACAGAAACTTTGTACACTTTCCAGAAACTCTTTAGACCTTTAAGACATGATTATAAGCATTAAATATCTATAAAAAGTTGACTGTAGGAATTTGGTAAATCAATTGTACTAGGCAGTGCATACTGGACAAATGCCACCATAGTTCTAGTGAGGTTTTTCTTAACAGCAACAACAGTCAAAAGAAAAAAAAATATATAGTATAACTAGAAATTAAAATCCAAAGCACAAATACCTGGTGGTTTATATTGAGCTTTCTGATATTTATACATTTATGCTAGGTTTATGTTTATAACCTTTATAGATGGTCAATTTTTGAGCTGACTGTGGTTATTATTCATAATTTTGTTTATAATCCAGGGTTGGAGCCAAAAATTATCAAGCATTCTTCTCTTTTACTATAATTTTTGCCTAATAATATGCACGTAGACTTTTTGGATCAGTAAGAGGTGTGGGTGCCTAAGATGGAACTGAAATGGGGTTTAGGCACCTGCATTCAAAGCTATGGTGCAGGCCTGTTCAGCTGCTGCCTCCTTTTAGAGCTGGTGTAGCTTTGTTTACTTTTAAGCATTTTGTGCATCAGGAATTGTTGCTCTCTATATGCTGAGAACCAGCTTAGCCTTTTTGCTCATTAAAACCTCAACTTCCTGAAGAATAATGAGGATTTGCACTTATTTAGTTTCAGTTCCTGCTCAAACTTGTAAAATCTGGTTGTGCAGTAGTAGGAAGTGCAAAGCAGACATCGTCTGGAGAACATTTGCATAGGAATAGGTTGTGTGTGGTTTTGGCTTCTGTTCTCAAGGTTGTAGTATGGTGGGTTTGTTTTTGTTTTTTGGTTTTTTTTTTTAAGAACTATTTTTAGGTAATACTCAGATGCAGTTTAGAAACAACTATAGGACTGGCAGTCCTCTCATAGGTGTGTGTGCACCTTGTGATGCAAGGTATCTTTCATCTTTTTGTAGTTCTTAGCTTTCAGTGAAGGATTTAACAGTGTTGCCCACTCTTCAGTAACATTTAGCTCGTACCTCTAAAGCATTATATTTGGAGATGTTGGTCACAATTCTTCCCTATCAGACTTTAAAAATTGAAGAGGAGCCTTTTCCAAAAGGGTAGAAAGACTTCCACAAGGAATTTACGGCTCTGAAAGAGTGGACTAGTTGTTGTCTGCGGCTGGAGAAAGGTGCCTGAATGTAGCTGTGCATCTTATTTCCGCCGCACCTAAGGGGTTAACACCCCATTTCACGGCTACATTTGGAAGGTCCCACCGATGGACAGGTGTGTCCCACACCTGAAGACTTAAGAATTTAAGTCTTGTTTCTGTTTCTCGTAATACTATTTTCCTTTCTGTTCAGCTTTCTTGTTCATTTGGCTCTTACTCTGAGGCATCTGATTCCACTCGGTGCTGTCCGGAAGAACTGGGGGCTCTAAGCGATCAGGCTGCTGTTATTTAACGGTGCCCTTCCTGTCAACCAGTTTATGTTTCTTTCCACTAGTTCTGACTTAATGACTGTGGACTATGACTGTATTTGCAGTGCACTAAGCACATATGAATTCAGTTACTACCTTTCATCTGATGATGTGGCTCACATTATCACCCAGCTGAATCACTTCTGACTGTATATCCAACCCTGGCACAAGCTGCATCCTGCAGCAGCTGTCTTAGTGTAGTAGGTTACAAGTCATGAGAATGGATTCTGTTGCTATGGGCAAGAAACAGTTTGAAGTAGTTTATGCTTTGGAAGCTTATGGCTTTTTCATAGAGCAGCATAACTAAAATAATCTAAAAATCTTCATTTGAGGGAAAAAGAGTATAGGGAGGGTTTTCTGATTACCTTTCAGCATCATTTTTTCTTTCATGTTTCTTTCATGGTTCATATCCTAGGCTTCAGAGGTTCTGTCGCTGAAAAACTGCAGTTAAATTAGCATTGCACTAAATAAATACTAGTGACAAGTTAATTAGTATGATGGCTCTTTTTAACAGGGGTTCCAGTGTCCCTGAAAATGATCGACTTGCTTCAATAGCAGCTGAGTTGCAGTTCAGATCCCTTAGTCGTCACTCCAGTCCCACTGAAGAGCGAGAAGGTGATTGTCACAGTAACAAATTGTGACCTGGATGTGCAGATGCTTTATGTCATTAACATATTTCTCTCTGTTCCCAGGTCTTACCCTTTCCAAAAATTTTTTTCACCTCATCAAATTCAGAAATCTTAGATTTTTAACTTGTGGGCTTATATGGTCAGAGGAAGTCCTTTTATTCTCAGATACAGTCACTATTCTCTTGCCATTCGTATTGTTTCTGAACTGTATCTGAAGGGATTTCCTGGTGCTTTACTAAGTTCCAATGCTCAAAATGAAATTAGTAATACGATTTCTGAATTATATACCCCATTTGATAGTAAATTTTGGAACACTGTTAATGAGGTATGAACTTAATCAGGATGAATCAGGAAAGTGAAGTGTTTTCTGTCCAGTTCTTTTATCCCTGCAGTCCCTGTGTTACAAATACTTGCTGTTGTTTGAATCCTAGAAGAAGGGACAGGATGTGTGACTTGGTGTCCTGATCGGGGCTTCTCCTTCAGGTTTCCCCAATCCCTGTATATGGTATTTATTGCAACAAATATCTTGAAGGATTGATAGTGCAAATTAAAAGGAAGTACAAAATCTGAAGCAAAATAGAGTTGATATGTGGTCATCTGCACTGGATTTCATAGAGAGAAATGCCTTAAAATTTTATATTAAAAAGTGTGGGAGATCTTTTTCATCTTTGTTAGTTTTAAGCAAATGTTGAAAATATTGTCTGCCTTATGCTTATTCCATTTTTTTTTTTGTATGTATATGAATAAGAAGGTGGCTTAGGTTGGAATGAATACAAATATTGCTCTAAGGAACCTTAGAAAATAGTTTTCCTACAAGTGTCTTGCATATTTGATTCTGAGTGCCCTGGCTTGAAGTGCTTGCCTAAGTTGTGGAAGGAGTGGAATAAATTAAATTCTATTTTATAATTTGTTTTCTAAAGAGAAGTCAATTTTGATTTAAAGAGCACATGTTGCTATACATATAGGGGGTATTAGTCCTATATGTAAGATGTCGGTTTCTGCTGAAAATAGTGGCATAATCCTTAATATGAGATAAAGCTACTTTTGTGCTCACACTGTTATTTCTCTAGAGCCGTTGTATCCAAAAGGAGATTCCAGTGTTTCATCCCGGCGGAGTTGGGAGCTCAGAACGTTAATCAACCAGACCAAAGGTAGGTGTTTAGGAGTCACTATAATATAATGCCTGTTAGACCAGTGCTGTACTGGAAGGTTGGATGTTATTGTGGATTGTGAAGAGGTTTTCACAGCTTTATGCGTAAGAAGGAGAAAAAAGAAAACCATGATTGCAGGTATGGGATTTTGCTAAGAGAATCACGGCGTGTATTTTTTGAGGTAGGAGTAATTAAACTTTATAAGAGTTAATTCTTTTCATTTTATGAAACGTACTAGCAGTGTTGTACAAAATTGAGTTCATTTGTTACTATATAGAAATTGCAGAAGTTTGCTGTCCCTATTCAGTGCCCAATTATGACAGTAATTATGACACTTCGTCACTTCCCAAGATCTCTCCCCAGTGTGGGATTTTCTTGTTTTGTGTGTCTAATAGTGTGTGATGCCACACTGTTTCCTAAATTTAAGGCTATTGTGGGGCCCCTTCCTCTCTGTCTTCCTACTGATTTTCATGAAACTGAAAGTAAGTTGATTACTTCAGACACTCCTGTACTGTATGGATCCATACATGAAGCTTGTTTGCACATATTGTGGCAAACATGAGTGTGAGGGTAGAACCTCATGAAACATGAGAACAACATTTCTGTCACATTGGAAACTGGTCTCCTTATGTGTCTTACACAGAACACAGGAGGAATTACAAATTCTTGTTTTGAAATCTAAAAGTCAGAACATAAATACTGAAGGAATTTGAATTTGTTTAAACTGAAAAAGAAGAATGAGGCAAAACTTGAAAATTTCTAGAAGATTGCTGTAATGGGAACTGGTTTTACTCCCCACTGTGAATAAGACAAAGATTTTTGTTTGAAACTACAGCAAGCCATATTTAGTATGGAGGAAGTAATATCAATTATGGGTAGGGAGTAGAATATATAATTTGGGATTATAATCTCCGTCCTTTGGAGACTGCTAGTAACAGGCTACTGGTGTCTACAGTGACAGGTGTATAATTTTTGTGCTTTACTAGGAGGGGATGAACTAACAGTGCCCTGAGATCTCTTTTGGTCTCATTCACTAGGATGCTGTTCCATGATAAGACTTGTGAGCTGGAGTTTCTAGTAACTCTAAATCTTTGGAATAATAGATGCCATGGGTCTTTCAAGAAACCTATCATATTTCTGAAGAACAAAACCTTACCTGTCCTTCTTTCCTTAGTGCTTTCATGATCCTAACATATTTCCACTGTCAGAGGTTAGTTACAGGTTAAATGCAACAAGTGTGTTGCGTTTGATAAATGTGATTTCCTTGAATCAAGTAGGATATGATTAGGGAACTACCACTGTTCTCATTTTACCTTAATTTCGTATGTGATTCATAAGTGATAATTTCATATGTGATTGTTAAAATGTTGTATTCTTTTCCTACATCTTCATTAGACTCACAAAATTGTTTTCTTTTAACTCTGGTTACTTCATGTGAGATCAGAAGATAACAAAATATAATGGTGAGTATTTCTTAATCAAGGAAATTGTTCATCACTCTTTTTAGACACTGCTTCCAAGCAAGCCCCAATGGAAGCTGTTCAAAAGTCTGTTCAGTTGTTTGAAGAAAGGAGATACAGAGAGATGAGAAGGAAGAACATCATTGGCCAAGTTTGTGACACACCGAAATCTTATGATAATGTCATGCACGTAGGTTTGAGAAAAGTGACTTTCAAGTGGCAGAGAGGAAACAAAATTGGTATGTTCTTTATACTTTCATTTATCTAGCTAAAATACCAAACTTTATACTTGTGAAGGAAATCAAAGACTGTCTTTAAAAATCTTGGGTCCCTGCATAGGGATTGTCAGCTTTACTGAAATCAGAATGTTAAACTACAAAATACTGTTGCGGCTAGGATTTTCTTAATGTAGAAGGATTTGTCTAATTGTAGTTAAAGAAATTAGGTACAGACTCAAACACAGAGTGCAGATTTATCTGCAGATAAATCTCTTTAAAGATATGATCAAAACCCAGAATGATTATTGCTCCCAGCTTTCCTTGTAGAAATGTGTAACATGAATTCGTGAGTTCATCTGTGTGACTAAAGGTGTCACACAAGATTGGTCAAATAACAGGAAACAAGGAGAAGGATTTGGTTAGGACGATTACTTAGGTACGATCTTACGTTACCTGCATGTGTTTAACCCTGTAAAATGTTCAAGTTCTGCATTTGGAAGAACCAGAAATATGAATGGAAATTAGTTGGAACTCTGGGATTTAATTCACCAATCTTATTATTTCCCCCATATGATCATATTTTACTCTCTGGTTTGGAATTTTGGGGGAAAATTTTTGGTCTTGAGAAGTTTTCTTTCAGGTCAGCCGATTAATGTTTTTACTTCTATTCAGCTTGAATTTGGTGCTATGAATGTGGTATTGTTACAGTTAAAAGCTACTTGGAGTTTTAAATTAAAAGGAAGGTAAAAAGCAGTGATGTTTCCTCACTGCAGTTAATGTACCTGTTGCTTGTTGAAGGTAATGTACTGAATTTTCCTTACTCTAACTTTGCAGGTGAAGGCCAGTATGGGAAGGTCTATACCTGTATCAGTGTTGACACTGGAGAGCTGATGGCTATGAAGGAAGTGAGTACTGTGACTACAAGAACCACTGCTGCCCTTGTTTTTTTTCTAAACCAAATATGGGTGACGTAGGAGGCATTGAGGGTTTCTGCACACTGCTGTTAGCTAATGGGGAAAGGGTGGGAAGACAAATTGTTTCTTCATGTAGCCACAGCTTCTGTTAGCACTTTTTCCTCAAGTTGCTTTTCAGTTCATAACTTTAAATTTAAATGTATGTAAAGTGGATAATGTGTTTTTTATTGATCTCATAGGATGGTTGTGAATTTAAATGGATGCTTAATATATGCAAACTTCCATTAAGAGATTTTAAATAATTTTGAAAGATTAGTGAAGACTGTACACAAATTTATATTTTACTTTGCACTGTTTCCTCTCACATTTTATTATTTTTTCTTCATTCCTTAGAGCAAAAGATAGGAAGTGTGACATCAGATGTTTTTCAGCTTCTCCTGTAGTGTGAGCTAGGTTGAGTCACAAAACTGCTGACTAACTTGGTGGGTACAGAAAATCTAGTTTTCAGGATAGAAGTAAATAAAGCTGTGTAGGCGTAGAGATCTGTTTCCCCTACAACACCTTGTGGTTGTTTTTCTTTTAAATTATTGTTTAGTTTTAATGCATTTCTACATCTTTAAACAGCTGCAAGTGTTAACTGTTCACAGCAGTTATTGTGACAGCCATTGGATGTTGCAGCAGTTGCATTTTATGAGCTAGCTCTCACACACACACACAATATGTGTGTGATCTCCAAGCTGTAGAAAAGCAAGACTGGGCTTGTGTTTAACTTCTTGTACCATACTCAGTCACTGACTAATACCAAGACTTGAGATTTTGTTGCTGGTATGTTTTTTTTCTCCTGATGAAATAACAATTTCCCCCCCTCATCAGTTGCACTCTGTTTCTGTAATTCAGGAGTTGCTTTCTAGATGCAGGTGCTGTTTACAGATTAGCATGTGTGTGCTCTTTAGCAGAAGCTGAAGTAAGCTCATAAATAGATCTTGTTTGACAGATGTTTGTTTCACTAGGCTTGAATGAAAACTGTTTGCAACTTCCAAATAAAAGGCTTTTCTGGATTTCTTAAAGAATAACTTGGGAGAATATAGATGTATTGTTTTTTTTTTTTTAACTGGTTAAGAACACTGCATTTCCCTGCACTTGCACCAGGATTTCTTCACACTGTATTACCTAAACCACAGTGTCATTAAAATGACTTTGAATTATAGTGGACAAGCTTTGCTACAAACACATAGTATTGCAGCTGTGCATATGGGAATATGTAAAATACTTGAATATGATTTGTCACCTTTTTGTAATCTTTATGTATTTAATTTTACCACTGCTTGAATACAAACTGTATCCTGGAATTGTTACACAGAATGTAACCTCCTAGCAACTGAAGGCAATATATGTGCATTTATTTCTTTAGCAGTTATCCTGCACTCAATTAATGAAGCTTACGTTTTCTAACAACATGGCAAAAGTAGCATCTTCCATACCTTGCTGTTCATCTTGCTTATCTTTGCATGGTTAGAAGCTTTAAATCAGTTTTTCAGAACACCTGATAATGTTTTTCCTCATTGAGCAGTCCATCACAGCATATTATAGGAAAAGTAATGAAAACCTGTTTCTTTCATCAAAACCTTTGATTGTATTTGTTCCATGCCACACCTTTTCCTTGCAGCTGCCTCGTTCTCAGTGAATAAACCCCTCAAAGAGATCCCTTAGACTCTCTGGTGATGAAGTACCTGGCAAAAAATCTTTGTTGAATGAAAGCTCACTCTGACATTGCTATGAGATCCTCTTGTATTGTGTCTGTCTACCACACTTAAGCTAGAAAGCAAGCACAGAAGAGATATATATATGTGCTCATGAGTTTATTGGCATGTTTAGGTAACATCATTTGGCTCTTAAAAAGTCTATAAATCATCATAGTTGTAGGTAATTTTCTAGATACAGCTTACTGTGCTTTATTTGTTTCAGTTTGGGGGTGGAGAGGGGTATTTCAGGGCTTTTTGTGTGATGGTGCTATTTAACAACAAAAACACAAGCTTTTTGTTGTGTTTGAGTTTAGGATGGGTTGTTTGCTATTTTTGTTCCTTGTTAATTTGAAATAGCAGCAAAATAATGACAAATCTTTCTTGCAGATAAGATTTCAACCTAATGATCACAAAACCATCAAAGAAACAGCTGATGAACTGAAGATTTTTGAAGGCATCAAACACCCTAATCTGGTTCGTTATTTTGGTGTGGAGCTCCACAGGGTAAGAAAGCATAAATTACTGGGGCTTTTTTATAAGGCTTACAGAAAATTTTAAGAAGCTTTGATTATTGAAGGTTTTACATGAGAACATTCTAGTTAATCTTGTCTGGTTACCTCTGTGAATAGCAGTGTGTCTTTTTTCCTCTGAATATGGAGGTCTGAAACAGTTTGGAGAGACTTTTTGGAACTGGTACACAAACAGAGAACGCTTAAAATAAGTGAATAGAGTGAGTAATGCTGGAGCTATTCTATGCTGCTACTCTGTTGAACTGGTCTAAAAGCAAGTTGTATCATATATGGTGTGGTAACTTCTGTGTGTAGATAAAGACTAGACAGGCTAAAACCCATCCCTGTTAGCAGCAAAGGCTGTACTTGTATTGTATTGTGTTGATTCCTGGAAAAATCTTGTTCTGCTATTTAAATCTTGACGCCAGACAAGTATTGGAATTTGGCTAGCATCTCTTCAGAAGGGAAAAGCAAGTTTTCTTGCTTGAGCAGCAGAACTAATGAAATGTCTTTTTCTACGGAGTTGGATTCCAGAGTTGTGTGCTGAGATACCCAACTTCTTATTACTCTTTGCTTTCTACATACTCTTCCCACTTGTGAGTCTCAAGTCCTGATGTCTTGCTGCAAGTGCTGCTTGGATTTGACTGATTTGCTCAATGTGAAATAAGTTGTTTCAGTGACCCATTGCTGGTTTAGAAGGGAACATTGGCTGCTTTCTGCAGTTCTCTATTTGGAGACACATATTTGGGTGTCTGTGCCCCTGGGTCATCGGTTTCTCAGACTAGTTTCTAAGAGCTTGGTGTCTTTGCAATCTTTTTATATTAATTCAGTCTGTCTGAAATCAGCTGGGCTTGGAGACAGAGTGGGAGCAGAAACCTCATTTTTCCTTAAAGTGAGTTAGAGTTGGCATGCTTGTTCAAGCCACAGCAAAGAGCAAAAGGCTTGCCCATTCCAAGCAATCAACACATGATTACTGCAGGAACTGAGACAGAGAGAAGGGATAAAAAGCAAGTCCAAAACATCATTTTGTGCCCTTTTTTCACCCCCTTCTCTAAATAAAGAAAGAATCTCTATAAATTTCTGTGTAATACAGCTGCAAAGTTTCCAGAGTGTCTTTTGGTTGATGCCAAATTTTATTACTGTATTTTTATACCACTGAATAGTATCAGTTATGTACAGGTGATGCAGATAGGCATGTAGCAGAGAGTTTCCATAGCTGTGCAATAGAATATGTTGGGTTGCAGCATGCTAGAAAGAATAGAGTTCTGAAGAGATGACTTACTCGATATTTCATGGTAAGTGATGCTTTCGTTATTTATTTCACGAACAATGAAGGATGTAAGGAAAACTTTATCTTAATTCAGTGTTTAAAATATAAAAAATTATACCAAATGAAATCTGGTTTGGTTCCCAAAACAGGAAGAAATGTACATCTTCATGGAGTACTGTGATGAGGGCACTCTGGAGGAGGTGTCAAAACTGGGCCTTCAGGAGCATGTCATTAGGCTGTACTCAAAGCAGATCACGACTGCTATCAATGTGCTACATGAACATGGTATTGTTCATCGAGACATTAAAGGTAATGTTAACCAGAAAGGTAATGTTGTTTCAGTGTGGTAGCTGAGAGCGGGGGAAGGATGGGGGGGATGTATTTGCGTATTTAGTGTGCATTATATATGCAGCCATTATTTGAATGAAGCATTTCACTAACTTTTCAGTTTACAAGTTATTGGCTAGTTTCATGTTTTTTCTTTTAAGCCTAGATTGTAAAAACCATTCTCAATTGTCATTTCAAACTCATAAATTTTGCCCATGACTTATATAGTTTTTTAGAGGTTGTTAAGATTATTGGGGATTTATCTAAACTCAGTTATTAGTTCTTGCATTTTTAGTACTAATGTACTGAGTTACGTAATGCTGTTTTCCTTCTTGTCTGTGCAAATAAGTGATGTTTTCTGGAGCTGACAGGCAGTGTACAGTGCTAGAGTTGTGCATCAGAACTTTTCCTTGTGATTGCATTTTCCCAAAGAGTTTTGGAATTTCAGATGAATGGCTGAATAAACTTAGTAACAAAGCTGTTGTTAAAGAACTTAAGTGATTTTAGGATATCCCTTTATCTAGTGTTTTTTTTCCATACATTTATCTTCTTGTGCCTGGCTGTCAGCACTTGTGTACGTAATTAGCAGACTGAAACTACAGTAAACAAAGGGGGGTTGGGCTTGGCATTTAAAATACCCAGTGTCAGTCCTCATTTCAGGTTCATTTTTCTTTTTCTGCGCCTTCCAACAACATCCTCCATGTCTGGTTATCTTGGTTTTGTTAGTCTGGCATATTTGGCTCACCGATGGCAGGAAGCTTAGGCGAAGGTAGGGGAAGCGATGCACACAGTATGCCCTGTGAATGCTCATTTTGTGACAAGGCAGTGCAACCCAACGATGCTGGGTTTCTATGTCCCTCTTGCTCACAGGGTTTTGAATCACCGCAGCAGTGTAGGAGGTTCCCAGTTGCTCTTGGTCCTTTGGCCTCGTGCTTCTCATTTGGGAAAAGAACTATCTACGATCCAGAGGCCTTCCACCCAGGTAGGCCACTCTTGAGTTAGTTTTGGCTTTTTTTTTCTAGAAAACACTTTCCCTCACTCCCATTCCCCAGCAATCTTACCTTTTCTGGTTCTCCTTCCTCACCAAAGGTTTCTCTCCAGTTGTGGATTTCCCTTTGTGCTTTTCACAGTTCCCTCCTTGCCCTTTTCTTGATCATTCCTTGTCCAGGTTCTGCTTAGCTGGATTATGCTCTCCCGGAAGCTCGTTGTGATCAAAATCCAAGGCTGGCTGACAGGGATTTCTTTTGTGCTGCTCAATGTCATTGATGATATCTGGATATGTTTCCAAATAGATCTTCTGCTCTTCAGGGAAACGCATGGAGTGAGAAAAGCTGTTTAACAGAACTGCAATGTTGTGATACCTGAGAGCATTTCTGTCACAACAGGTTCCTTACGTCAGATGTTGAGTGTTTCTTGAGAGTTACAGAGGGTCACTGCAGGCACATCTCTGTACAGACCTTCCTGAAACTCCATGGCAGAATATAAAGACAGACCACAGAGGTTATTTTTATAAAGGTTACCTGATGCATTGGAAGGAAGTCTTTTGCTCATTGACTTCTTTTATGCTAACATTGCATCCCCAAGTTTTCAGGCTAACAGCAGTAAAGAACACTCTAATTTTAATTTTATCTCTTGTGTAGACTGGTACTCTTATTTTTCTGATAAGGAAGGATGACATTCAGACTGTTAAAACTGCTTTCCTGTGAAAATCTCGCTGTCAGATCACACAAGATCTCTCATGGCCAGTTTGCTAAACATCACTGTGGATCTGTTTCTTTTAGCAGCAGATAAGCAATTCTTATAATAATTGTTTATCTGTATCCTGCAAGATACCTGTACTTGGTGTCTGCAAGTACCTTGTGCTCAAAAATAGACTTTTGGTTAGTAGTGTCTCCTTGTGCCATCATTGTCTTTCAGATAAGGCAAAGCAAGATGCAGCTGCCAAAAACATTTTTCAGCCTGTGGTGGTGAGGGCAGATGGAGGGTTGTGTTGGCTGGTTGTTACATTTGGCTGGACTGCTTTTGCTTGGTCTGCATCATTGTGGAAAGCAGGTGATGCTGGTCTGTAGCAGGAGATAGTCTCTTGTGATACTCTTTTAATCTCTATTCTAGGTATTGAATTTTAACTCCTGTGGCTAAGCCCGGTTTCCTTGCTTAGGAATTATTTCACCTTTTGTAAGGAAGCTGTTCTGTTCAGTGATGCAGAATGATGGAATGTTTAATGCTGGAGGGAACCTGTGGACATCTCTGAACCCTCTGTCCTAAACAGGCCCAGCCTTAGTATCAGATCCAATGTCAGATTAGATCAGATTGCTCAGGACCTTGTTGAGGTGAGATATATGTGTATGTCCAGGGATGGAGAGGCCCTGTTCCAATGACTGACCTATCCCCACTGTGAGAAGCTTTTTCCTGATAGCTCCCTGGAATCTGCAGAGGTTGCTGTTGTGTCCATTGCTATATGACCATTTCAGAGTGTGCCTTTGAGGGAAAAGAGGGAAAAGTCTGTTTCTGCAGTCTTGCTATCCTCCCATTACACAGCTGAAAGCAGCAATAAATCCCCTGCACACACACTCCCCTGGACATCCCTTCTTCAAGCTGAGCAAACCCATCTTGCAGCCTGTCCTTGTACGCGGTGTGCACCAGCCCTCTGAACATCTTGACACCACTGTCCTGGGTTTGCTCCAGCGTGTTACTGTCTCGCTTTTGCTGGAGATCCTAAAAAACAAGACACAGCACTCAAGGTGTGGTCTCAGAAATGCTGAATTGAGAGGAATTAATGAGGCCATGCCTGGTGGATTTTCTTCAGGAGAGAAGGGCATGTTCCTGAACAGTGCTTGGATGACTACAGAAAATGAAAGTATTGTATCTGTAGCTTTAGTAAATCAGAAACCTGTGAATGACATGCTCTATACCAAAAATTCTTCAAACTGCTACTGTATTATTGTCTTCTTGTAACCTTGTTGTTAGCTCAAAACATCTGCTATCCTGTCTTCCTGATGAGCACAAAGGAAAGATTGTCATTCAGCAAGAGCTGGAAAACTGCAACGGGAGACTGTGGGCATGTGTTGTGTTCTCTAAGAGATGAGAAAAAGAGTATATGAACGCTGATTTTCTCATCCAAGGGTAGCATTTGGACTGCTTGTTTCTTGAATGAATTTGGCTGCTGCACTGCTTAAGCACTGGCTGTGGAATGTCTGAACTGCCTCTTTTTCTGGAATTACAGCACAGCCGTTAGTGGGGCTCTTTATACTGCTCCATGGACTCACAGGATTTCCACCAAAACCTTTGGACTATCATGCTAGTGCAGTTTCCACTGTTTTTACTATGTGGCTGATTTGGCAGAGGTAGAGGGCATGAAACTTGAGTTTAAATGCTTTAGGTTTTGGCTGCTCTGGCAGGAGTGCGGCTTTTGACACTGGCTCTTCACAATGTGCCCAGGAGGGCCTGTGGTGTAACAGCAGGAGGGCTCTGCACAACTGGGCAACCTCCGGCTTCTGCCACGTGCATCCAGTGATGGTGCTTCAGACAGTGCAGGTGTAAGGGGAGAGAAGGAACAGATCGGGTGGTCCCTTTCTGCTGTTTTACTCTTGGTCTTTGGTTTTATTTTGCTTATTAACCATTCAGATATGTAGGAATTTCATGACATTCCCAGTAGTGTTGTCAAAGGTAAAAAATCATCAGGCATCTTCTAAGTACTGATCTCGTCTTGCTCTTCTTACATGAGTCCAGCTGGATTCTGTGCAGGTTTCATTTACCCTTTTTAAAGACTCTTCTGTCTTGGTTTCTGAACAAGCAGTTTACAAAACAAGCTCCAGTGATACCACATCAGTGGAAGCTGACATAAAGTGTCTGCAACCTGAGTCTTCAAGTGCTGTCTCTGTCTTCTTGCTGAAACTTTGGTTCAGTGCTTTATTCCATTTGACAGTTCCGAGTACTTTCAGGAAAAGGGCTCACAGGAGCTTTCATGGTAATACTTAGGCTAAATTATCATTACTTTTTATTCAAAGGGACAAAGTCTAGTTTGAAAGGCCTTGGAAGAAGGTTTTGAATTGTATTAAACTAAACTATTCCAGTAGCCTAAATTCCCTCAAGAGAGATTGTTGCACTTCAGCACTGCCAGGCTCCATCCAGTGTAGTAGTTGGAAACACTTTGTAGCCTCCTGTAAAATTTTCACGTTGCTGTCTTGAGGAGTGGAAACACAGGTTTCCAGAACATCCTTGAAAAAGTGTTTGCTAGTGAGGACTGTTTTTCCTAAGCTCTTTGTTGAGGCTAAGTGCACCTACTTTCTGTCTGACAAGCAACTGCTTGAAAACATTGGAAAAGCAGTTGACAGTTCAAAGGAAGAAGCAGCTGTCACTCTCCTGATGCATTGCCCATACTTGGTGTCCCATCAAAGCAGCCTTCTGGTACTGCTTTGTGTCTTTGTATATCCTTCATTCAAGAAGCTGAGGGATGGTCTAACCAACTCTGTTACACACATCTGTGATTGCAGTGTGACTCTGAACATAGGCCTCACTGATGGCAAACTGCAGAATCCAGCGTAAGAATTCTGGAGGATGTGCAAGCATCTGAATGCCAGAAGTGGAAAACCATTGCACACAATGTGGAGACGAGTTGAATTCCCTACCTGTTAGTCCCTTTTAGGGCTTGTAAAAGTCTACAATAACTAAAGGTTGGAATTTAATTCTGTTAATGATTTTGCTCAGCCATTAATTGCAGTTCTGTGTAACACCTCTTGGACTAAGTAGTTATTAACTATCGTCAGAGTAGTCAGAGAGTCCTTTGAGAAATAGTCAGGGTTTTGGCATCATTGACCTGTACTGCCTTTTTTTGACTTGAGCTTTTTGAGGATTCTTTGTGTTCTTATATCTTGGGGATTCCCAACCAAGTGAATGGGAAAAGGCTATTAACTAACACAAAGGAGGAGGAGCCAACAATTTCTGCACTGCTCAAGGTGGAGCAAAAGTGAGAAACTTTAAGATGAGCCATTTTTGAATGAATCTTTTGTGTGACATGGGAAGAGGCGATGTGTAGTGAAATCCCCAATGTCTGCCTACTCCTAGAGTAGGTGAGCAGCTTGTTTTGTGCGTACTATCCATCTTTCTTCCAGAAAGATCACAGCTGAAGCTCTATTTCTGCCAGGAGGTAACTTGCAACCTACTTGTGCTTTCATTGTGATACTTGCAGAGTCCAGAATGTGGCCTGACATAAGGAGCTCCTTCTGCTCTACCTGTTTTCTGTTGCTGTCAAAGTGAATATTTTGGCAGGATGTTGAATGAAAGAAAACCATAGGTTGTCAAAACCACTTGGTTTATTTTGTATTGTGTTGAGCAACTGTCTTGAAGGCACTTGCAGATTCCCTTTGGAGATTTTTAACTATGCTACGGAAGTTTGTTCTAGTGTAAGCTGCCAGTGTAGCAAGTTATTGTAATGGTAGTCCTCCTCCAAAAATTATTCTGGAAGTGCAACAGGAGTAGGCACTTGGTAGTGTACATAATAAAATGCTCTGAACTCTTGTTTTGCAAGTCAGCTGTGACCATAGGGTCATTAAGGTTGGAAAAGACCTCCGAGATTGAGTCCAGCTTTGGACAAATGACCACTGAGTGCCATGCCCAGTTGTATCTTGAACACTTCCAAGGACTGTGACTCCACCACCTCCCCTGGCAGCCTATTTCCTAAAATGCCTGACCACTCTTTCAGTGAAGAAATTCCTCCTGATGCCCAGCCTGAACCTCCTCTGGTACAGCTTGAGGCCATTTTCTCTTGTCCTGTCCCTGGTTGCCTGGTAGAAGAGGCTGGCCCCACGTGGCTACACCCTCCTTTCAGGCAGTTGTAGAGAGCAATGAGGTCACTCCTCATTGCTAAACACTCCCAGGCTAAACACCTCCAGCTCCCTCAGCCACTCCTTACAAGACTTGTGCTCCAGACCCTTCATCGGCTCTGTTGCCCTTCTCTGGACTTGCTCCAGCACCTCAATGTCCTTTTTGTAGTGAGGGACCCTGAACTGGACACAGAACTTGAGGTGCAGCCTCACCAGAGCAGAGTACAGGGGGATGGTCGTTTCCCTTGTCCTGCTGGACACACTATTTTTATTGACAAATACATCTTTTGTCTTGACTCAGAAGAACTGAAGAGGTACTAGTGGGAGTGACTCAACAATGGCCTCTGCCAGGAAGTAGTTTCCTCTGAATTTAATGCTCACAAGGAGAAGCACTGGAATTCCTGAAGGAGTCGTTTCTTGTAATGAGCTTGTATGGAAAGCTATTTAATTTGCCTGCCATAATTTTTCGTGGTTGTTTTTTGTTGTTGTTGTTTTTTTTT
>VWZS01002237.1:334038-408811 GCA_013397075.1 Rhabdornis inornatus | reverse complement strand
TTTTTTTTTTTTTTTTTGTTTGAACATTTGTTAACTTCCAGTACACTTCATGTTAGCACAAACCCACCAGAATATCTTTAATGCTGTCATATTCCACACTTAATTCACAGGTAAAGATCTAAGTGTGGATTCAGCTATTATCCACTGCAACTTTAAGGCTATATTGAGAAGCCCTCATTCCTCAATTCAGCTCTGGTTTAAACAAGTGTGTCTGTGTTTCCTTGTTTTCCTAGGAGCCAACATCTTTCTTACCTCATCTGGACTGATTAAACTAGGAGACTTTGGCTGCTCAGTGAAGTTGAAGAACAATACCCAGACAATGCCTGGAGAAGTGAACAGTACCTTGGGGACTGCAGGTAAGGAAGCTTGTGCTAGGCAGGTACTTGTCTAGTTACCATAAAAGAAGATACCTCTGCCAGAAGTCTGGAGTTTCATGTGTTTCAGGGACACTTGATTTTACCTAAGCTAATTTTATGCTTTACACCCAGAAGCCAAAACAATCAGTGAATGATATAATGTGAGAGTTAAAATTGTGTTTGCCTGTAACTGTAGAGATGCTGGAGTATGTGTTTTCTGGGGTTGTATTTTTCTCTGCAGCCTTACTGAAACAGTAGTCTTCACTATACAGCTGCTTAATCGATTTTCAGAAAATGGCAGTAACTGAAAGCATGTAACAGCACTTTCAATATCACTTTTCAAACTGAAAGACAGTTGTGCTGAAAACAAGTCAAAGACCAGGCAACCAGCAAATGGCAACTTAGCAAGGAAACCTGAGTAGTAATTCACTGGGTATTTTAAAAAGCATTTGATTTACCCAGTCACTTGATGTATGCTGTTCCTTCTGCTGTATGAACTGATGGCATCATATATGTTGTTTCAAAGCATACATGGCTCCAGAAGTAATCACCAGAGCTAAAGGAGAAGGGCATGGACGTGCAGCAGACATCTGGAGCCTGGGCTGTGTTGTCATAGAGATGGTCACAGGCAAGGTAGGGATGTTTCATGTGCTGATGAAATGCAAACTGTTCTCAGCAGTTTTTCTGCAAATTCTGGTCCTGCTCTCAGCAGTTTGTCACACTTAAGTCTGCAAAGACTGGGATGGTTTTTCATATCCTGGAGCACAGAAATACATGCTCTAGTGGGTAGGAAGTTACTCACTAAAGCTTGCACTTAGCAATGCTGTTACCTGTTGCAGAGGCCTTGGCATGAATATGAGCACAACTTCCAGATCATGTATAAAGTGGGGATGGGTCATAAACCTCCTATTCCTGACAAAGTGAGCCCAGAAGGGAAAGACTTCCTTTGCCACTGCCTGGAAAGTGACCCAAAGATGAGGTGGACGGCCAGCCAGCTTCTTGATCATCCTTTTGTCAAGGTCTGTCTGATGATTTTGGCTACAAAACCTGCAGACGGGAATGGGGAACAGCTTTTGTTCTCAGTTATGCCACAGGGGCTGGTACTATGGTGAGGGGCTGGCAGCAGTTTGATGCTGTCCAGGAAACATGGATTGGCAACTTCTCAGAAACACATGTTGTTTTCAGCAAGCTTGTGATTATAGGACATGGTGTGCACCATGCAATAAACTTTCACTGCTGTTTTGAAATGTGTTATCTTTATGTTAAAAAGACAAGTCAGGCTCCAACTCAGTGGTAGCTAATGGATCTGAAGGGCTCTGCAGCAAAACTTCAAGTACAAATGCACAGGTTTTTAGAAATACGGGCCCCCTCCCTAAAAAGTGAAACCTGCGTATGCTTGAGAACTCTCCCATTCTCCTGTGCAAAGGGCTGCTTTAAAGTTCATACTTAAGGTCATATTGAATGTTTTCTCTGGCAGCTGCTGTAACAGTCTGCAGTTCTTGCATGAACTACAGTGTGATGCTTTCCTTAAGAACAGGCAAATAGCCACAGCTGCAAATTGAGCTGCATTAGTACCTTCTTTTTTGAAGGAGTGCAGTAGGTTATTGAATTCTGTCTCATTTTCCAGCATAAAGTTGATCATTTAGGTGTTCTGGTTCAGTAGCAGTGTATTTGGGATCATCACCCATCCCTCATCAGTGCAGCTGTAGCAGATCCCATCCATCACAGGTGGACACTGCTTTAGGCACCTAAAGGATGCATGGTGACAGTGGGAATGTCAGTACTCCCGTATAAACACTTGTAATGCGTTACTGTGGAACAAGGGAGAGAAAAAACTTCAAAGATGTGAAGGTGCTAAAGAAATGGATCCACTATCATCTTGCTGCAGGAGGGAGATGGCTGAAGTAATTGCCTTTTGCTACCTTCACAGGTTTGCACAGATGAAGAATGAAGTTAATCAATCTCTGGCCTTTTCTTTTCTGACAAGATTTGAATCACTACTGTATGTAATATTTACATAAAGACTGTGCTGACAAACAGTATAAAAGTTGACCTTAACGAAGACTGCACAAGTGACAGTGTCACTTCCTCTGCTGCTCCTGTACATTTTACTTGGCACATGTTGCTCATGTGACGTGTCCGCAAGTTGGAAGAAGCTGCATGTTTCAGTGAAAGTGCCATTACTACTGTATATGGACCATACCCTATTTGTTCCTTCTCCTGTTTCTCATTTGATTGAGAAAACTTGTATTGTTAATATGTAGTATTTTTGAACTTCCTACGTTCAGAAAAATGCTGTAGTGTTACCAGGCGTTATGGACCTTGTTTTTTAATCTGAGTGCACTGACTGTGAACTTTTACTGGGGTTTTTGTTTATTTGTTTTTGGCAAGCTTCAGATTTGTTATGCACAAGGCTGATTAATGAAATTTAAAAAAAAAGTTTTTCTCAATAAATGGTTTATTTTAGGAGATACTGGTGAAGGGTTTTGCTTCCAAAAATGTAGGCCTATGTCACATTTTAAACTTTTTTGCAACATTGGGTTAAGACTGCTAAGCTGACCTAACTGGAATAAGCTGCTCTCATATTGCAATAGTCAGTGCTTTGTCAAGTTTTAAGATGAGTAGTGTGAGATGCTTCTTACACAAGAGATAAGAGAAGTAAGGTTCCCCCTTTCATCGCCTTCTGAGAAAAGAGGGTGATGGGAAATTCCTGACACTGCCTTTCATCTAAGGGATAATCTCCTCCTTGAATGCATGCAGTGTGAACAGGGAGTGCTCTGCATGGCATTTTTGTCTTCTAGGAGAGAACTGTACAAGCTGATTCTTGTGTTCTGTTTGGCAAAACCAAGAACCTAGTGTTAACCTTTTGAAAACTGAATTCTGATCCTGGGCTTTCATTTCCCCGTAACACCTCAGTTGTCATCAGCCTCAGAAAAGGGAGATTAGAAGTGGTTAACAATTGGAAGCCTGCAATGCATGATCTAATTGATATTTTTTAACTTGCTATTACAAACAGGTGACTTAAAACTGTTACTTGTAAATACTAGTGCAAGTTTAAATACTCCTGTTACAGCCTTAGACTTAAAATAGGTAACTTAAAACTCACTTTTAATATTTGGTTTTATAATCTAGTGTCTTTTCTCATCTCGATCCACAAATCCTTGATTAGTCACAGGTATGGGGTGAGCTGTCAAGGAAGTACCACAAAATCTGACATTTCTATGTAGAATAGTATGAGCCTTGCTGTACATATAACCTGTGCATGTATTTAGGCTCTCAAAAATATAATGCTGAATTTAAACAAAGACTTTCCCTTCTTTTCAGTACTCTTTTTTCAGATGTGTGATAGGAGAGGAAGTATGTTGTCATCCTCAGTAAAGGACAATGAAAGAGGTAAAAATGTCCCCCCCAGCTTGCTGTGTGCTTCACTTTGCAGTGTAACACAAGTATCTGAGTGAGTTGAGTCCTCACTTGCCTTGTTTCAGGTGCCCTTGAACACAAACAGGAACTGTGTACAGCTTTTAAAAGTGAGGATAGAGGTGACAAACTGTTACCAGTTTGTTCTTGCCAACCAAAAGAAAACTCATTCACTGCATATTAGCTTTTTATACTTTTAATTTTGTAAAAACAAACATTAAGACTAATTTTGTTAAGGCAGTTGTAGAACATACAGTTGCTTGTGGGGATGAGGGGCAAACACTTTTATTTCTTTACAGTGAACTGGACAAGTTTAACTTTGGCAAGGACCATTAAGCTTTCTCTGTTTGTCAGTGAGTGCTAGAAGGGCCTCAGTGGTGTGCCAGGACTTGCACGAGTGTTTAGGAGGATGGACCTAGGAGTGGCATGTTTGGCCCTCAGCCTGGTCTAAGGGTTGGTCCCAGGGAAATGGGTATGAAATCATCTCTGCACTCTTTCAGAAGTATTTACTTGTATGGTGCTTTCCTCTGGGAGAAGGGCACTGCACCCAGTTGGAGGGGAAAGGACTAAAATTCATAAGGAATGCCAAATGTTATTCTTTTACTCTATGTTAAATCTGTGGTTCTTAGAAGGCAGAACAGCCTCTGTCACTCCAGGAGTGTGTATTTGCTGCTCAGAACTTATCACCTACCACTCCAAGAAAAGGCCACTGGGTCTGCCAGCTGATGTTTATACAGTAAAATGCTATCCTGGAGAGGCCTTTCCTTTCTCACCTTCCACCCATTTTCCAACTCTTGTGTACAGTGTCTTCAGGTGGGGCTTGTTGATGTGCCTGATCATTACTACAGGCTGCAATACTCAGTTTTTCACTGTTAAGAGTGTTATAGCAAACAAGAGTGCAGGGCATGTGCTTTATTTAATATTATTTGTAAATATTACAGTATTTCCTACTCTTGGGCTCTAAAAACTATTGTCTGAGCCCATGAACCCCCTCTGGTCATGACACTGAACGACCTATTCCTGAAAGGTTCCTGAAAGCATAAGGAATGCATGTGTACACAAGATGTGTGAGGAAAAAAGGCCCCCAAAGCAGTCTCTCACACTTCACATGGCCTATTCCTTCCTTCATGTTGTAAATTTTACTTCCTCCACTATCCCTGAACTTCACTTATTGCTCCATGCTAAAAGCACTACCTCACCTGCTTTTTAGGTGCTGCATATTAAAAAAGTGAGTTTCTAGATTATCTGATGTACTGAATAGCAAATACGTATTTCATGGAATGATTCATAGTGTTGTATTAGTTTCTTCTGGCCTCAGTTTTATTATATGAAAAGAGCAATGTTTTTATACCAGCTGCTAGAATAAGACTACTCACTTTCTTCACTAGAGACTATCATGGTTTAGTCCTGTGCCAAGTGAAAATGGACTATCTTTGAAAGTGTCAATCACAACCTCCACTGCTCAGTGTCAGGATCTGTACTGTAAAAAATTGGGATTTTCTTCCAATCATACTTGCTGTTAGGTAACATCCCCCCTTTTCCTTTTTTTTTTTTTTTCCTGCTTTAAACAACTTATTTCTAGTAACCTGCAGATCCTTAAATCTGGAAGTTTAAAAACAGGAGCCGGCTGCCCTGAAATCAGTACCAGGGGTATCAGAGCAACCCCACTTTCCTCAGAGCTTAAGTCTAGTTTTACTTAATTCAGAAGTGAATTAAGTGAAATCAAGACAGACATAAAAAAATCAGCCATACCCACTGTCCTAGGTCTCTCTCCTAGTTCCCCCTCCTCCCCAGAAGAAAATAATTTGCTATTACTTTCAGGCTGACTGTCATGAGGCACCAAGTAAACTAATTTATCAGAAAAGGCAGAGAAGCAGATTAATTAGGATCACAACAGTATGGGTGTGGGGCATACATTTAAGTGCACACTTTGCATTATTTCACCATGCCCGGTTATTTTCTTTCCACAACTGTCAGAAGGGCATGGAATTTTAAGTAGCATTTAAAGCCAAAAGGAATTTTACTACCTCAGTTTTTCCAAACTAAAAATGACATTTACTCTGAAGAATTGCAAGCTTGAGCTATCCCTCGGATGTATGGCCTGGGGAAGGAGAGGTCAGTGGGTAACTTAGCTCTGCTCAAGCCGCAAGGCCAAGTTCTGATCCAGGTTATGCTACTGCCAGCTCCGATGTCTGGGATGTCCAGGGGGGTCTGGCTGAAGTTTTGAAGGGCCTATGTAGTGCACACAGTGGGAATAAGTTCTAGCTAGATGTACAAAAACTCTACAGTAGTTCTGCCAGTTCAGCAGAGCTACTTCAGTCCAATACTGCTATAACCAAGCACAGCATCCTGCTGTGCTGTATTTAAACACTGACAGATTATGGTTGTTAAACTGTGTGGTCTACACAACTATCAAGTTTAATCATCTTGTACCAATCTTCTGACATTAAAGCCTGCACCTCTGGTTAGTTTCCAGGTAGAGTCTCTTCATACAAGCATGCTGGAATTTTTTTTTTCTTCAAAACTTAAGACACTTCATAGGAAAACAAACCAACCACACATGTGCAAACCTGTTGTTGAGAGTATACGAAGGAGTGCATCTTTCCAGCATGTCATCCAGCCCAAGTCCCAGAGAAAAACAACAGGAGCACAAATTCAGATATGCATGGCAATTACTCATTCTCTGATCTCACTTGAAAGACCATGATACGCACTTAAGAGTTTTCAGCAGTTGTGTTTGTTCCCTTTGGATTGAAGCAGTCTCTGAAGGTGCTACTTTTGTTTCTTGTTGCCTTTCTGTTGCTTGTTGTCATTGTTGCCATAGGTGGAGCCCTTGTTAATTTCTGTAACCCCGATCATCCATCTGACACCAACAGAAGCTGCAAAACAAACACAGTTAAAACTGCTTGAGGCAAGGCCTGAAGATCTGTGCTGGTGTAGCATCATCAAAGAGGCCTTGGATGAAAGGTGCATTTGATGCTCCCACACCTCCACATCAACTTATTTGCCTATAGCATCTCATGAAGGAAGAGCCCGAGGCTGGACACGTCCCCTCCCAGCAGCAGGGAAGAGGCTACAAGGAACCAGGATGGGTGTGAGAGGCACAGGCGTGCACAGCCCTGCGTGCCAGAGGAAGGGAATCCTGCTGGCTTTCAACAGCCCCTCATCTGGAAGAGCAAAAGCAAGCACAAGGGAACTTCAGATCTTGGCAAATGAAAAAAACGTAAGTTGTGACATTTGTTGATGACAGCCCATGAAAAGGTCTATTACAGGTTTATTTGAAAGACTTTTATAGATGATTCACTGGTTATAATTCACCATGTGCAAGGATTATTTTATTCATTTATGTGTAGCACTTAAAGTGACTTAAGTTGAATGCAATTTAACCTAAACTCCTTCACTCACACTTCTGGTTTCTTTGTAAAGGGGCTCAGCTGCCCAAAATTTATTATTCCTCAAGCTTCTGCTCAGCTACTATACACATTCAGAACTGCCATGCTTCTTTCAGGCCTAAACCTATTAGGAAGTCACAAACATCTTCCTTCTGCTCAGAATGCTTTCCAAAAAAAGGAACCCAACCCAAACCAAAAAAACCAAGAAAGCCACAAACCTCCCCTAAGCCTCCAAATCCCACTGTCTTTCTGACTGATGGTGAAAAGGCCCTGTAAGGTGAGGTTTCATCCCCAGTAAATATCTCATTCCCATCAGTCTTTACTTCTCTGGACAAATTCTCACAAGCTAAAGGACTCTTTATGGCTACGTCAGTGCCCGAAATCACCAAGAGAATCCAGAGGTTTCATCCCACTACCAGGCACCCCTTGTGGACTGCAGGGCTGCTACAACACCGTGTCCTGGCACTGGCTGCTCAGTGGAAGGGGAGGGGCTGTCAGCTGGCAAACAGTGCTGCCCTGTGCTTTACCAGCTGCTACTTGGCACAACAGCATCAGCCACAAAGAGCCATCACTACAGACTCCTGCTGTGTAGTCTGACAGTAAATTTACGTTTTTTTAGAGTGCAAGCGGTAACCGGATACCCGGAGTGAGTCACATGTGATGTGACAGCATGGGTGGACACTGGGAAGCTGGTCTGCCCATGGGGCTGCCCTCAGGTCTTGTGGATGCCAGGAAAGCAGGGCCCTCTCACAAGCACAGCTGTGCAGTGAACAGTCCAGAATGGGAGCTGGCTCTGAGGGCACTCACTGTCACTTACACTCTACTGTCAGCCTGTGAATAGAAACACACACCACTGAGACAGACAAAGGGCTTTACTCACAAGAAAGTAAGAAAATCATCCCCGACATTTAACTGGCCATGAGCTGGGGAACACAAGAGAAAGATCCAACATCTAGCCTGCAGTCTGGGATCATAACATAGCAGTAATCATGAAATCATTACGATTTTAACCACAAGGGATAGAAACAGCATCTGGAGATGGACACAGAACAAAAATAAGAGCAGCTGTTACAGCAGACACACATCGTATTGGGGATTTCATCCAGTTCCAAGAATGCCTGGACACAAAAAACTAGTTCAGCAGTTCAGATGTCTTTTTTCCATCCTTTGCTCCCTGGCAGAAGCTGCCACTGCCTTCTATCCCCATTTCACCCTGTAGCCCTCAGCACCCTGGGGAGGGTGGGGTGCAAGGAGAAGAAGACTACTCATGTTTGCCAAGCATATGGAAGCCGAGTGGGGTAAGGCTGGGCTGTCTCACTGTTCTGTCCCTGCACTGCCCCCTTGCCACAGCTCTCCTGGAGCCCCCATGCAGACCTGAGCGATACCATCACATTTAAGGATTTACTCACTTCTTGTTTTACATACAACTGTAGTAAGGGAAACTTCAGGGTTTTTACTTCAAAAAAGGGGAGAAAGGGAGATCAAACAGAAACTAATCAGCAGAGCCTAACTTTATAGTTGTGAGGGCTTAAGACCACCCTCAGAAGTGCATGAGAGAAGCTGTTGGCTGAAGCATTCCTGCGCTACTCCACAGCAAACTGAGGTAACTGAGCTCCTGCATCTTCCAAAAGATTCAGGAGGTTGCTGAGGACCTGCTCTGCCTGCTGGAGTGCCAGGGACTCAAAGAGAGCTGAGCTGACACAGTAAGAAGAGCCAATAGTATAATCTCTTTCTTGGAACACATTTTAGCTCCAAGAAAACCACCACGTACACGTGTAGTATTTTGTCCCTCATCAAAACCTTAGCTCAAAGGATTTCCACCTTTTCTCTTACAGCTCAGGATTTTTTCTCATCTGTTACCCTGCCTTTATACCACACAGCAAGTGCTATTAGCAGCAGGCAGAGGAATAATAGTTTGCACTTGAGTTATATAGGTTATGTACTGAAATTAAGATTTGTACAACTAAAGACTGTATGAATGGTAGATATTTCCATTGAGGGCCTATCCTACATACTAGGAAGGAGAAGAAACAAGCAACAGACTCACACAAAAAAAGCAAACAACCCACCTCAAGTCCCCCTATTTCTAGGCACCAGGCTGAAAGGCCAGACTCTCTGGCAGCTCCACCAAAAGGCAGAATCAACACAGGCACATGGTTTGTATCCTGTTGTACAACTTAAAACAGCCCTGCTGGCTTGTCCCCTCCTTACCTTCCATTCATCTCAGCCTGCAGGCACTGCCAGCCTTGCTGCCCAGGTCACACTCTGCTCCTGGACACTGTGACGTCCCCAGGTCTGCAGTGTGATCCCACACACACAGTGCACAGCACACACACAGCAGCTCCCTCAGAATGCAAGCTGGCTCATCACTACTTGCACTCGGTTCAGATGGAACACTTCTCTCTCCTAGAACTGATACATAGCTACTGGCCCTATGCCATCAGCCCAGATGCCACTGTGCTTTTAGCATTAAACATGGAATAGCTGCTGCTCCCTTTAAAAACCCTCTCATCTTTTGCACACATTCCCCTTTTAACTGCTGTTGACAGCTTTACAATAAATTACTTCTAGAGCACGAAGGGTGGGTGTCCTCCTTAACACAAGTTATCAAAACATGAAAGACAACCCAACATTTGGTTCTTTGAAGCCAAATGAGACTGGGGAAGGAGGAGGAGGAAGAAGAAGCTGCTGTCAAATACAGATACTGACATTCGACAGACATGCTCGTTGCTTCAGCACCAAAATATCAGCACCAAGTTTTAGATAGCTGTTGTGAGCTAAGTATCTAAATCTCTTGCCATGTGTCCTGTGAAACTAAAGCTGGTTTTCAAAACACTTTTGTCCCTCAAACTACTTGAACATTTATCCTCTAGAGCAGTGACTGCCTTGCAGTATTCAAGTAGTGTCACAAAGGGCTCCCAGTCCCAGATGTGCAGTAAGGTACGAGCACAGTGTGATGACTCTTGGGAGTATAAACAGCCAAGCTGCTGCACAGCAAAGCACGAGGGGACAGCATCCACAGTATAAAGAAATATCATTTATTTAGGGCTGAAAGAGTTTGAGCTGAACCAAGCAGAGCTGTATATACATTGGTTATTCATCCTTAGATCTCAGAGTTAGGGTCTGAGGGATTACTGTCCTTCCACTCCAGCTCGAGTGGAGCATTTTTTTTACAGCTCTTTCCACCTGAACAGCCAGTTACTTACAAGCCAGTCAGTGTTTTACTGAAGAGTACAATAAGCAGAAACTATCCAAAGGAAAAATGACAATCTAGAAACAATGCAGAGGGTACCAGGTAAAAGGACGTGCTAATTACTCTGTTCTATCACAAAAGGTTTATTTTGTGCTTATCTGCACCTGTATCAGGTACTGAAACTCACCCTTAAAACCAGCAATCTACTACAATGGGTTACTAGGAACTGCAGTAAAGTTCCTGATTCTGGAGTATCTGATGACCTGTCAAAGTGCCACAGAAAAAATCCAAACCACTACCCTTCAGTGTGCTTCAGTTATTACAAACAGTGAGAAAAGGTCTGCTAGGAGCAATAGGAAGAGCTGATTTTGTCATCTGATAAATCCCTCCAGTCTGCAGAAAAATCTTCCTCTTACACTGTTAAGCCACCAGGTAATAATTACCACTCTCACTGAAAAGACAGCATACACAGTCCTCCCTTTGCTGCCACCAAGAGCCACAACCTCCAAGCTATGTTTGTGTCCATGCTCCACTGTCTCCCAGCCATTGCAGGAGTCACTTTGGAGCCCTTGCCTAAAGCTGGAGACAAATTGCAGAATAAAATACTGCTTGCTCCTCTGTCAATAGATGGCTGCACCACATCCAGAACGTTTGTGACAGAGATCCCCCTTAGGACACAGTTAGGGGAGAATGGCCTTGCTACAGAAACTCAGCTGTTGGCTACGAAGGCCACTATGACAACTTGGGATGAGGTTTTTTCCTGCTTCCACAGAACGAGACCAATTATTCCCCACCAGCAATAACACAGGTTTCAAAGGAATATGGTAAAACAGAAACAGACTATAACATGCTAAGGTAACTCTTGTTCTTTTGGCACATAATGACACATCCAGTTTTAAGTGACCAGGATAAACCAGCTCTGTGTTTTGTTTGGTTTGACTAATGGCTGAGCTTTCTTCCACTCTCATGGATTCTCTTCCCTCCACAGCTTCACAGTGGCTGCTATCTTCTAATTCCCTGCTCATCAGCAAGAGGTGGCTGAGTCTGGTTGGGCAGCAGCCTCTACCACGGGTCCTCCACTGCAAATCCCAGGCAATTGCAGGCACTCTGGGATTGGTCACAGCACATGTGGAATGGGAACTGAGCTGCTGCTGAGCACAGAGGTGCTGCAGAGCCAGCAGAGGGTTGCAAGCTGCACCAGCCCATACACACCAGGTGTGCATGGGGCAGCAGCACACATCACACGCCCTCAAGGTGTTCTCTGCTGGGCTTTGGCAGCCTGGGAGCTCACACCTCATGCTGCTGCTCATTCTGGCACCAGGCTGCTGCTCTAGTCTTCTGGCAGCTCCAGTATTACAGATAAATCCTTTGGACTATCACTGCATTCAAGAGATGACTCAGAGCAGCCTGCTTATTAACCTTTCCTGTGGCCAGAAGCAGAAGACAGGTAAGTGGGGAGTAAGACAGCAAGAAAAGGGGAAAAAATGAAAAGAAGGTAGTTCTTGTTGTCTATTCTTGGTAGCATCATAGCTTTTTTTCCTTTACAGGTTCTTTCTTTCAATTCTTGATAAAGAAAAGACGTGACCTAGGTCACTAATGGCAAGATTTTATTAGGCTTAGGGTGCAGGGTGAGGGGTGTGGTGTCACTCAGCTAAATTATAAAGAGCTAAATCCAAAACCATCATAAATGCTGCAATGCCAAGCAGTAAAGCAGTTGGCCCTGAGGTTAAACTCCAGAAACCCTGAATGGTGTGAGGCTCCCTGTGGAGGGTACACAAGGCATGGAGCACTTTGAAATGGCACCCAACCAACCAATCTGCTGAGTGGAGAAACTGCATTAGGAGGAAAATGCTGAAGGAAATATGAGAATTTCAGATAATTTTGCAGTAGCTACGCTTCAGTGCACCATTAGCCCATAGTTCCACAATCCAGCACCAAATAGACTATGCCAGCATTTCTTCCAAAGGCAGAATAAATGTCCTCTTGAGCAAATTGCCAGGCAGTACCATTTGCAATGGTGTCACACCTCATCCCACCCACTGCCATTTACCCACTTACTCTTGCACAGGGGAGGCTGATCCAACTTTCTCTGCCAGTGACAGGGATTTGAATCCATTGCCTCCCATTCCTAGCACACCCCAACCACAGTGCTCACTCCACACTCCCATCCTCTTCACCAGTCAGAGAAGGGGAAGGGGGAACTGCTTGTGACTTCCACCAACAAGTAAGGTGGGTGGAAAAAGAGGCTTTTAAGTTGTAGATGCTGCTCCAAGGAATTCTTACACATTTTACACAAAGCATTTCCAGAGTGACAAGCACCAACAATTTCTCCAGATGAAGACAAGAGCTCAGGATTCCCTTCTTTTTTCCTCTACCCTGCTCACCTAAGGTACCAACTATTATGCTGGACCTTATCCTTGCTCGTTTTCCCTCCTCTGGCTCAAAGCACCATGAAGGAAATTGCCTGCCTACACACACACACACACAAATTGTCCCTTCTCCAATTACCTCTATAAGAAGCATCAACAGGAGCTTAATGCAGCATTTGTACATTTTTGGTGGGCAGTTTCTGAAAGAGAATACTGTGTGCCTACCACATCAAACTCTTCGCAGATGGCTAAAAGGATGTTAGTCAATCTTGATCAATCTAGCTCAAGATTCAGACTTCTGAGAATGCCAAGAAATGTTATGTACTAGGAACAATTTCCTGGGTAGAGAGCAAAGATCCACTTCTGAGACAAGAAAATGCCCCACATTTTCCTGTCTCCTCTGTGTTGCTATTCTGGACATGGCTTTTTAAGTCAGCTCTGTATCCAAGTTCTCTCAGAGCCAGGAAGACTGTAAAGTTCTTTTTCCAAGGTTGTTTGTAATATACACAGATGTAAAGGTGATGAAGTCAGAAATACCTGTGATGGTCAGTGCAGTCACAGAAAGTATTTGCTTTAAGAATGTATGGCTTATGCTGGAAGGGAACTTATTCTTCAAACCAGCACTCAACCACAGACACTCATATGACGCAATTTGCTAAACTCACCTGGTTCCTGCTTCCATGAAGAACATCAAATAAATCTCCCTCCCTTTCTTTGGGCCAGCTCCTTGTTTTGTGTTCCTTCCTCCTCTTAAATATCGTATTAGTTGAAATACAAACCAAGGCAGTTCAGAACTGCCACAGGAACTGTAGGAATCACCTGTGACAGTCCATGCCCTGTGCTACGTAAACCAGAGTAGACGGCCACAACAGGCTGTGCTTAATCACGAGTTCATGGATTACCAGTGCATGACACATCAGACTATGACTGAAATACATTCTCAAAGGAATAAAGTATCCTTGTGCCACTCTTCTAAGCACTTAAAGTAGAACACAGCATCACACAACATAAGAAAGCCACTGAGAAGTCACTGTTTGAATTCTACAGAAACATAAAATTTTGTATGAAGCTCTTACAAAAAACAGTACAACTATAAAAAAGTAAACAAAAACTATCTTTTTAACCCTAGTCCAGGCTAGAGTGGAGATATTAGATGGGTTGTTTCATCATGGTTTCATCATGGGTTGAATTCAAAAGTCATCTTTCTATTTGGCAAACCTCAGTAAATCCTATTGGACAGTTACCTTGTAAGTAATCTTTTTGTATCAGAAAACTTACCTATTATAATGACAAATGCAAAACTAGCCAGTGTCAGTGATGATCCACTGTTGATCATGTTGATGAGCAGCTTGAACAAAGGATATAGCAGCAATAAGGCCCAGAAAAGCCAGTTCAAAAGTGTCCATGGTCGACGGGGTGGTACTATAGGGACAGCTGGGTAGGTTCCTGTGCGGTAATATTCTTCCTGGAATGCATCCTAGTAGAACAGAGGAGGGCAACAATTACATCCCCATCTGCCAACAAAACTAGCCATTGCTGGCTTTGATGTTCCTCCTTCTGAGGCTTATAACCACAGGGGAAGATCAAAGACCAGCTGATGGCTGGAAAGCTTGTATTTTGAAGTCAACTAATACAGAATCAAAAAAAAAAACAAGGAAAAAAGAAAAAAAAAGAAAGGGGGAGCATACACTGATGTGTGAATACTTTCTCCTACACACAGCAGCCTGAAAAATGCCGTACCTGGAGAATATAGCAGCCTAGGAAAACAGGAGGGATGATGGGATGTACACTCCTGCAGCAACGCAGACATCACTGCTGAATCTCCTGCAGGAGCCACAGCCACTGCCCAAGCACTGCTGTAAGCCAGGGAAGTGTCTGGACTCCATACTCAGCAGCACCCTCTGTTCCCTCTTGTTTTCTCCAACTGCTGCTCTCAAATAGCACCCACAAACCTGCCAGAAAAGGTGACCAGGCACCATTTTGTCCCACACTCTGAAGCACCATCCCCTCCTGTCTTTGTCTCATGGACACAGTCTTTCTTGTCCATCTTGCTCCCATGACACTTGTGGAATTTTGGGCGCTGAGCCTCCCTACAGGCAGTTTAGTGTGTAAACAGTACAAAATCTCTCACTGGCTTTGAGCAAATGACTCGACTTTTAAGTATAATACAAGAAGGATAATGGGGTGGGGGTTGTTTTTTTCTGTTTTGTAGCATCTGTTTTTTGAAGCAGAGGAGACTTTGAATTCAGTTCCTTCCTCTGCAGCCCACATGGGTGAACAGCATTGCCTTTACTGACCTCATCAACCCAAGATATCAAAAATGGGTGGGAGAAAACCCCCCTCCCTCCTTGTTCAAAAGCAAAGATTATTAATCTGTTATCTATTTATCTGTGTTATCACAAAAAACTGGTTAATGAATGAAGTCAGCATTAGACTGACATAAAAAGCCCTTAATTTAATCAGAATCAAGTATGATATTTCTTTAAACAAAGGATTTTTGGTTTCTAAAAATTCTAGGAAAGCCAAGACTAATCATCCAAAAGACTATTTTTTCTACTACGCTACAATTTTACACTTACACTCCAGCTGACACAAACAATTCTTTACTTCCTTGATAGCAACTTGAGCAATTATAAGCTTTTACCACTTCATCTATTTCAAAGTGAACGTTCAGTTTTTAAGTGATTATGCAGGAATTAAAGCACTGTACTTTCTTTATTGAGATTACAAAAATTGTGTTTGACTCATGTGAGCTGGATTGCAGTGAGATCACTGTGGCCAGTTACTGAGCTATCTTCAACAGAGTTCAACAGAGCATATCAAGTTTTCTTCACAGTGCAGTGAAGGCTGCTTTGTAACACAGAGCTACTCATCATCCCTAAACTGAATTTATTACATACAATTAGGTTTCCAAATATTGGTATTACCCAGGAAAGTGAAGAATTCCCGACTATTGCTGGCATTGCCATTAGAGGGCCTGCTACTACAGAGAGCAGGACACTTGCTTGAAACAAGTGCAGCAGGGTTTTCTTTGTCGGCTCTGCATGGCATGAGGGGCAGCAAAACCACTGACCACACCTCACTGAGAGACTTAAGACAGATGGAAAACAAATACAAAAGGCAAAACAATGTCAAGGCCAACAGCTCAACCACATTTCCCACTCTTGTGGGGAACAGCTCTTCAGTGAGGATTCCTTACGCTTAAATAAGTTCATTCACTTGGAAAAGGCATCTATGGGTTCACCTGTCTTGAAAGGTTTGGCAAGGGTGCCTATGATACCCAGCAACAAGTCAGGCTTTAAATAGATAATACACCTCACCATTTCCCAAAATCACTTTATTCACATTAGGTTCCTTTCATTCCTCTGCCTACAGAGCTTCTTTTCAGTTTGTAATAAATGCCATCCACGCAGGTATCACATTCCGACATGGAAACACACTCCTTCTATTGTCTCCACTGAATTTAAGGTACTACAGACAGTGAGGGGGACGGGTAATGAAGTGAAGGGAGATCAGGCAACATCCATCTCCTTGTGAGAGGCTAACTGGATTCCTCCTCCCCATTCCCACCAGGAGGTCTGACAGCAGAGGTATGCTGTGGCCCCTTCGTGAGGAAGCCCACAAAGAATGAGTATCCAAAAATATATCCTTTGTTCCCAAACACTGGAGCTCGGTACACTTCTTCTCTTCAGTAAGGCTTTGCTGATTCCCTAGGACATTCCTATATATATTTTCAGGCCCTGTTTTCCAAGCTTCTCTTACAAGCAAGAATTAGAAACTTGCTCTCTATTTAATGGAAATTATATTCTCAAGCAGAACTTCTACTTCAGGCACTGAGGCTGTAAGGAGGTAAAAAAAGAAAACAAACATGCAAGGACTAGCAGAGTTGTGACTACTTTATATTACCTCTTCAGACCTGGCAAAGAGATCCTCAACCCAGTCCTTGTATAAGTCAAAGGAAGCTTTTCTAACAATGACATTTAAAAAGAAATTAAAGAAATAAAAAGACAAGGCAATGTGCAACCCAAATTGAACTTCTGTCATAATTTGGAACTAACTGATACAGTGCTGGCTGGACATGGAAGGACAAAATCTACCCCACCCCAGTGAGGAAGAAGAATATGGACATGGTATTTACTGTAAGCCTGGAAAAGGAAGGAGAACAGTGTTTGGTTTAGAGCAGCAGCACAATGCCACTGTTTATCTGCCAGGACTCTGTTCAACTGCATTTGTGGCAGTGACTAAGCCAAAAAATTAAGTGATAAGTAGCAAGAACATAAACATGACAGGCTCTCAGGGAGAAGTATCTCAGATTGAGGTACATGTAGGTGAGATCAGACAAGGAGGTAAAAAGCAATGGAATAAACTTTTCTCAAAGACCCCCACTCCTTTACTAATACCAATATGGGGAAATAAATAAATTTGAAAAAAAATCATGTCCCTCCATGTACAGTAACTGCTGATTTCATTACTTAATCCAACAGCTCTGCAATCCTGGTCCATCTTGAGTGCACATGCCTTGACCTCAGTACCTGTGGCACTCTCCAGCCACTAAATCATGCTACTACAGCATAATTTAGCACACTGTGAGTCTTGAGAAACTACAGCAAAATTATAAAACTTATCGAGAATAAGCAACAGCACAGGGAAGAGTAATGCGTGTTAAAATAAGGTCTCAGTTTTCCAGTAGCGTGCACATCTTGTCTTACTTTGAAACAACAAGTGAAGTGCTTGAAACCAAAACAGACAAAGCAGAGGATGAGTATGTAACTTGCAATGAATTACTGCCCTCTGAATAACAATTTTTTACATTACATCATAAATATTTTCTGACTCTGAAGATGATCTGAAACAGAATTAATCTTTGGAAATAGCACCTGGGAAGCACTGCTGTTTGCTATGCGACGTAATAGCCTATTACTTTTTTAAGATGCAGGGCAGAAAGGTGGAACAAAATTGTATTTTTACCCTGCAGGTGGGCTTTCATCATCTCAGAACTTTGGAAGAAGTTGTCCCTGCTCTATATTCTGCCAGTCTCATTTTACAAAGACATGGGCTTCAGTAAACCAGGAATGACTGCAATGAAATAAGTTTCACTAAAGTAAAACAACTGGAGAAAGAGAAACATGCTGCCTTCAGAGAAAAACTAAAATCATCACCAAAAATCCCAAACCAAAAAAGAAACATCTCCCCCCATCCCTAATCAATCACAAACATTCACATAACCAAAAAAGGTTTCAGTGGAATGGAAAACTGAACACACCATACTTCACTCCTGGATGCAAAACTTCACTCCTGTACTAAACAGGAAACCAGAGACCTAACCAACCAGCAAATGAAGCTGTCATGAAGAAAAGATATGAAGAATACTACGACAGTATAATATTATGAAGGATAGATGTACACTCTGTTTGTACTAGAAACAAATGAGTATTTGCCAAAGAGGCAACAACAGAAAAAACTTGGAGTAAATTACTGCAACTATATAATAAAGGATTCATGAAAACCATCACCACATTCAAGCTTATGTTCTTGTCTTGCAAACGTCTGAATAGTTCTTAGGGACATGAAACAGGGCTACAAAGTCACAGTAGCACAAAGTGGACTTCTGCACTGCTGAGCAAAAGGACCATCTGCATGTACATGGGCCTGACTCTGCTTTTCTGCAAAGGTGCTGGTGGTTGTGCCTGAATTGGCTGTTATGAGCACAAACTATGAGAAGGGGGATCAAGAGGCAAAGGGAGTAGACCTACAAGTGAGGTCCCGAGACACATTTACTTTCCACATTCCTGTAAGCAAGCTGCTTAGAGGAGCTATGAATTTCACCAGAAACAGTCATGGTTTGAAACTGAGAACAGCCAGGGCACTGTTGGTACAGAAGTGCTAATGTGGTATCCAGGGAAGAGCACAACAAATGGCAGAATTTTGCCATCCCAGCAAGAGGAAACCAGAGCATAGCTATATTCTCTAATTTCTAAATCCAAAGCACTGCTGCATTCCAGTGTGAATACATAACTTTGATCAAGGTATTGAAGCAAAGTGAGCTGCCAGGCCCTCATGCCATGCATACCTATGACTCCCACTGACTGAAATGGGCGTATTGTGTGCATTCAAAAAGCACATCCCCCAACAACTATCTCCAGTATTCATGAAAACAGCCCAGAAGAAACAGATTCTGAAAGACTGAAGGATTAATGTAAAAGCATTTGCAAAGAAGAAAAAAACAAACAAAAAAACCCCACTGGGTATCTACAAACACAATCATTATTATTCTCGCCCCATCCTATGAAATTAGGAATCTTAAATGCATGCCTTCTATACCCACAGTGTGATAACAATTTATCAGCTTATCCTTTTAATGCTGGATGTCTGCCTTGGTAAAAAAGGCAGGGAAAAACAAGGGACAAAATTTCTAACACACTAAAGAAAATACTTTACTTAGCCAACAAACTACTCCTTGATTTGGAAGGTGTCTTTCTAGGGGAAGGGGATCTTTCTAGCAATCAGATGGCAGTAAGGCAATTTCGATTTTTGCATCCTAATGCAACTTTCAAAAGAAGAGGCTTAAAACTGCTCTAGAAAGGTTTTTTTAAGCTTTCTTCTTGTTGCTCTATGTACAAAACGAAAGCAATCATGACTGGCAGCACAAGATCAGTTTGTATATGGAGAAACAGAGCACTTACCCTGAAACAAACCAACTCATTTCCAAGCCTCCAAATTAGGACACTACACATGGACACTGTATAGGCCTACTAGCACTACAATTAATCAAGCACTGGTGGCTCACAAATGCTGTCTTGACAAAAAAACCAACCTTTTCTTGATATAGTTTGTGGAGCCAGGTAGAACACTCCTGCTCATCTTTTGGGACATCCTCTAGTGGAATCCGCCTGCCAATGGTAAACAAGAGAAATTGAAGAATATTAAATACCTTGACTTTCATGAACAGCACTTGCATTATACAGACAGATTATCTGACAGGAGACTCACTACATTTTTCACCTTTTTGAACTTGTGCAACATCTACAGCACTTCAACAAACAAATATGGAGGAGATTTTGAAGAAATCTGCGACAGTCCGCAGCTAACTGTCAGAACAAATTTAGCCATGAAGTTTATCCTGCCTTAACAGCTTTTCAGAATGGGCAAGCAACTACCCTATGTTGTGAAAAGCAATTTCTATGCTATGCCTGACTTGCAGCAGGCTGAAATGGTGCAAAGGGAGATACAGCAAGAGGAACTTGTCTGCTCTGTTGGAGCTGACATCCACAGGCACGGCTCCATGAATGCCATCCAGCCAGGTTGTGTACACCAAACATGAGGACACCAGGCTGAGGTACCATGTGGGAAGAGGAATCAAGAGAAACTTTATTTTTACTCTTGGACAAAAACAGTTCTGAAAAAAATACTTTTTCAAACAGGCAGAAAAGGAGAAGTAAAAAGAAAAGGTCACCCTATTCCACTTCATGGTGCTCTCCAGGATAAAGTAACAGCACCAGCTCACTGGTCCTTAAGATAGCTCTTAGGAGGTTATGATGAACTCCTGATCACTTGCAGCATCACTTCCAGGCTCCTATGCTCCAACCCTACATCATCACATGCCCTAAGTGCCTGTAGCACAGGTGATGCTGGTACAACCTCACCTGGAAATTGGCTCTTTCCCATTAAAATCATGGGAAGCCATTAGGGCATTCATAATTTATAGAAACCTTAATGAAAAGGAATCCAGGTAATGTTTTTTTCATTAAACAACCCCCTTCTTGGTAGGGAGGGTGCAGCTGTCAAATACTTCAACAATGACACTACCAGATGGGAAAGTTGTGAGCCTGACCTCCACCAGAGGAACTGGAACTATCTCTGGAATTCCTGTGCCAGAGACAGGCATATTCAACTCCACCTGAACACTTAGATTGTGTTTGGTATTCTGGCCAAGAGAGTGAAAAGAGGTCCCAGTGCTGCTGCTGAGCTAACAGACACACAAATGAATAATGAAATAACAAACAAAATGCTCTGTAGACATTTATGGGCTCCTCACATACTTATAATCACAAAACTTTACTAGAAACACTTCCCAACCCATACGAACTTTTATTTGAAGTTCTGTGAAGCTAGGCTGGTAGAGATCTGCTTTCTGTTACCCACTCGAAAACATTCCCTTATTTGACCAAGTGTGATTTCAAATACATACTCCTGCTAAGAAGGAATTAAAATATGGATTACTTGCCTTACATATAAATCTGCATGATATTTCTTTCCATTTAGAACTCCCAGCAACGTTGGATTTTCATTATTTCTAAAATTAAGGGTAGAATCATAGACTGCAGAAACTACAAGAAGAAAAACAGGTTATGTGTTTACTGTCGTAATACAATGAAAATAACTAATTCTCTCTCAGACAAGGAGAATATTTAAGTAAGTCATCAACAATAGCACCACAGTTTGAGCTGTCATCAAGGTAAAAATGACAATGGAATATTCAACATGCAGGTTTTCAGAAGCCAAATAATCAGGAACTGCACAAGCAGAATGGAAAGGTTTGCTCTCCATTCACCCCCACCTCCTTCCTCATCAGGTGCAGAATGATGAGCACAGGGAACACAGTTACAGCTTCTGACAGAATTCACCTAGGACTTCCTAGGAGTCAAATGGTTGCAGAACTGTTACCTTTTTCAGTTCACTGTGAATCAACAACTACCCCCAAAATCTCAGGAAACAACCAGGCAGATACACATTTTACAATGAACAATATATACCCTTTGACTAAGAACAGGTAAAGTGTGTGTATGAGAGACCTCCTACAGCAGGAGGGCTTAATGCAGCCATAAGTGGCCGGGGTCCATGTCCATTATTTGGTAACTCAGGCACTTCCTCTAGGGCAAAGGCAGAGAGGGAATGACACACCACATCTTGTGTCAGTTGGCTGCTGCTATGAAGACTTGCAGATGTGAGGAATAGAAGAGAAAAGTTCTGATGAACAAAACTGCAGCCAAACTTCCAGCACTGAGAAAACTGTTTGTACAGCTCAGGACTGAGCTGGAAGAGTAAAACCATTTGCAAAGGATGATGGCAGATAAATTAAAAGAGCAGTAACAAGCAGTTTCCACAGAAAAAGTATTCACTGTTTAAAACCATATGAAGTGTTGCAAAAAAGTTTATTTGAACACATCCTTAGATACACTATTTTCCTGATGTCACTAAATTATAGGAGAATGATTAATTTTCCTGACACTGAAATCAGTTGTGCATCATGGTATGAACTCTAAGAGCAATGACAGCAAAAAAACCTTTTTGATTTTTCATCACAAAAATGACTAAGAAGCATTTTCATGTATAGCCTGTGGTATTTTAGGTTTTCTGCTTTAGAGTTTTGCAATAATGAATAAAAATTCATGTGGTGAACCTTTATTGTTAGACCTCTTGACCCACCTAAGAAAGACTTATTACACAGGACAGATTTGCTCTTGGTTTTGAAACCTCTCTAGCTATGAGAGATAAATATGATTTGGTCTCAGCATTTAGCTCCCAGAAACTCACCACATCATTTGTTACTGCAAAACCGAATTCATAGTGGAGAACAGAACAGAGCCTGGCTTCGGTGCTGAACGGAAATCCTGAAAACAAAGGCCAAACCCCTGTCACTGCAAAAAGACTCTGTCCCTCACTACTAACTCCTTCAAAACAAAATCTACTTCAAGCACACTGCTTTCTCTGTACAAGTATGAAATTACTTTTTAAAAATCAATTATTTGCCTCCATTTTTAAGCTTCTTAGTGTAGAAGGATTTTACTAATCTACTCTAATTTACTAATCCAATGTAATTGAAGGAAAACAAGAGCTCAGTTTGGTTTATATGGTGTAAGCTTCTTAGTTTTTTCTTTAATAGCATGATATTATTCTAACAACAATAGGAATGCAATAAAGTGAAGTATGATATACACAACACTTTTTCTTCCATCTCTTACAAGGTATCTACATTTGAACTTTTATATGAATTGGGTTTTTGTTGAGACACATTGGAACACAGTTCTCCTGTTCTGAAAAAAAAAACTGTGGGGATGGACAGGAACATCTTTATGTGCTGACAAGTCTTACACAGAGCATTCCTTTCTCTGGGGGCAAAAAAAAAATGCTACTCCAGTTTCCAACTGGTCTGTAGTTTAATATTCAGTCTAGTATCTTTTAATAACACACTGAAACCTTTTGCTGCAAAGCAGTGCCAAACTCCAGACAATGACAGCAATGTGCAGGAGTAAACAGACCTCTGCTATCCAGATATAACTGAAGATAAAAATGTTATGCAGATGAAAATTTTAGCTTCCTCATTCTGAGAGTGCAGGAAAAGAGTAACAATGAAAGTGTCCAAGAAAAAGGCTGCATTAAATTAAAATTTGCCAGAAAGCATCCACAGTCAAAGCAGCGCTAGCATGCTGTGTGACACACTGGAACTGGTTATCATTAACATGGATTTTGTAATTGCATAATTAGAATTGGACATCACATGACTTTCTCATCCAAAAGCTGAACAGACAAGAAAATCCACATTCTAAAACAAGTAAAAAAATAACTCCATAGTATCTTGAAAACATTGCAACTGTCTCACTCTCAGGCTAATATAAGCAGCATTTGAGAAGTTTTGCTTCAATTGTGAAATATTTTTTCAAAGGAGCTACATCTCAGATATATCTCTTTTTCATTAAAAACAAACGCAAATATCTGAAAGCCTTTTCTTTCTATCAAAAAACCGATTAGGCTTTTTTGTTGTTTTCTAATCTCTGCCCAGCTTTTTTTCATATCATTAACTTTTGGTTCCTTCTACAGCATTCTAAAAGAGAGCTAAGTACTTAAGAATTTAAGATTTAATTTCTTAACTTCAACCTAAAAAATCTTTGGATTACATATCTAGAGAGGATTTTTCTTACTTTGACTGTCCTCTTGAATTTCATGCATTATTTTGTGGCCATGGTGGATTATGCCAGGGTGATTCACTGAAAAATCAACCTACAGGCAATGACTATGGCTACATGCATCTTCATATTAGCACAAAATGATCTGAAGACTGGAAAAGGGAGAGAAAGGTACAGTGACATTCACTGTTCTGCTGATGTGACACCACCCTGACACAATCCTTTGATTTAACATTTCATTAATTGGGCCAGCTTGAACAAAAACCACTCATCCTCTCAAACTTGGTTACTTGCTCTGGACGATGAATAGAGGCCCACTTGGAAAAAAAAATAAAAATCCAGGACTAACATACAGCTCATGGGGGAAAAAAGTCATTGCAATATACCCAAACACTGCCATACTGAACTCCTTGAGAATATCACCCTGGAATTTATTCTCATGCATTCCCTCTGGGATAGAGCATGCACAACTAGAGGAAAAGGTACACAACAAAACCTGGGCTTATCTACAATCCACTGTGAAGTACATGTTTAAGTACAAGTCTTAGTTAAATAAAAGCACCTGAAAGGAACTGCCTGATACACAGCCAGACAATAAAAATAACAGTTAAATATATCTTTTGTAGTGTTTGAGACATCTACTTTTACTGTAAGTAATGGATGAATGTTTTAGAAACAGATTTGTATTTTAATTTGGTTCTATGAACAGTACAGGTACAGCAATTTTTTAAGAAAGTGAACAGCTTCTAGAAATTAAGTTCCTGGGGACTGCATCTGTAAAACCATACTGGTAGGAATGGTCACTGACAAAAGTATCAGAACAAGTTCAGAAAATATTAAAAGCATTTCTTTAAGAATCAAATTATGTACAGAGATATGAACTTCTGAAAGCAAGTTTTGGAGGAAAAAACAATTCCATTATCACTTATGAAAGAAATCAGTTAGGAAGGAAGGTTCTTAATTGTTTATTTTGCATGGAGGGTATTTTTATAGAAATTCATCTGCTTATGCTGACACATATAGCATCACTGGCATGGAGGCAGCTTCCAATATATGCACATTAAATAAACTCTTTCTGAAACGAAGCTTTTCAAAACAAGTGGGCTTGCCAGACTGATGTCACCAATGTCTATTTCCAACTACTGCAGAACTACTTCAGAACTCCTTCCAGAGTGACTGCAGTAGGTAGCATTAAGACTTGATACAAAGTTTTGAAGAGGACCAACCTGTCATCTCTGCTGCCATGGGTAAATTACAGCTACAGCCAGAGAAACCAGCAGCTACCCATCCTATAGTACTATAGCCTCTGACAAGCTGAATCACACCCTTGTCAGACAGGAGGGAAAAAAAAATGGGACAGAAGCTCTGTCACACCCAGCTGTGAATTGGTCCCTAACCTGTGACCTGGCTCCACTGCTAGGTCGTGCTGCAGCTACATCCCTTAGCAAGGCACTCCAGCCAGGCCCACCACCCTTGTGGGAGAACAGCAGGCGCATTAGCCTTGGTGGCAGAGCCCAAAATGGGCTCAGGCAGCTCAGCACCAGTCTCTCACTTTCAGAGATGCACAGGGATATGACCTAATTTCCAGATAGTATTACATTTCCAGATCATGGACTGTCAAAAGACATTGTCATCACATTCTCTATTCAAAAAACATGCATACTTATTATCTGTACATAATAATGTTACAAGGAGTTCTAAAAAATAAGACATTGTTTTCAGATGCTCTTTACATGAACCCCTTATCTCTATAGCGCCGAAACATGCAGTAACCCAAGCAGTAACCTTTCTATCTCCCTCTCATTGCAAAAAGCAGCAAGGCAAGTAAAGCAACAAATCTAGAAGAACCTGCAACACCACTCTGGGGTCATCGAACTCTCAGAGGTTTGTTGATTGGATTTTTAAGCTCAACAGTTTTTGCTGAAACTGTGTATGAGAAGTTATGACTCTGCTTCTCCTCGAACCCTCACAGGGAAATATTGCCTTACTGGTCTGACACTGCTCGATCTAGCAAGTTACAGCTTCTGGATTGAGGCAGTGACATATACTCCCTTAAAGAAATAAGTTATCTAGCAACCTCAGTCTTCTTTTTCTGAAGGTATTTCAAATACTTAGGGTACTAGTAAGTGTTGTGGTACTGTGTTGCATGAATGTCGAAAACTTTTTATAAATGTCACTTGGATTTCCTAAAGTTGTTTCCTTTTGGAATGTCTTCCCACAGATCAGCTGCTTATCCCCAGTCATGCCATATTTTGTTTGCATTACACAGAGCAGTGAAAAGAAAAAATTCACCACCAAAATAACCTGTTCCTGATTCCCAGCTCAGGGCATTAGAGGCCACAGAGTTTTGACTCATCCCTTTTTCTGTGCCTCCAGTCTACTATCCCTGCCCTCAGCAGAACAGTCACCTCTATTCAAAAGGCAAGGCTAAACTGTACTCTTAAGGGGGTTGCTGGACGCTTCACATAACTTATCTCTTCTTCATGGATCACAAAGGATCCAAGCTCTCCTATCCATCTTGGGGTGGGAAGCTGTGGGTGCCTAGGAAGCTGCAACAGTGGTATGATCTACCTGGTTTGCCAGAGGATATTTAGAAGAAATACAAGAGAGAGCAAGCCAGCTGGCTAGGAAGCTTTTCTTACAGCAGCTATCCCAGATATGCCACATGAAAACATGTCTTCAAAGACAAAAGAAGTTTTGACATTAACTTCAGTCAAGATGGAACATTTTCTTCTAAACCAGAAACTACTTTTTTCTTTCTTACACATCAGCCATCTAACACACAAACCTACCAGACCCCAAAAAACCTGTAACACTACAGCTACTTAGCACTGTCTTTCCTTAGCCCGTGAAGTACACAGCAGGAGAGACTGATAGATAGTATTAGTCAAAGAATATAACTTCAAAGGCAACATGTGCAATATTCTTACCTGATGTCACTTTAAAGTTGGCAAATGCAAGTAACGAGAAAAAATGGGGAGCTCAAAACAATATTAACGAAGAAAAACTTACATATGTTCTGTAATGTAGAAACTGTTTATAAATTTCACCTACATGTATCTTCAGTCAATGTCTACTCCCCTTCCTCAGCTCCATTAAGAAACTCTAAAGAGCAAATCTAGATAGAAATTTAAAGTAGAATATTCTCTGATTTAAGAACTGCATTATTTGAGATAGTTATTTACCACAAGAAATTATTTTAAGACACACTGCCTCGGACTCTCTACTGATGCATTTGCTTCATTTAGAAGAGAATTGCTTAGCAAATACTAAGAAATACTATCCTTTGGCAATAGGTACAAAATATGCAACAAAATATGTACTGATTGGTACAAAATATGCAACTGAGATTCCCCAACACAGAGTCACAGTTAACAAAACATAACAATAATAAATTAACCCCCCCCCCCCAAAAAAAACCAAACCAAAAACCCCCAACCAAAACCAACCCCACAAACTGATTCAGGACTTTAGTTAATAAAATCAGAGGCTAGTGAAAAAATGGTCTGAAAGCATCCCAGGATTTTTCTGCTAGGGCACGTGCTAGAGGGAAAATAAAAGCAAGGCAAACTGTCAGCAGTTAGAGAAAATAACCATTTAGCATTGTCCCCTGTGACTTTCCTTACCTACATTTCTCAAACATTGCACGGTGACAGCAAATCCTTTCGTTCGTGGCAGGAGGTGGTACTTGAGCTTGGGCAGACCTTTGGCTTCAGCTACCTGCATGCTGATCTGGTGCTTCTGTTCTGTGAACCTTGTGCCCTCACAATGAATCAGGAACTAAAACCAAGACACAACTACAGTTAGACAGAAGCTCAGGTCTTCTGCTGACTGAGCAGAGGTCTCTCTAATTCCCGCCAGCACAACCCAAATTAATACTGCTAGCAGTGACAGGTGTAGCCACACACAAATTCATGTAATTTCTTTGACTGAGGTAAAAAATCCCAACCACCACCACCACCAACAAAAAAACCCCAAAACAAACAAAACAAACCAACCAACCAACCAAAAACAACCCAAACCCCCAAATCCAAACACTCATCCAACTTTCCATCCGGTTTGAACTTCAGCCTTTAGGCTTTAACATTTCCTCTGCTACTTGCCATCAGAATGACTTGGTTTCTCTGAGTCACTCCATTTCTAATGAGCTCTTAGGAAACACTCAAAACACACTCCTGTTGTAAATCTCTCTCTGATGGTGAAGTGTTCAAATATCATGGCATCTAAAACTTGCTAAGTGTCAAAACCAAACATATTCTCAGGAAATGCTTCAGTGCTCAGCTTGTTTGCTCTCACTCCAACCTGCTTGCTTTCCCTATGGCACTCGAGGTCCATGGACAACTTCAGACAGTAACTTTGATGCCAGTGAGACAGCTGGTAACAGAAGTAAGGCAGCACATGCAGGACAACAGAAAGGCTCACGCTCTTATGAACTATACAGGGAAGTGCTCAGACATGAATAATTACAATCTTGTCACTGGCAGGCAGAGGAGAGCACACAGATCTTTGCAGATTTAGCACTTGCTCATCTGCTTTCTGCCAAGCATGAATGCAAAGTAACACATCAGAGAGCACTGCCAAATCACACAAAGTAAGTCCTCATAACCCACAGCAAAAATGTAGCCAAAAAAGACAGAGATATTGAAGAAACTGGCCAAGCAGCCAGCTTCAGTTCTAGCTCATCCAAGACTGCTTTCACTCTGTGTTGCAAGCATAATGTTATCAGATTGATGAGACATAGAGAAACTGATGAGAAAATCTCTCTAGTTCACTTAGCATGCTTTGCCTTGTCTACCTTCCAAGGTGATATTGTCGTGCCTTTTGACATTATGTCATCATACAAAAGCAAATTAAAACTCCACACTGCAATAACCGCAGGTTTACATCAACAATTATCTCCCTTCCACAGGTATAGCTCCTTTTTAGCAATCCCTCTACAGGAGTATCTACAGGATGGTGGTGGCTTGTGCTCATTGATTAGAGTTGAATTGCCTACGTGTATAGGAAAGTCACAGAGCACAGGCAAATCTCTGGAGAGAAACTGAAACTAAAATCCCAGAATCGCCCCTTTGCTACAGTCTCCTACCTGGAAGTCACTTAAACACTGAAGCACAGAGATTAGTTTTGATTGCTTAGCACTCATTTAAAGCAATGACAATTAACAAAATTTGTTTCAGAGCATGAGAAATACAATATATACATCTTCACAAGGGAACAGCAATAGTTTCTGTAGGCCCCCAGGGACGCTGCTTAAGATTCCATTTCTTTAACTGAATTGCACTCTTGCCATCACTAGCTCAGAAGAACTGCAATTTCTATGATTTCTGAGAAGAGGAAAAATTCAAAGGCTTTTCATTCTCAGATAAGGAAATGCCAGCACGGTGAATACTAAAAAATTATGGTGATGCAAAAAGTAAAAGTTTCTTGTTACTGCAGAGTGACAACAATCCTCTCCCTGGAACACAGTCAATGGCTCCATCAGGCCACTTCTCTGACCACACAGCTTCCACTTCTACTAGGCCATGTCTGACCAAACACCTTCCCAGGAATGGCACAACCACAGGGAAGGAGAAAACACTAGTATGAACTCAGCAACCTAAGGTGAGAGGGGAGCTTAGGTAACAAATACAGTTAATGTGCTTCAATACAACATTGCCATATGCATCTGTTACACAGCCATGAACCTCTGCATCTACCCCTATCCAGTGCCTGTAATTAGAGAACCATAAAATTTACTGAGTGGATCACAGTGCAGGTGTTTTTGCAGTAGTATCTGTAGGGCTCTCTGTAGGACTCCATACTACAGAGAAGGAAACACACAACACAGTACATGGGAAACACCAGAGAGAATTCAGCTGAGAGCATTCTCCTGATACTCCCAAGAAAGCGAATGAATCAAAAGTCTCAGCAACAAACTGGTAAGCATCACATATTGCCTGTGCCTCTCATTCCTGCTGAGCACTACAGCACCTCACACTCCACTGTTAGTCATCACTCACCCAGAAGTTTTCAGGGTAGTCCCTGAGATTGAGCAACTTCTGTACGACTGTTTTCCGATCTTCCTCCCACTTGCGCTTGCAGAAGACAATCTCTAGGAAATACCACATCCAGCCAATGATGGGCATGTAGGAGAGCTCCTTCTTTGCAAGCACTTTGGAACTCTGCAAGACAGAATCAAAGCAAGTCAAACAGAGTTAAACCACTTAAGAGTGCACTGTGGGAATGAGACCTGCATAGTCAGACACAAACGTATTGATTCATACTGACCAGACCCAGTTTTAACACCAGTGTAAAAGCAAAACAAAGAAAAATAAGGTTCTCTCATATGACAGAACAGTCAAATCTCATCTTGGGTATCTTGGGCATGGAAGACTTCTAGAATTAAATATATTAGAGTGTGTGTTGCTCTATCCTACCCAAACACTGAAACCCAAAAGTGAAGCCAAATTCCTTCAAATATGGAGGAATACATGTAAATGACCTGAGCCATATCAATCAAAATTCTTAATTTAGTCAGATCCTGGCAGTGGCACCTCAATTTCCTTTAAGATACCTTGAAACTATGCTTCTCCCCAAAGCTGGGGCATCTCAACATGGGGGAAAAAAAGAAGAAATAGAGAAAGAAAAGCAGAGTCAAAGAGCCATTGCAGCACAACATACTGATGCTATGCACACGTAGTTTACCAACAGAAGAAACCTTAAACACTAGAAACTACACTAAAAACTAGAAACAACAGCAGCAATAAGAATACTTAATATGTGTTCAATTTTGTTTATGAAAGGGCAGCAATACTTAGAGTAGCAAATTTCTCTTCAAAGCATGCTTCTGGAGTAGGAAAAAACAAAAAAGCACTCTTCCTGTCTCACAGGTGTGACAGACATTGAAGTGACTGGTCCAGACACTCCACAGGAAGTCTCTGATTTTTCAAGCATTCAAAATGTTCTGGAAGTTAATCCTACTCCAGAATTTAACTCTGTGATCATCTCATCCCCTAACATCCCCTAGGGCAGGAGAACTGATCCCATGTGCTCCTTTCCTGTCTTCCAAGCCAGCCTACCCTGGTGGGCTGTCTTACATTTCACTTGGTTATTTAATCAATAAAATGGCACATGTGTGTGTTCTGTTCATAAAGAAATTCAGCATTTCCTAAAACACAATGACACATAGAAGAAACATGGGACCAATTACAGTCCAATTCCTGACCATGATATTATTATAAGCTAGCCCTTCAAAAAGCTCTGCAGATGGATTCCAGGACAAGGCATTTGACTAGAAAATACTTATTGGTAGAAGTTACCATCAACAGAAAATATTTACTTTTATTTTTTTTAGTCATTCTTGTTCATTTGGCTGCTACAGGAAGAGACTTGACCTAATTCTTTATCTCAGCTCATTCTTTTCATCTGCTCTCCTTCCTTGAGAAGGAAAATACCTTAAATAATTAAGTTATCTAAAAGCTCATAGGACTGGAAGGCAAGTGCACATCACACAGCTTCACCAGCAACTGTTACACAGAAGCAGAACAGAGGATGCCAGAGTTCCATTTCTAAGAATGCAGGAGGAACCATCTCTATCGAATGATTTAATGCTTTGTAATAATAGTGCTCCCTTTTGAGCATTTGAGAAATTCATAATTTCAGTGATGGGCTCAGATCAGGGCTCCAAACCCACTGCTCCCCTGAGAAGCAGCTGCAGTAATTTCAGTTTCAAACCATGTTGTACATTAGTCCCCATTACATGACAGCAGCAACACTGAATCCAGCCTCCTCTTCCAGCTCCCCAAACTGGGCACAGAGAAACAGGCTCTCCTTTTACCACTTCCCTGCACAATGAGGTCAACAGCAGCCCTATCACCTACCACCACCCTCCCCTGAAAAAGAGAAGAAACCTCAACATGTTCTTAAAAGTTTATTTACAGAAGAGTTCAGTGTCATAAGAGCTACCATAAACTAATTTCAGTGTACTCTGCATAGAGTGCACAAGGCCTCCAGAACAGTGTCAGAACAGATAATGTAATAGTTCCTCCTGCAGACTTTAAAGTGCAGAAATTATAGTCCAAAAAGCTAGCTAAAATGACTATTTCACCACACTTATTTTCTAATACTTTACATATTTTAAGAAGAGCATGAGTCACAAAAGAGGCAGGAGAGAAGTTGCCCCTGGCTCAGTGGAACCAAGAAAGGATCCTGTGAGAGAAGGTTCTGTAGCACAGGTATAACCCTGAAAGCACAACAATATCTGAGCTCTTCCCTGGGGCACGTGCTTAATTCTTTTATTGTGCCGATGCATTTTTAAAATTTAAAAGTGCTCTTTCAGACACGTGTGAGTATGACTCGTTAGATGCACACAAAAATAAACTAAACCACCTCACACTATTTTATGCACCCATCTGTTCTAGGAGTAGAAGGAAGGCTGATGACAGAACTAATTAGACAAAGGAAACTCCTCAGTGCATTTTGCTGGCAAGGATTCTCCTGTGAGGGAGGAATACATTAGGCCTCTCCTCAGAGCTGCCATACAAGCTGGGGAATGGGAAGCTGGAAAGCAGTGCTGCAGGAAGGGACCTGGGGGTCTTGGTCCCTTTCCTTGACTCACAGCTGGCAAGTTGTGAGTCGGCAGTGACTGGCATTGAAATGAGTCAGCAGTGCCCTGGCAGCCAGAAGGGCCAACCCTGTCCTGGGGCCATCAGACACAGCATCACACCCGGGCAAGGGAGGGGTTTGAACAACACGCTCGGGCACCTGGTGTGATTCCTGGGGATGGTGCTGTGCAGTATCAGGAGCTGGACTCCCTGATCCTTGTGGGTCCCTTCCAACTCTGCATGTTCTGTGATTCTGTGATCCCTCTTACAATAACAAGAGCTTTAACTAGTGCTGTTCTGTTTCAGTCATCTACTCATGCACAGCTCCTGCGAAAATACCTTGGGGGGAAAACGCAACTCTAGCTGATTTCAGCCGCTAACTTTTCCTTAACTGAAGTGCTTTAGTAAACACGTGACAGTTACCTCTAACCTTCAAATTCAGCTTGTTCAACAGAAAAATAATCATTAAAAAGTGCTGGTTTATTCCATGTAAGCTGCCTTCTTGAAGGAAGTCAAACATTTTCAGAATGTTTGTAATGCTCAGAACTGTCTAATTTAAACAGATGTTTAATGAAATTACCACCGGACAGGGACAACTTATCTACAATACAAACATTTTAATCCAGGTTAATTTATTTTAACCAAATTAATTCAAATGAAATACCCACAAAGTTCTCCTTTCATGAATGACTGCACCAACATCACCTTAAAAAAAGTATTTTTACAAACTTGCTTTATGCCCAACTATGCTGTCAAAGAAAGATAATCCTGATTCTACATGTCCAGCCTGAAGTTATTCAACACCTCTTGTTTAAAGAACACAACAAACAGCATGAAATCAACATGCAAGCTGAAAGCGTCCAAAAAAACTTGTTCTTGAGCTTTAAAACAAGTTAATTGCAGTGCAAACCATTAGCAACAGCAATCTGCCTTGTAAGTTATTTGGTCTCCAGGCTGCCTTCAGCACTGACATACTTTGCATGATTCTGACTGCTCTACTTTTGAAATGTATCACTCCTTCACATTATACTCTCTGGGACATCATGACGGCAAGGTATGTTTCTTTCTCAAAGCCATCATTCCAGAAATTTAGTTATGCTCCTAATTCCTCATGTTTCATACTGAATAAAACTTCTCCATGTTGGAAAGGTAACTAACACAGACTGATCTCTAGCAAGCCTGATTTTGTCCCTTTACCACTTCAAATCTAATTTAAAAGTCTGTTAATATATTAAAATGCACAAAAAACCTATTGCGCCCACACACCTATTAGTCTCGTACAATAATATCATGAAGTATTTTCTCGCACCTACATTTAAAGCCACGCTCAGCTTTTCAAACAGCAAGCTTCAACATGAGCAGCACTCAAATAAAATTAAATTTCCTGACATATGGAAAAGGTAGTTAAGGTTAAAACCAGCAGATTTAGCTTTAAAGCACAGGCCATTTTTGCCAATATTAATGTCTTTATCTCAGACAAATGGTTGTTACAATTACTAAAAAAGCTATTTTATTGCTGCTTCGTCAGACTCAACAACAAAGCAGTGAATCTAGGCAGGGAGCATATTAAAGTGCTTTTGGAAAGAATCCTGAATAACAGCTCCCTCCTCAGAACTTGCCCATGTCCTGATTTTGAGTTCTGGTGTCCATTGGGTCTCTTTTCAAGAGGATGGTTAGCAACACACCTTGAGGAAACTAATTAGAAACACACCTTAAGGGCCACTAATGCATTTGAACAGGGACACAATGGCTAGGTGGTCCAAGCTAGGTAAATCCTAGAACTAGAACGTCACAGACAGGAAAAGGGAAGGACACAGCAGAGAGCACAGGACCTCATGCCACACACGTGCAAGATCTGAGTCAGAAGAACACTCAGGTTCACAAACCTCAAAACAGGCAAGAGACTGTGCCACTCCATCTCCCAAGAACAGCAAAAAACCCCAAACCCTAAACCACATTGATAAATCAAAGCCACACTGACAGAGCTTTATAAACTCGTAGGGATTATGGCAATTTGGCTATAAGGAGAAAGCCAGTCCAGGAGAAGAGAGACAAGAGAAGGAGAAGACAAATGCACAGATTGAATGTTTCAACTAAGACCAGGAAGGGCAGCTTTCAAAAGGGAAATACTTTTTTTTTGGGGAACCAAAGGGGCAAGACAGGTTTAAGGATGTTTAACACTGTTTTCAAATAACCAAAAACAGTGTCTGGATTTCAGCTGGAATAGAGCTAATTTTCTTCCCAGTAGCTGTGTTTTGTGTTAGGACAGGAATAATATTGATAACACATGGATGTTTTGGTTGTTGCTAAGCAGTGTTTACACTACACCAAGGACTCTGGCTTCTCACCACCCTGCCAACGAGTAAAGTGGTGGAGACAAAGAGCTGGGAAGAGACACAGCAGGACAGCTGACTCAAACTAGCCAAAGGGATATTCCATACCATTTGATGTTACGCTCAGTATATAATCTAGGGGGAAAGATGGCTGGGAATTGCTGCTAAGGAACTAGACTGTGGTGAGCAACTCCATTGTGGATCATTTGTTTTATACACTCTGATTCTTTTATCACCATCATCATTATCATTATTTTTGTCCCTTCCTTTTCTCTCCTATTAAACTCTACCTCAATCCCAAATTCTACCCCCTCCCCCAACTGTCTCCCCCATCTCACGGGGGGCATGGAGTAAGCAAGTGGCTGTGTGGGGTTTAGCTGCCTGGATGGTTCAACCATTACAATCAAGCATAAAATTACAACATTTAAGGGCTTCAATAAAGAAATGTTCAATCTGTAAAATACTGAGAGTTTGAACACATGCTTGTGACACTCTTAAGAGCATTACTGTTGTCTGCCAGAGCTGCAGGGCACAGCTGGATGTTACAACAAAGCCATTCTGCCTGCTGCAGCCAAGCACACTCATTTCCAACTCCTTTGGCTCTAAGTTGTCTTCGCCTTCTCCCTCTTCCCCCTCCCCAGTCATCTCTCCTTTCTTCACTGGATTAGTTAAAGCAGAAAAGAGACAGAAAGAGTATCTAAAACATCACCAAACAGGGCAGACAAGCATTGTAATACATGCAGGAGACTGGACGTGCAAGATTTTAGCAGCAGACATGAGACCAGCTGAGTAAGTTGTTGGCTGATACCCAAAGTTTGCATAGAAACTTAACGGGATATACAATTCAACATCATTAAGTATAAACACCCACTGGCTCACAAAGTCCCTGAGCTACAAAACAGTGGAGGCTGTGACACCTTAGAAAGCCCTCTGTACACTTGCCTCTTTCCTGTAACTCTTTTCCTAAAAGTCAGCTCTAATGGTTCTTACACTCCCACATGTGCTGGCACACCACACCCTGAAACTTGGCACAGTGGAGATCATGTAAGGCAACACAAGTCAAACCTACACTCCCCATCACTGCACAATCACCTACCCTTGCACTGGTCCAAGACAAGTACCAGTATACCAATACAGACAATCTCATCAGGAAAATCACTGTCTGGCACTTTCCATTCTTTACGGTTGTTTTTAACATGGCTTAAGAAGAACTTGGGCTGGTTGCCCTAAGAGAGAAATGCACTGCGTCGTTAAGTAAAGATATCTATGCAAATAAGAGCACATGGAAACTATTTCTTCCAGGAACAGTTTCTGGGAAGTAAAACCACAGTACATTACTTGGGACTGAAATAATTTTGTGTTGGTTTTAGTGTTGGTTGTTTGGGTTTTCTGTTTGTGTTTTGTTGTTAAAAAATAAAAAAGCAAAACCACAACCAGCACATATCAGTTCCTAAAATAATGCTAAGACCAGCATAAATGCAAACTGAGTAATAAATGCAAGTAGGAGCCAAAAAAAAAAATTTCTGTTAGAGCAGCACAGTAATTTCAACAGTTGCTTCTGTGTTGTGGTTTGCTTAAGTGTAGGTAAGAACATAAAAAACTAAAACAGAATTCTTATTAACCTGGAAAACTATTAAAAAAAATGGCGGCTAGTGAGATTCCATCCAACCACACAGCAACAACATAAAACAGGCTATTGTTGACCTTGTAGGCCCCTATTACTTTGTACAGAAACAATCCTTCATCAATTTTCAACATTGGTGTTTTCTGAAGAGGCACCTGACCCTTGAAAACACAGCTTTATTTAGAGAACTCAGGCCATTTGGCTTACAAAATTAGACAGACTGTACTACAGCACCACTGTTTTTTGCACTTACAAATGCCTGCTAGGAACAGGTTTCCCTACATCTCCTACTGTTCCATGCCATCCTCAAGTCCTAGACAATATGGCAGAAGTGTTATTCAGAAGCCAACAGCCATTTTGGTTACACAAAGAGCCTGTAATGCTTAGGTTCACTTTCCTCCACTTTTAAGGCCCTTTTTTATGTTCTTGTTAAACAGACTGCCACTATTGTAATGTGAACGTGACAGAAGTGGTGCCTAAATGTCCAGAAAACGCAGAGTCCAAAGGGAAGGCCACATAAATCAGAGGTTCACACAACCCAAGGTCAGGACTTTTGACAGTGGCCAGTATCAAAGCTAGAAGGATGCTGCAGAACACTGCCAAAATGAATCATTAGTCTTCTTTCTTATGAGGAGGAACCCTTATCTAAACCCTTTAGAGACAGAGAATATTGTCACCACCACAGAATGAAGTCAGGCTGATTTAGGTGCGGGCCTGAATTATCCCCATGATCTGACAACGGAAAACAAAAAAGCAACCTTGAAAACTAATGCACATGAACTCCTAGCTAATGTAGCAGTGTATTCAACCATGAATAACTCATTCCTCTCCCATCCCTTACTGCTTTTAGCTGATCACTGCTTCCACTTAAGAAGGCTGCTCTTTCATTCTGAGAGAGGCAGGCTACATCATTCAAACTCTAGCTATAGATTTCTAAGACTACACTGGAAAAAGCAAACAAATTCTGTAATTTAACTGGGAAAGAATCATGGGATAGCCCATCTTTATGCAGCACAATTAACTGCTATAGTTACTTAGTAAACACACAGAGAGAAATAACCGTAATGATCTCCACAGGTTAAGAAAATATCTCCTTCATCAGCTTTAACTGCAATGCTTTTAAAATTTCTGTGGTTTCCTGAGCCATCCTGTCTCCACATACTCGCACTGCACTGCTTTAGGTTCACCTCTAATTCTGGACAGCAGCCAAGTGAAATTCAAGCACGGATCTGTTAATCCAAAAACACAATTAACTTATTTTGGCTTTTTTTTCACATCCTAGGAGATTTATCTTAAAATACTAAGTAACTCACCCCCAAGACTCCAAATCTCTCACAAAAGTTCCAGCCACAGAGAAAGTCAATTTCAAAGTTGTGATTAAGGATTACGATGGCATTCTCCTTTCCGTACTTGTGGTAATTCTCTGGGTCAGTGTAAAGGGTGCAGTCGGTGCCTGACCACCATTCCAGCAACATCACCATCTCTGAAAAGAACGAAAAATATGTGAATATACACAGTATATGCAAAAGCACAAATAAAAAATTAGTAACATGTTGAAAACATCAGCCACCTCCATGGCATGTGGCACAGAAAGTGCTGTAATGAAGAACACATAAGAGGGCTGTTTAAAACACAGCTACCTTTACAAGCTGGAAAGCAGTTTCTCAGCAGTATCCTAGTGACTATCATATGCCTTTCATTCCCTATTTGCTTGTTCCATTATCAAGCAGAGGCTTGTACTGTACGCTTTGTATTTGTTTGCTTGGAACTCTAAGTCTGACCACAAGACTTGTGAATCAAACCTTTATTTTGCAAAATTGCTCTGGTCTGGGACACAGGAAGTTGAGGTGAGTTGGTAAAGCCAAGAAGCTTGGAGAGCTTTATCTCCATGGAGATGGAAAAAGAAAATCTAAATGCAATGGCTCTCCTAAAGCAACCCACGTCTTGAGCTGGAGGTACCACGGGACTAAATGAAAGCTGTCTGTCTGAGACTGAAAAGGAGTTAAGGGACACATTTGCCTCCTATCAAAGCTGTTGGGAAAGTCCTGAAGCAAAGCAAAGGTCTAACGCAAGGGGTTATTCTTTGTTAAGTGAAATGTATCTCCCTGGTGCCACATGAATGCCTCTGCTGGAAGGATGAGACATTCAAGATGCTCTCCTAGCTTAAGACAAGCCAGAAGGCACCAAAAATGCTCATTCACCTGAGGAAAGATCAAAACCAGGCCAGTCTTTGAAACACATTTGAATTCCTTTCCATTTTGGTCCCCTACTGATCACAACTAGTGACAGAAAATAAACCAGCCAGGAGCAGGTCTACATTTCCACTCATCGTGAGTAAAATTAACTGCCTGATGCTCCTGGATGACGTGCTGTACAATGGAGAACAGGCATTAATGATGTGAATGAATTCTATCTAACAGTGCTACAGGCAGGCTAATAGACAATTTCTATTCAGGTAACATTACCTTAACATGATAAAAGCATGTTTATGATACAGATAAATGACTGACTTGTCAGTCCACTTGCTTACTTCTAATCGGGGGATGTGACTACTACTGCAGCAGGAGTACACTATTACTCAGTGCATGCTATTATGCACCCAAACAATAGCCTGAGATGTGGAGGAAGATCCAAACTGCCATACACTAACAAGGGAATGGCAGATGTCACTGATTGCAAACTAATTTTTCAGTGAAAACCAAAAATGTTCACATCTCAGTGAGGCAGCTGTGAAGATACAGAAGCATATACCTTGAAGACTTCCCCTGCAAAGAGCTGCCTTATGAAACACACTTAATATTGTATCTTTCTAAGGTCATAGCTTTCTATTAGATTTATACTGGAAATAAAAGCCCTTCACTCCCTGAAACACAGCAAAACTGAGTAATAGGTAGGGGGAAAAACCCAGCCCACACTGTAATTTGCAAACTTTTGTGAAATCTACAGTCATATCCTAGGGCACAACACAATCACAGAAAAGAAAGGAAATTAGTGACAGGATTAGATCTTTTGCTTAACTAGCAATCCAACTAAAACAAAAAATGACTGCCACATGACTTTCCCTCTTTTTAACACCTACTGCCATTAAATCTATTCCCTGAAGAAAAAAAACCCAGAAAGGCAGAGATGACAATGGTAGGGCTCTCTTGACAAAAAAGCCAACTTTACCTGAGAAAAAGTCCTCCCACTTCAAGTGTGGTTTTTTTATTTATTTTGTCTTTTACTAAGGAATTTGAACAAAACAAATAACATATCATGAATCTCACTATACAGGTGTGCCGCATGCATAGAGCACTTCCGTTTCATATACACAGTTTCAAATACACTCCAAAAAAGCACAGGCAAAAATATTTCTAGATGTGCTTTGATTTTTCAAGTCTCACATAATCAAGATTTTTGTTGCAGGCACTGAACACCACTGTATTTAAATACAGCAAACACCATCTGCCAGTGTCTAATATCTTCATGTGTTTCTTCCCCTCATCTTCCCTACTTCTTTCCCCTTCTTCCTAGCCTCCTTTCTCCTTGCGGATCTCAAGCAATGATAAGTAGGTGTCAGTTTGTGCTACTCTTGCATTGTGTCACCAGCTTACTTCCACAACCTTCCACAGAAATTTATTACCCAGGAACCTGCTGTGGTGGCTCAGCCACACAAGGTCACCCGTTCACACTCTCCTCCCTCCTTCACAGCACAGAGATGATCAGAGGAAGTTTCTCCCTTTGTACACCAGTCACACTGTACAAGCAGAAATCAATTGCATAGTGGGAAGAAAAAAAGATTATTTGGCCCCATTAATGAGCTTTTGGAGTTTCAACACCCCAACTGAGCTGATGAATACATATTCAACCACATTGTGAGGGTTCCTACCTTTCAAAGCAATTCCTCCAGTAGCACTGTCAAACAATTATAGCAAAGGAAGGAGAAAAAACAGAGGAACTTGAAATCTCCACTCCCTGCTTTGAAGGCAGAGTCCTTGCAGTGCATTACACCTAGCTTCAGAAGAAGCTTATGACAGAGAGATACCATGATGTCAAATACTTAATATGGATACCGTGTGTGCTTAGGAATTTTGAGCTTTTTCACCTTTCTGAAATAAAAAAAAAGGACTCATCGTGCTTCAAAGAATACTCCTCCCACGAGAGTAGATCATTTCCTCGCCCTTCACTGCACAAATCTGAGCTGCTTCAATCCCAACACCTCCAGAAAAAGTAACTAGGGAAAAAATCTCCAAGGCAGAGCTGAACTGTAAGTCTACATGAAAAATAACATTCAAGGGAAGAAGGGAAACACACAGAGTTTAGTGAGACTTCCACCTCAAAGTCTTGCAAGAATGAGTCATTAAAACAGTTAACACTGTTCTTCTGCAGAAAGTGTTAGTAATTCCTTCAGCTAACTATTCTTGATAAGGACCATATGACCTGCTGTGGTTCCTTCCAACCTTCTCCAATCTGTGATTATGTGATAAACCACGGAAATATCTGCTTACAAGATTAACTGTAAATTACCTAAAGTTCCATTCAAATAATAATTCTTTATTGCCTCAATAGGTACAATAATTTGAAGATCTCAAGTAAGTGCATAACCTTATTCAAAGATCTACAGAACTGTTTCCCTCCATGACGTTCTTCATCTCCTTCAATCTCTTCATTTTCTTTAATCTCTGTATCAAGTCAATACCAACAAAAAGAACTCAGAAAATTCTTACAGGAACATATAGTAAAAGCATAGCAAACTCTACAATACAAATAAAAGCAAGACAAGTGGGCAAGCTGTGACCATCTTCATATTATGAATATGTGATCATATTTCAAACAGCAGATGGGGTGAATGGCTGCATGATGAATGACTGCACTGCACAGAACACCAGGAAGGATGAGATGTCCAAGATGGGGAAAGCATTTTAAAAAATGCAAAAATATGGCTAAAGACAGACTGACAGGTAGCATATTCTAGAGTCTGCACCTGTCTGTGGAAGAATGACTTGCAATTACTTATTACCTTTCCAGATTTTCAGACTATATCTATTAGGGGCACTTCCTAAGCATTTTTCATAGAATGAAGTCTACCGGTAACTAAGAAAAGCAAGTCTGTATCTTCCTGAGACTACTTAAAAGCCCTATGTGCATCACAAACAGGGTTAAATCTCTGAATTAATTGCAAAGCTGCCTAAGAGTTTTTCAAAATACTTCCAAGTACTCCTTACACAGGCTATTCTAGTGTTTCACTCCGCTGTCTAACCTGACTGGACAATTATTTCTGGTCTCTACTTCCTCCTTCTCTGGAGGAGCTGCAAGTAATTATGAGGAAAACTTGAAGGCAGGAATTCTGCTTGCATTGATTAGGTACATGAAGCTAGACCTCAGAGGTGAATATTGCCACATGTCTACAGGAAAATTTTTTAAAATAACTTATTATTATAAAAAACATATATATCTTTCCTGTGAGGAGCAACAAAAACTAGTTCTTGGGGGAAAAAACCCTGCAGCTGGGAAGTCAAGCAATGCCTCTCGCCCTTCCCCAAGGTAAGTGGGAGGTCATTTAGGGAGCCCAGCCAGACGAAGCATCAGCTTTCCAGTTTCAGATTCTCTTTCATGCATGTGTTGCACTAATGAGGTATAATGGAGTTTTCTGATTCACTCTAACACAGAGGTCCTGGTCTTCCACCTGTAGGAAAATGCTTAGGATTCCTGGTTTCCTGTGATTTTGTGAGTTTAGACAGAAAACCAAAATCCAGCCCTCTCTTTCCTTAGCACCACCACGCCTCATTCTCTACCCCCACCACCTTCCACAGCTGGTGGTAAAACCACTGGTATCTGTGGACTTATTTTCCCCTCCCTTAAAGCTGTCTTGCAACCAAAGTACTGGCTGATGGCAGGGAGGGGTTATGGGGAATGATGAACACAAATTTAAAAACAAAAACAAGCAAAACCCTTCTCTCTTGCCTTCAGGTCTGGTTTTGCCCCAGTCTCCCCAGAAGACCGTATAAGCAATTCCCTTGAATAACACTTCAACTAATTACATGTCTGTGGTTTTAAGGACAGAAATCACCAACAGAGAGGAAGGAAGAAATTGTGACTTTTAATTCCCCACTCATCACAATGAGTTACTGGATGTGCTTGCAAGGATAAAGATAAGCACAGCACAGCCCTTTCATATATTCAGGTTCCAAGTCACATTAATTTCAGAGTTTGCTTGCAGGAAATAATTTTAACGTCCTTTTCTTCAACAATCATATATTCCAACACAGATAATGTGCTGCATTTGCCGCAAATGCTGAGGACGGTATAGCATGTGCTGATCAAAGGAGTTAGTACAACAAACAGTGAAAGAAAATATGCTTCTTGGCAAGTTCCTATGACACTGACATTTGCTTTGTACAGGCATGAAATCAGGCAGTTGCATCTCTTCCGGATGTGGTTTCTTGTTGTCCGAAACACCGCTGGCTTTTTCTACCGCGTGCAGAAGCAGCACCACAGAGGAACTGCTTAGCAAAGAACAAATGGTTACAGCTCATTCACTGCAAGTTACTCTGCAAAAGGAACACTAGTCTCATTCCAATGCTTTCTTTTAAGTAGCTTCCCATTCACAAGCACACGCATCCCCCCAAAAAATTTTTTGATTTAGGCATCCTTGGCCTACTTGTAGGTTTTATTATTTTAAGCCTGCATATCTTTAAGAAATACTGTCCCTTCCAAGCTATTTGAATAAACCATTCACTGTTATGAATGGTACATCATGACCAGTAGGTTTATTATGCAGACCTCACTTCTCCATGGGAATTAGTTATTAGCAGAAGGGAGATGGCAGCCTGAAAGGAAGTGCTAAAGCTACCAACCCCAGCTAGCAGGTGATCCCAAGAAGCTTCTGGGAAAAAAGTCACTGACACCCTTACAGTGGCAAGTTAACTGAGAAGAAGAAACAACATGTTTCTGTCCTGAGAACACGTGCATGTTTTCCATGTTGGTGGATTCATATGAGTAACTTCTGCTTCCTCTTAAAGAAAGCCTGATCTATAAGGCTCTAAAACCAGTCAGAAGATTGCTGGAAAGGATGATTACAAAGCTATTGTTTATAGCACCTCCACGATGTCTGTGTACCTCCAACACAGTATTCTACAGACAATTCTGTCACTGTTCTGTATCCCTACTCTCCCTAAATACATACGTACCAACTCTCCTTCCTCTTACAGACTAAATGGGTAAATAAATAAATTAACCGTCAATCAACTGTTCTCAACCTGAATTTAATCTGAATATTGCAAGTGCTCTTTTAAACTTGAAGGCTTTCTGCATGCAAATCCTTTCCAGTTTTTCAGGTATGGACAACTGGTCTAATAAAAACAACACTTTTGACGACGAATCATGTACATGATCCATTTTCCTTAACTCTTTCCCAGCTGTGCTCAACCAGACAACATCACCCCAAATAGTAAAGACCAAATATGCTAGAGCCTCCTGTTATTTGTGAGGACACGCAGTGCCTGTCACAGTACTTCACTGTGTCTGTCAAACAGCACTGCTCACAAGTAATTCCCACCAAACCCACAGCCTGTGGAGGAGCCCCACACCAGAGCAGGGGGATGCCTAGAGGCTCTGATTCCATGGGAGACCCATGGAGAGAGGGGCCCTGGAGCAGCCTGTCCTTGAAGGACTGTACCCCATGGAAGAGTGACCCATGCTGCCACAGTTTTGGGAGAACTGCTGCCCGTGGGATGGACTCACCTTGCAGCAGTTCGCAGGGAGCTGCTAGTCGTGAGATGGACTCACGTCAGAGAAGTTCTTGGAGAACTGTCTCCTGTGGGAGGGACCCCACAGCGCAGCAGGGGAACGACTCCTCTCCCTGATCAGCAGGAGGAACCACGGGTGAGAAACTGACCATAACCCCCATTCCCTGTCTCCTTGTGCCACTGGGGTAGCAGGTAGATCTGGGAAGGAGGGAGGGGTGGGGGAAAGTGTTTTTAAGGGTTTATTTCACTTCTCATTATCCTGCTCTGATTTTGTTAGTAATAAATTCACTTCATATCTCTAAGTTGAGCCTGTTTTGCCTGTCATGGTATTTAATGAGTGACCTCCCTCTTGGCTCTTACCTCAATTCATGACCACTTTGTTAGATTTTCTCTCCTCTGTCCAGCTGCAGAGGGGAATGAGTGAGATGAGAGGCTTTGGTAGGTGCCTGACACCTGGACAGAGTCAACCCGCGACACATGCACATCAACAATATGTTCTGCTGAGGTGGCTTGTCAGGATGCAGAAGGAACTCTGGAGAGTTATACTCCAAGTGGTTATGTCACAACTACTATGTGAGGTCTGCACTATAAAGCAGATTTTCTGAGTAAGAAATACAATGAAAATTCCTGCTCTGTCTTAATAGAAGGAAGCATCTTGTCTCAGTGAGCAGTAGCTGGTGTCATGTTCCATGAATATTAGATAATGTTTTTTATTAAATTATTCAGTATTTGATGTACACAAAACAGGAAGCCTAGGACATCAAGCACAGACAGGCAGAAGAGATGAATGCTGAGAGAAGAAACTTGAAAAAAGCAGGTGAAAAAACTTAGTGTGTTAACTGTTCTGCAGTGATCAGTAACACAGCACTTGATAGCCCTTATCTGATCAGTTCAGGCTTGCAGAGCAACTGCTTTCCAAAGAGATAAACAAACCACTTTCTTTTTCTGGCACATAGACTCATCTGGGACAAAGCAAAACATCACCCGATCCATCACACATCTCTCTCCTGTCATGCCTTCCTCAAGTATGACCCCACATCATGCCTTACCCCTGGGCTAACTTCTGTGTCCCTTCGATGAAGCTGTTGAAGCAATGAAGCTTAAATGAAGAGTACATATGATATCACCCCAGTTCTCATTTGTATGGTTAGGGTGGCATATTGCTGTCTAAATCCCAAAACAGAGCTTAAATGAAAGCAGGGTGACCTACATGAAGCTTAAGTAAGTGCGATCTTAAAATGACAAAATCAAAAAATCAAATCTAGTAATTATAGAGTGGTTACAAATCTGGTCTCATAAAACAGCAAATAAAAAAAAAGTACTTGCCATCAGGTATTCAAGTTTCTACAGTTTCTTTTCAAGTATTTTGCTCATGCTAGAAACGGATTCCAGGAAAAAAAAGGGACTTCAAATCTACCACTTCCAGGCAATGTTAAACCATTTACTTAGTACAATAAAAGAAATTCCTATTAATAAACTTTGTGGATGATATAAAGTCAGAACAGAGTTTAAGAATCAGATGACCTTGAGAGGTAAGGTAGCACAAATGGAATTAATTTTGATGGGACACATCATTGTATCATATCTTGCAGAAGTAATAAAAATAGAGCCTCCATTTGGAAATTAGTGACTAAACACCACTAGCACAAGAACATCCATGTCTAAAGTGACTGAAAATACAGGCATCCATTATGCTGAAGTTTCTTCTGATTACTTTGTCAGATAAAAATGCTTAGCAGTTTTGTAAGGTAAGTAAGAATAATCTTAAAAACACTACAGTATACCACTCCTAGAAATTCAACGATTCAGTAACTCCTTTATAGTCCTATTCTCTGTAATTAGGAAAAAAAAGTGAGATTTTCCAAACAGACCGCCTTACAGACCTCTCTCCTCTCTTCCATCACTGCTTGAGAAACACACTACAGACTGAGAAACATTTTGCTACCCCAGGCTGCAATAAGCATTCACTGGACCAGAGGGAAGACAGTGTCTTGCAGCAACGAGCAAAGGCCTCTGTTTCAGCAGGGTAGCAACAGACAGAAACCTTTCCCAAGGAAGTTCTCTGTTGAAAATTGTATTCCAGGAGGCCAGGACCTCAAAATTCAAGTATCCAAATAAGCAAACACAAACCACGTTAGCAGATGTCAGTCTTACCTTGTATTTATTCAATCACAATTGACTCCTTTGACACGAGTCATTAGCATGTCCTTAATTATAGTGTGATCAGCATTGTCCATGCTCAGGTCTCATGCTTTCATTCAGAACAAAAGTACACACACTCATGTGACTGGGTTTATTTTGCCATATGCATTAGGCAAGTTATTCGACTCAAGTGAATCATATTTAACTCATGTATTTAGTAAGAAGACTTGTTCTCCTTCAATTTTTCTCCTTCTTGCATGTATTCTTGGAATACCCTTAATTTCTATATATACAAATTTATCCTCCTTAGTTTCAAATGAAAAATCAAAAATTTGGGCTTTAGAAGGAAAATAATTTCAGAACAAGAGAGAAAATCCCATTATTTTTGATGCTCTAAATCCCTGCCATCAACACATTTAACCTGCATTTTCAGCAACTGACAAGAATTGACATGAATTTATCTCTGAGAAAAATGACTGATGATACAAAAAAATTGTGAGTTGCCAAAGCAAGCAATCTCCAGCACAAATTGGAAGAAAAGTGAATTAGGGAACCGAACAAAAGGTAAATTAAATCCTAAGAAAATCTGCAGCGTTTTTAAATAAAGCCTCTAGTTATCAAGAATTACATTTCATAGAGGTGTAAACACATAAAAAGAAGGAACTATGGTGTCGGCAGAACAAGAAAACCAGGGATAATGGCTTCTGAGGTTTCTACAGTTTTCCAGTTAAACTTAAATTTGGATTTTGATTTCAGATAACTGGTGCGCTCAGGAGAAATATCTACATATTTCCAGATATAATATGCCACAAACTATTAATTTTTAGATTCAAGTCAAGGCATGTAACTTCTACTTAATCTCTCATGCACAAGATATTCTATCTGAATTTCAATAATGGAAGAAAAAAAATGACCAAGTACCTGTATTATATCATCAGAGTTAATGGTGAATATCCACGGAACCTCTATCACTGAGAACACTGTTCAGAACAAAACCATTACTCATTTTTCACTTGCATTCCGTGAATTCACTCTCTCTGCCTGTAATCTTCCAGCATCTCATCACGTGAAGTCTTGAGAGACAAGAACTATGTCCCAGTGCTTATTTTAGCTTCTTAATCCCTATCAGTGACTTACACAAAATGTTCTTTAGAGGGACAATAAGGTCAGAAACTACAAATCAAACAAATGGCTTTCATGAATTAAAAATAAAGTACTACAGATCAAATATACTTATCAAGTATCAACCTCTGATTTTTGTACTGGGTACAGCCTGTAACCCTTCAAGATGATGCTATCAAAATATATAAATATACAAAAAATCCCCATTTTTTCTCACTGAAGAATGTAATACACATGAGAAAATGAGCATTCTGTTAAGACAGATATATACCCAAAGTATACAACAATATTACACCACACTAAAGGACACTGGCTCCTCTCAATTCACATTTAGCTTGATTGTGCTTGCATTTCTCTTTCCTCAAAGCTTTTAGAAAACTAATCCACTGCTGGAACATCACAACCTGCTCAGACAGCCTGCAGATCATGTGCTCCGGCAGATGAGGATGCAAATGTACCATTTGCTTGTCTAACCTCTCACTGCTCAAACTGAAAGGGTATCCACAAAAAAAAGCATTACCGTCTTTCTGCTATGTAGCCCCAGTGGCTCGGTATAACTGCAAAAATTCTGCACAAAGAGGTAATAAGCTTTTTTTTTTTTTTTCTTTCCATATCTGGTGCAAGCAACAGTGCTGTATTCTCAGAACTATCTGTGTTGAATAATCATCCTAGAAAACACAGGTTTAGCTTACATGGTCAATGGAAATCTTGCATCATCAATAGGTTCCAAGTTTACCCTTGTCTATTCATTTTCCAGAAAGAGAACCCCTGGAAGTTACAAAAGGCAGGCTTTGCTTCTCTGGTTACCCAAGCCATTTTCCTATTCAGTGCTTTGCCAATTATGAAGAATAGCAGCCAGAAACCATTTCAGGTTGGTACAGGAGAAACAGTTTAAAAGGCACAATCTGACTTGTCATAGCAGTAGTAAAAGAAAGACCTGTCATACAAACAAGTCATGCACATGTCAGGAGTAGAGAAGTATCACAAAATCATATGCATATGCACTTCTGATATTTCTGACAACTTTATCATGAGTATTTCTGGCACTGCAGGAAAAAAAAAAGGAAACTTTTCAAGATTTAACAAGAGAATAAAATATTACATAAAGTATACCAGGTACCAAAATATTATCCCATGACAAACTGATCAAAACTATAGAGGAATCCCAGAAAAAAAAAAAACCAAGGAAAAAAGGCAGCCTATTGCAAGTCAGTTATTTCCTTGAATTTCGCTTTAATCCTTTCTGAATTACCTTTACCACCTTCATTGCCTCAACTTTCTCAAAAGGAAAGACACACAGGATCCATGGGACTCGCTGACTTGGATGTCGCATTTATCAGCTTGCAAAACAACAGGGGCTTCCCACCTTTCAGGCCACACACGCTACTGATTTACCATGGATGAGAATACTCTGCTTTAAATCATGCAGGCTGACACTTCCTCTTTGCTAAGGAAGACCTACAGCTTTTTAGAAACAACTCTTAAAGGCCATCCAGACTTCTCACAGGATTTCAAACATGCAAAATTAAGAGAAGCACAGTAACAGCATCAGCTCTATCAGACCTATCAAGTGCAGACTGCACCTTTTATGCTGCCAGCTGGCACTATGCCAGAGGTCTCTGTGGTTCTGTGCAGGCCATTTGGATCTCCTCTAAGGTCTTGCCTAAAAAGCTGGAAAGCAGAAAGCCGGTGCAAATAAACACTACTTAGCATTTGAGTTTACCGAGCTGTATTTGAAGGCTTAGACAAGAACCTCCTCTGGTATCAGTACTTCTGATTCAATGTCTTTGCAACATCTTGCACCAACAGTAGAACTAAGAAAAAGGAACAGGAAGAGCCTTGAGGTCCTGTGTAATTAGGGGCTTTTAATTTGAAAATGGTGTAATTTCTACCAGTTCAAATTTTTATCAAGTGGAATTGCCATGTAATCCGACTGCAGTGGAAGAAACATCAGCTTGTTCAGCTGAAGGACAGAAATCACTCATGTCCCTAGGCTGCTGTGAGCATCATTCCTTTCAGGTTTTTTCTGACTGCCAAGGGTGTGACTGAGAAGCTTGTGAGACAAGCTTATAGCTTCAGCTAGATGTCATGCAAGGGTTTTTTCCAACAGCCTGCCTCTGTGGGACAAAGCTTGCATGGAGGCTTCCACAAGGAAAAACTCAACCCACAGTCGTCCAAATCTAGATGTTGCAGCATATCAAATCACTCCTTAGTAAAGCAGTGGGCAAGCGAGCAGATCTCAAGGTTCAACATGGAAGACTTTCATTTATGAACCTTATGCAAGAGGTACATGCTTTTGAAAAGTACAGCTTCTTCTGCTAAGAGTTTAGCATCAAATCTGAAGAGCAAGTCTCTGCTCTTAGTGAAGAAAAAAAATAGCTGAACAGGAAAGAAAAATAAATCTAAAAGTACATTCAAAATGCTATTTTAAAATGCACTTCATTTTTGCAAATCAGAGTTAGCCGTTTATCAAAAAGCCGACACAACAAGGAATGTGGACAGGAAGGAGGGTTTTACCTGCCATCTACCACTCCTGGGAAGGGGAGACAGAGGGAGTCCCAGGCTGGCCAGAGCCCACTGCTCATCCCTTAAATGTAGAGACTTAAGGCAGAGTATGCAGGGTACAGTAGCAGTCTTCAGGCAAGCATGCAAGGCAGTCTTTTTTCACAGAGCACAGGGCACACACAGGTTGATGAAAGAGGAGCTCACTGGTAATTGCTCAAAGGCCTGCACTACACAGAGGCAGCCTGTGACTAGAATGATATGCTAAAAGGAATAAAGTGTGTCATTTTGAATATTAAAGTACAAACAAAACTTTCACTTTAAAGTGGTAACAAATCACGTACACCCAACACTTACTAATTTGTGAACATAACTTCAAGATAAAAATCATGTATAAGGAGAGAGACCAAGTATATTGTGCTCTTAAAAACCAAACCAAAGATTGATGGTGCACAGATTTTTTTCCCTCAAACACACACTGAACATTTAGTTAAGTTGGCCAGATTCTCAGCTGGCATAAAAATAAGCTTTGTCTTTGTCTAGTTACTGTTAACACCATGCTGAGTTACACAAAATAAGGATTAGACTCATCACACCTACTACAAAGCTAAAGCTTTATCTGTGCTGTGATCTTCTTAGCAACTTCACCTCGGGGCTTGCTTAGTCATAGAATTAAAACCTGCATATACATGTGCATAAAGTGGCTAATGTACTAAGTGAAAAATACCTTGCTTTATTAAAACATTATGGCTGTAATTTTGAAGGCTGACATCACATAATGATAGTTCTGGTGCTTACTGTGTCTCGGCTCCACAGCCAAGATCCATTTGATTTCCTTATAAAATTAAGACAACAAAACACTACTGATAAAAAAGGGATTCACCCTTTTTAATGCATTGTCATCAGTAGTTTCTCAGATGAAATGTACAAAACAAACTACAAACAGTTTTATATGGTGAAGACAGCATTCCTGTAATGCAGCCAAGCTGAAATTGCTTTGGGAATCAAGATCAGAATCAGATTTCATGCAAGATCTTAAATGCACAACACTTCATGGTATACAGAAAGCCAGAGTGGGCCTTCCTCACAGGGGCTATGATAGGAACCAAAAACTTGTGGTTAAGACCTGTAAATTAAGGCATGTCTCTAGTATTTGAACCAGCATTTGATCTGGGCAGAAGCCTTGCACAGGACCCTTCAGTTACTGCATGTGCTCTGGCACAACACTTCACTTCCTAGCTTCACTCCAGTTCCCATCCCCATACTGCCTACCCTCTCAAAACACATACACATCATTCATCATTCCAGTTTAATCACATAGATTCTCTCCTTCTAACATAATATCCACAAAATGTAAAATTCAGTATTTCTTGAGGTGAGGAAGAAATTTTAAGTCAGCATATGTAGTCTTGAAAAAACTTTCAAGTGATCCTTCCTGCTCTAGTGCAGTTCTGAGCTAGAGCAGTGGAGAAATACGGAAACAAGTTTTGTTCATTTCTTTAGCCACTGTTCCTTTTAGACTATCTCCATGCCCCAAGTTACAAAGCAACCATCCTTCAGAAAAAAACAAAAAAATAGCTGCACACTTCAAACATTTAATTTCACAGCTTTTTTCTGTCTTTTATCCTGACACAATCTGCCTACAAAACAGCTTTTTCTCTCCAAGTTACACAGCATATGGAACAAAGCCAGCCTCACAAGTACAATGGGTTTAACACACATACAGATAGATCTGCAGTAGTCAGTGTTTTGAAATGCTCTTTTCAAATCCTTTGGGAAAATTAATTATTTAACAGCCACGTGTCAGAGATATTTGTCTCACATCTGAAGGCTCCTCTTATCCTTCTTCCCCAAGGAATTTAGCAGTACTCCCACGTTTCAACAAACCAGCAGTTCCTGGCTTGGTAACAGGACCAGCCAGGGCAGATAACAATCAACCAGGCATTTTCTTCTGCTGCTTTGTCCACCTGGACAGCCCCCAAAGGTCAGCACAAAGCTCCTTGTTGAAGGCCTAATGAAGCAGTGAAGAGAGCAGCAGGAATGACCTTCCAAACATAATACCAGCAATCAGTAACGGTGACTTTCCAGACAGACAAGTTGGTCACAGAGGTTTCTTCTACTAGCATTTATTTTTTATACCTGATGGAAAGACATCCCATAGAAGTAGCCACCTGCAACAAGCACTGCTCATGTATGAAAAACTCCCTCTTCCTTTTTTTAGTTTTCCTTGCTTAAAAATGCAATCATGATTACAGAACTTTTTTACAACAAGAAATCAATGACACAAGTTGGAAATAAAGGAGAGACTCCAGCATCCTGACTCTATATGAAGGTCAAAGACAGCATTATCATTCCCACACTATTTAGGGTACTCAACTTTATTTTCCACTTTCTAATACTGTTCACAGGAACCACCTTTGAAAAACAGTCCTGAAGATTCCTATGGCACTCCAGTATCCTACACAACACAGGAGGAACCTGTTAATCAAATTATCATTTGATTTCCACATGAAGAAATCTATCACATCTCAAAGATTCATGGACATGCCATTCAAGTTTTTCTGATTCTCACCTGACAACTGCATGTACCAAAGAAGCTCCAAGCTATCACTGTACAAGAGGAATTTAAATCACCTTTCAAGAAAACCTGAATTTTAGGCATGAATTAATGAAGAGCTTGTGAAGACATAGGAGACAAGCTTCACGGTAAGCTTTAATCCAAGCAGAAATTTTCTGAACTCTTTGTATTAAAAAAAAAAATACCAAAAATATACTGTACTACTAAAAGGAAAATGCACTATATGGTCTCAATTTTAAACCAGATAAATTAAGTACATAAACAAAGAGGCATGTCAGCTATTTTGCCTGTATCCCCCTCCTTTATGATCACAAAAGGCTCAAATAATAAAGTTCTAATTGATATATTTTGGTGGGTAAAAATATAACCCAATCCATACAACACAAGCATTTTTTTCTGAATACTGCAAGCTTAACATCTCCCTCCCTATCTTTTGCCTTTGTACAAAGAATAGCAAAAGTCTGTCATATAGACCCTAGAGATAAATTATATGAGTTTGAGGAAGTAACAGATTATTTAGTTCTCTATAGTTAGATTTCCAGTATAGAGTCCTCAGCAAATTGCAGAGGATTAGCACACTGTACATCTCTAGAAGAGATACTCTATGAGCAAAGGGATATACCTGGAAAATGTCAAGAGAATGATATGAGATTCCTAGGGGGAAAAAAAATCCAGTAGGATAGGAGAGTAGCTGCTTTTCAGCAGCAAAGCTGTATTAATGAGAGCCTCTGACAAAAGCCTCCCAGCTGCAGTTTTCCAAAAAACAAGGGTAAGCTTTAGAAGTGCCATCAAGAAATTGAGTTGGTACAATCATTATTTATTTTTCCTTACCTAACACAGGCAGACACATTCATTCATCAAAATCTTTCATTAGCTATACATACTGATCTGGGGATCATTTAAACAGAGTTGTGTAAGTACAGTGTAAGAGCAGTACAAAATTTATGCACAATGAAAAATCTCTCATGTATTAGGAAGCCCACTTGTTTTTAACTCCCAAAGAAAACCCATACTTGGAGATGCAATATACAGGAGATTCAATTTAGAAACACAGCTAAATGAACTCAGAACCATGAGAGAAAAGAGATGTTAGTTACCGACACTCCACGGCAATTTGCTTGAGTACAGAAAAAGCACACTGAAGTACTAATAAAAGTGTGCTAACTGAAGAGCAAAAAAACCTGCATTGTAATCTCTTTATGGTTCCTTGTTTTGTTTCAAATGATATTTTGGCAAGGAACAAGGCAGGTCTGGAAAATAGGTAACTGCCTTTCCGAAGCCAAGCAGATGAAAAAATTGTTTTGCACATATTTTTATTTGGCTTCTTATTCACAGTTAAAGGATTACTCCTTCTTAATATGGTGTTGGAAGAAACATGTTTAAGCATATCCTACTCCAAGATGGATGTAAAGGAAACTCAGCAACAGTCTCAGAAGTGAGAGAACAATACAATCCTTAAGTAAGAAGCCTTAACCTGAAGGTTGCAAGCAAATCACAGGAAACAAACACCTAGCCACAGAAGAGTGCCAAGCATGTGCACTTAGAAGCTCTTTCATCTCAAGTGCCACACTGAAAAATCTCAAGTATCTGCTGAGAAGATGTACTGGCTCCTACTGCCTAGGAAATCCTCCTGCAAAAAATCAGTCAGATACCAGATACTTCCACTGGACCAGCTGCTGAAATTCTTGCTACAAGATGAGCATGAAAACCTACTCCATGAAAACTTGCTGCTATGTGACTATGATTTGGGATGAGGAAGGATCACTTAGACATACACTTTCAGGGGTGCACATTACCCAAAACGGAGTGGGAGGGGGTAGAAGATGTAGCAAAAGAGACAAGACAATGCACCTCACTAGGATGTTGCACCAGTAGATCTCTTCCCTGACCAAACACAGGAGAATTCAAAGTTCCCGCAGTAGTCCTTCCCACGGAGGTACTGCGCTTCCCTGGAGAGGGTTGGATTACTCCTAGTTTATATTTACTTGTAACTGGTGATGACTGAGCTAGTCTCTGCATCTTTGCATGAAGTTTCCACATCATCAAGGGACTATCCTTCAGCTCTAGTACCATTTCAGCCATAAAATCAGGCCTGTAGCTGAAATGGGGTTTCTACAAATATGAAATGATCTCTTGATTGTGATATTCACCCTTAAATAAATAAACAACTGCAGTACCAGAATGTCTTCAGATTCTGTGCTATATCATGGGTCATTAGATATCATGTTCCTGCGTTATGCTGTGTCAGACTGAAATGCTTTCATATAAACACTCCAAAATTTACCCCAGTTCAGGAATCTAGGAAGCTTTCTGGCCATATCTAATGTTTAAGTGATGTGAGACGCTAGACACCAAACAGAATGCAGTTCACCTATTGCTTCTCTTCCATCTCTCTTTCCAGTCTGCAGGCTATCAGCATCACACTTCAGACCAGGAATCTGATGCAAAACAAACAAACAAACCAACTACCCAAAACCAACCAACCAAGCGACCTCTACAAAGGCTCCAGCAACAACAACAACAAAATAGTATCAGTGACAGTGAAGATACCCTTTCGTTAAAGATCAGACTAAGTGCCTCTCTAGCTCTTCACTAGTCTTGTATAGAAAGCACCAGTATCAAAAGTTTTTTCACATTCATTTTTACAGAAAGCAGTCCCTTTCCCCTGAACTGAGAGCTGAGCATAACAGATCATATCTCTTGTAGGCTGAACTAGGAACTCTGGTAAAGGTCATGCACAGATGTCATTCAAACACACCTTCACCACGCTCACACAGCATGCCTGCAATCAGCATACAGTCCTGTGTGATCCATTCAAGCTCACTGTCAATACTTGAACACCTACGAAAACTGAGTAACAACACCTGCAAGTGGCACAAAATAAGAAGGACTGAAATGTTATTAGTTGATACAACAAGTTAATGATAGTAGGGAAAACATGGAGGCATATACTAGCCACTGTAGAGGACTTACTCATAGCAATTAATGCAATTCCACAAACACAGTCTGGAAAAAAGTTAAAGCTGTGATGGATGCAGCAAACATGCACACACACACACTTTATCTTACTCTACCAGTAAAACAATGGAGAATCTGGTGCAGTAATTGCTCCTTCTGTCTTTCCAAATTAAAGAAGAGAAAGTCAAGGTTTGGTCGCAGTGGAGAATTGTTCAGATAACCAGAAGCACTGTCGTAAGTACATAACAGCTATAAAAGGGTATTACAAAATAGGCTGACACATTAATGAATCAAAGTAGATGACTTCAGGGTAGATGATTTCTACTGAACTTTATTTTTTGCAGAGTTTATCGACATTAAAACTAACATGGGCATTTTCTTAGTACACTATTTCCACAGTTATTGCCATGGCTTGGCTTGAGAGAAAAAGAGAAGGCTAAGGTGATGGTCTAGTTTCCTAAAGGTTCAAATAAACATCTTCCCTTTGCAACACTATCAAATCTGGCCTCCAGTTTTCCCCCGGCAGTTGTTGTAAACTTCCCATGATCTTCACCAGTGGCTTTGTATGGACGTGGTATGTGAAACTAAGAGAACAAAGGCTCATGTAGACAAGTACCTCTTGAGAAAAATACAATTTGCACAGATTACTCAAAACAACATTTCAGAGAGGCTAAGAAAGCAGTCTTAAGTGTCCTATGAAAACTCTTCTCTACATCAACATTGACAAGCATAACTCAGGTTGCTTTATAAATAAAATACTACAGGACCATGCTAAGGACACTGTGCCATACTTTAACAACAGCAGACTGCTTCCTCTGCAGCATAAAATGGTGGTAAAGAGAAATGGAAGAAGAAGAAAGTCTTACCCCTCTGAGCACCTCTTCCTTCCCAACTACTCAATTCCACCAAAGGAGAGAATTCTCCTCCCTGTCTCAGCATCATCTTCATACAAACAAGTAAAATGGCTGAGAGCTCCTCTAAACTCCAAGAAACAAAGGACTGAGAATTAGCATGGCCCTGATACTACCACAAAGCTTTGTTCAGATATTCATTCCTCACATTGCAAAACCTCTAACTGTACATGGAAGGAATTAGCTTTACTATATTGTAACAGGCAAGATGATGGAATTTGAAGTAGTTCTCAATTCTCTGGTTTTATTTCTAGGAAGCTCAGTCATAAAAAGAATCCGTTTCCATCTTGTTCTTGCTGCAGTCGATGAACAGGCATCAGCATGCCTCTTTCTGTGCAAACAAGGGCCTTCCCCTGAGCAGGATCTACAAACTGCAGCCTACATAGTGCAACTTTACCCAGAGGTGTAATAACACCCCTTTCATGGCACAACAATAGGTATTAGTACTACTATAACTTATTTATGAAGGCAGATTAGAAGCTAAATTGATTGCTTTTAAGGCCCTTGCACACCTATCCACATGACCATGTCATTAGTGCCAGGTCTTTTGTTTATGCAGCATTCACATGGTGCAGAGTCAGCAGGAGCCAGTTTGCCAATCACCCTGGGAGCACAAGAAGCTCATTTCCAAGAGCAAGAAGATAACAACTGCTCTACTCACAGGCAAATACCTCCCCCTCAGCACCACTAAAGAAGCCATGTATCCTCCATGTGTACGTCCCAGGGGCACAGTCTAGGCACATGTCCTCAACAGTGCACAGGAGCCCAGCACATTCTGCTTGAGCTGGGGTTGCACTTCCACAGCCAAGCAAGCTCAAACTGATTTGGGAAGTACAGACCACTTTCCTACTGCCCAGCAAACTCTGCAGCCATGTGCACATATGGCACGAACCCAAGGCAACCTGTTCCCTCTGTGTGTGGCCAATTTCACAAGCTACTGCGGAATAGCTGTGTGTACCCTCTATGGAGGTTTGCTGTCACGTAAGAGGGAGGAGGAAGGTGTATTCCCACCTCTCCCAATTCAGGCACAAACAGCGTCTATGAGAACTGTGATGTGTTCCACACTAAGTGCTTCCTACCTTGGTTCCCGGTCTTTTAGAAAAAGAAACTGAGGACAAAATGTTCCTAAATTATTTAAAAATAAAACCCAAGATAGATTGCTTGCCCAATCTTTGCTCTTATGCCAACTTTCAAGCACACTTATGTTTGAAATTTTTATTGTTATCACCCAATTGAGGTTTGCAGCATTCAATTTCCTTATTAGGGTGCATGATGTTGATTTCAGTATGAGGGATTTTATCTGGGTTGTGATTTTACAAAAGGGGGGGTGGATTAATAGGCAGTTGAACCAATCCATGACTATATATTTGAAGCCAGAAAATATTTTCTGCAAGTTAGAAGCCTAAAGATTTTGGTGCCTTGTTTTTGTTTTTGGAGGGTTGTTAGGTTCTTGTGTGTGTGGTTACTTTTGCTGTTTGTCTCTTTTGGGGGTTTTTTGGTTTGTTTGTTTAAACATGAAAGAGGGTGCATAATCCTTACCCATCTTGTGCCTCATTTCAACATCAGCACAGACAAAAGTTTTTTCTTTTGAAGCTGGATGTCCACTCTTTGCAACAACACTCTTCAGTAAAGGTCAAGGAAGAGTTTATTTATAGTAAACTATGAGCAGTATCTTAGAGATATAAAAGCAACCCAAACTGCAATATAGGAGAATGGATAACACACCCCTTGGAGAGCATCCCCAATGGTATTACATATTGGAGCAGGTCAACAGAGAAGCTAAGCTCACCCTGTTGACTCACAATTGATTTCAAGAAAGGCAATAACTTCTCACCACCAATTACTGAAGGCAACTTGGTATGTGCCATTACACCTGCTCTGTTTGAGCAGGTTCTCAGGTTCTCAGCTCTTCTCTAACTTGTATTGATGACAAGTTTGATGTCTGTGGCTTTAGCCTTCTGGGCCGTCAGTAGTTACAGTGAGAAGTGCAGTGAGTGCAGGTGCCAAACTCACGGCAGAGAAGCAGCAGCTCACACAGCTACCTGTGCTCAACCAGCACACCACAGTTACTCCATGCAGCCAGCTCATGGCATGAAGCTGCTGAAGGCTCTGGGGCACAAGTCTTATGAGGAGCAATTAAGGGAGAAAAGGAGCATCAAGGGACACCTTATCATTCACTACAGCTACCTGAAAGCATGCTGTAGCAAAGTGGGGGTTGGCCTCTTTTCCCAAGTAAAAAGTGAAAGGACAAGAGGAAATAGATTCAAATTGTACCCAGAAAGGTTTAGATTGGATATTTGGGAAACTTTCTTAATGGAAAGGGTTGTCAAGCACTGGAACAGGCTGCCCCGAGTCATCATCCTTGCAGATATTTAGAAGATGTGTAGATGTGGCTCTTAGGGACATGGTTTAATGGTGCATTTGGCAGTGCTGAGCAGACAACTGGACTCAATCATAAGGATCTTTTCCAACCTTAATGATTCCATAATTCCATGAATACTTTAACTTGAGCTAGTCTGGTTTGATACATGTGAACAGAGAAGCACCCCAACTCAAGCTGCACTACTCAAGTGAGGACGAGTCATTAATCACAACAGCACTTTAGCTTCCCATATGCATTATGACAGCAGACAGTGCATGAGAAGTGAGAATATTACGTTCTTATATAGAAAGGAGAAAGGAAGAAAAAGGGTGTAAAAAAATACCACTACCTGAAATACAAAAACCCCCAAGTTGCCCAAAGGGCACAGCATCAAAGACAAAATAACTCTCCAATTTCATGAAGCCATTTATCTCTACCTTTGACATCAAATGGAAAACAACTGAACTTGCAGGATCTAAGGACAACTCCTGCTTTCATTTCATTTTTCAATTAAACCATGCCTGCTCTATTTCACTCTTTGGTTGACCTGGTGACTCAGGCAGCATCAAGCTCTCAAGGCAACATGATGCTTGTCACCACTGTGAAAGCACATGCCTCTTTATATTCTCCAATGCTGAACCTCGTTGTCTCCAACTGTAGGCTGTTTCCATGACTTTCATCAGACCCATACAGACCTGACTTATTAGTCACCACATCAGTGGCCCCCAAAAACCCATCCATTTTGATTAATTGGTCTTTAGTTCTTTGAAATACTTTTTCAAATTAACTATCATTTTCCCCTTTCCAAATACCACTCAGATAAGGGTGACTCATCAAATGCTAGCTTGCTCTGTTGTAAAACTAAAATAAATGGCTTTAACCTAGACATAGTATGCTCTGAGCATGACTGGGCAAAAACCTCACAACACAATCGATTCCAGTGGCATCAACACAGAAGACTAGATCAGCAACCCTGAGTACAAAGACATCTGCCCCACAAAGGACAAGCATGCAAGATTACTCCCTCTCCCATACTGTCCATCCCCCAGATCAGACTAGACTGAGCTAAACTGAAGGATTCAGCCTGAAGACTGTAGAATAGCTGGTATCTCTGCACTAAGTAGCCAAATGCAAGAATGGGCCAGAAGGCATTGCATGAAAAATAGTAATATATACCTATATACAGCTGTACAGTATCTTCTATATGCCATGGCTTCAAACGTACACTATGCTGCCAAGCAAAAGATAAAAACCTGGCCATATTCAATGCCACTGTTTGTACATACAAATGAATAGTACTTGCAAACTCACTACTTCAGGGACATACACACAGACTGCAAAAATGAAGTTTTTCAGAAAGAACATCATCTCTCCATTACAGAAATAATAAAACAACATCCCCAATTTATTTGGGCCTATACACTCTCACACATTTGAAATTTAAGTCAAAAGTATGTTTTAAAAAATGCTTTGAATAGTGGTTGATCAGAGTCCCCAATGAAAGATAAATAATCCCTAGTGGCCCCCAAGTTGAGGCATGTGACAGACTTCTACCTCACACAGTTTATTTTGAATACTAACAATGTTTTTCCATTTCAGGTTCCTAGTATCAGAAGAGGTTACTTGAAAGAAACCATTTTGCTGCATTTCTACAGCACAAATGTTAAATGGCATTGACAGCGACATTGCACTTGAATCATCTTTAGGTAGGAACAAAAAGCATGTATTTTGCAACAGTTTCCTTCTAAGAAAGTACTTCCGAGTTTCAGAAAGGCCCAGGGAAATCTCTCTGGAAGGTAGACACATTTAACAGCACACTCCTAAATACTGAACGTGGGTACATCAGCATTTCTGTAACAGTTTCTGTGAAGAATTCTCTCTGCTGTAAGTTAATTCAGTTGTGTGGAAGTCAGAAGCAGCAGTACAATAAAATGCTGAAACTGCAGTAGCTCTTTAAAATCAAATATATCAGCAAACTGATTATAACAAGAAAACTGCACATGCTCTGATAATTCACTGTTGTCAGGTGAAGATTCCACCAAACTCCTACTAATAGAGAACAAACAAATGGGTACAGCTCTCACTCACTGCACTGGAATTGCCTGTTTTGTCGAGTACCAGTCAACTGCCACATCTCTCAGCAGTTTCAGAGGTCTGGTCTATCTACAATATCCTGAGCTCATGCCCTCATCTCCCCCCGAAAAAATCAGTATCATTGAAATCCCTGCTTCTTTCAACTGGTTACAGGCTACCTGCTGTATTCTGAATTATAACTATGTGCATATACTAAATACATACAGATGCAGCTTAACACCTGAAATACTATTCAAAGAAAAAACAGTTTACAATTGGCTTAAGAAAGAAGCACATGAAATCAAAGATTTTTCGTTTTTTTCTGTTATCTGCCAGTCCTGAACAGAATTTGCACATGAAACTTTTATACCAAGATCATAAACAAAATCATGGCTGATAAAAAGATTGAAAGCATTATTGGAAGTGACTTGTTAACACTGTAAGCCTTACAGATAATAGCTGAACTTGCTGAGGTGCATTATTTGGTCAATATTTCTCATTTGGTTTAATGAAACATGATGGACAGCCAAATGACAGGCAATCTTACTTCAACATACAGAGTCAAGCAAGTATCCCACTATAAAAGAGCAAAACATTTCAGTACAAGAAGACATTTCAACAAGGCAAACATCTCTTCAAACAAGTGCAGGTGCTGTAGGAAGCAGACATGACCTTTATATAGGCTTTGAAATCCAGAACTTTTCTACCAATTCCCTAAAGACAAAATACGAAAATACTTAAAAAAAAAAAAAAAAAAAAAAAAAAAAGGAATCTTACGGCTTGAAATGCAGTAAGCCAGCCTGCAGTTGATCTTCCTGAACAGTTGCTTGTTGATTGGCCAAAGTATAAGTGTAAAGAGTTGAATGAAGTTAATGATCAGTCCTGACACTATAAATATGTAGCAGATCAGAAGGTGGCAAATGAATTGCGACTTCAGAAAGCCAACGATGTCCATGATTTGCTGAGAAAGCAAGAGGGTACCTTCAGACACAAAATTCAGAAGACAACCTGCAAAACCAAACAGTATCAGCAGTTACAGAGTGCACTTGTTTCTATAGACAGACTTAAAACAGACTTCATGCTTACACTTTAATTAAAGTTAAATGTACTGTAGGAAAAGGCCTGAGGTCAGTATTTGCAAAAGTAACAACTGAAAGAGAATACTGTATTTGTGAATCAATGTACATTTGGCTTTGGAAACAAATTTTTAAATTTCAGTCTCAACTCTGCAAAACCCGTGAGCATATGAATCCACTCCATGGACTACATTACTCTTCTATAAGGTCTTCATCGATAAAATACGAGCAAATACTTTAGTTTGAAGTTTGATATGAACTTACATTTTTATTTGAATTGTCTGTACTTTCTAAGACATATACTGTCACTTCTGTAATCTTCAAGAGCAGCTCCAAAGCAAACACAAGCTTTAGAGCTTGGTTAGGAAATAAGCTTTTCTCTACAAGCTATGCCAGCCATGGTCCCCAAACAAGAGGTAGCAGCAGCCTCTTAATTCTAGATTTATTGTCCTCTTCCCCTCTCACACTCAAATAATAGTTGATTTTGGCAAGAGAATAAAAGCTTGGCTATGTACAATACATACAATTTGTTCAATTATTCCTTGACACTGATTCTGTCAGTTGTAATCTATAAACCCAGAAATGAAACATCAATAACAGTAGTAACCCGTGACCCAGCAGTGTTTCCAGAACAGGATCAACTCTAAGGTTACTTATGAAATGTTGGTGCAATTTTAGAAAAGTCCAGTCCAACCTCAGCAATTGAGCATTCAGAGGAAATGTCCTCTGCAGAGTATTCTTAACAAATAATCAAATATTGTATTGACCTCTCCCTACCATCATTACCATCACTGCTAGAATGAAGACATATCTCTCAGTAAACACAACCCCCAGTATTCTGAATACAGTTAGACAGGAGGTGCTTCTGCCATCCTGTCCCATTCCTCCACTGTTTCCCCCTCTGAGGCGTGGAAGAGTTTTCCCTGGGAGGAAGCCCTGAGACAGTATTTCTGAATGTGCCAGTCATATGCAATAACAAAACAGCAGCTGTCAGCAGCCCAGGGAGTTAACTGATCAAAAAAATCTTTACGCCTATCCTTTTAGTTTATATGAGACCCCATTATGTGAGGCACTGAGTCTAGATCAGTGTCCTGAAACATTTGTTTCACCGCCCTTTGCTGACTCTGCTTGCCACAGCAAAGAAAAGAGCACGAGAACTGCTGCAGAGCCTTCGGAAGTTATTTAGCCAGTTTTTCAACCGCAAGGAAGATGAGGAAAAATTTAAGAAAGAGAATTGGTACTGTTGTAAAATTTATATAAAGAGTGTATGGCAGTCCCAAGCCTATTATTAGCAGACAAAATGCGCCCTTTTGTTTCCTTTATCTTGCTGTACTATTCAGTACCACAGCTGACACCAGCTGTAGCTCAGAATGGCAGAACAGGCCTCTATTCATTGTAGTAACCACTGTCATGATACTTGCAAAAAGCTTTTCCAGCTTCAACAAACCTTCCTATTAAAGGTTCTTAGGGTGGCAGACAATTTACTAGCTTGGGTTTTGACCAAAGGCTTTGGTTTTGAAGGCTAAGCAGAATAAGAAATGTAGGAATCACTGCTGTGTTTCTTCTCCAACCCTTCCACTGAATATTCTGAAGACAAAGCCAAACAATTAAAAAGAAAAAGGCAGAAACCTTCTTTAAAACAGTCAGAATAGAAGCAACCTGCAAGTGGATGGTTTCTATAGTGTTCAAAACCCTGTTGACTGTGTTTATCCTACTGTCCTCGGTTAAAACTGATCAGAAAGTTTTTTTTGTGCTAGTCTGCTTGTTTAATTCTAGTCCACACAATCACACTAACATAATTACCAGAGATCAGTAAGACATGGGATAAAACATAAAAACAGCAGCCACAAATAAAGACTGGGCCACTGTTTACTTAGTGAAGGCCTGAAAACACACTATTTGATATAATCAACATAAATCTACTGCAGTAATCAGCTGACAGACAGACTTTGTAAAAAAAGTAATGAGTCTTTTTGTCCGCCAATTAATACAGTAATTGGTTTTTTTTTGGTTACTTTTTAGTATTAACAGATGTCAAACTTCATTAAAATGTTATGTTTGTGTGAATCATTTACTTCCTGCTGGGTCTTTAAAATAAAACTTCACAGAAATAAAATAAACAAATATGACATAACCCTGATAAAACATAATTATTGCCTTACAATTTTATTAAGCTACAATAGAATGTCTGAAAGCAATTAATTCCTCACTTTCCGCCTTCAGCCATCAAACTTCAATTCAGTAATGCTTCAGAGAGCTACTTTAAGGCAAACTAAATCTACTTAAGCAGTACCATTCAAGGCATCTAACCTAACTCACTCGCAAAAGGAACAAGAAATGAGAGACACTGCTTAAATTATTCTTTTCCGAAAAGTGAGGACTACACAGAGAAATTTTCTCTTTTGATTAAATGCAATGTTTTCCCTATAAAATGTGCAACCTAAACATTGTACACAGAATGGTCGCTAAGTTTCTGTTTCTCAGACACAATTTCGTAAGATTTTTTTGGACTATTTTCATTACCCAAACTCCAAGAAAGCAATTTATTCTTGGTACAAGTATCAAAAAGAATCAGTTCTAATCTTATGAATGAGGTCTAGAAACATGGGGTTAAGAGTCCACATAAACACCTTATACTTACTCCTTGTCTTTCTAAAAGTCCTCGTGGGTAACATCAACATAACACCAGCTGAAGTGATAAAAGAGTCAGGTCTTTAATTCTTAATCCATGATGCTAGTTTAATAAATTAGTGATTTCCTTATAGATAATGACTGAAAATTACAGCAATCTTTTAAAAACAAAAGGGCCAATCAATGCATTTTCTCAGAAGCAGAAGCTATTAAGACCAGAATGCTGCCAAGAAGCTCTCTTCTATCAAACACCCCTTAAAATTAATTAGGAGAAAATGGCTAGCTAGAGCATCTAAACCAGATAGAGGCTTTCTTTAGTCTTCCTTGGATACAGAACAAAAGACTCAAACCTCAAATGTCTGTTTAGGGACCAAGTCAACAAGTATCTATTCATGTGACTAAGAGGTCACATGTTGAGGTTTAAAAGCAAATTACATGACTATTCATCCTACCTGTTTTTCCTCCAACTTCCATTCTTCAGCAAGACCCACTGTGTCTTCAAATACTCTCAGCATTTCCTTCTGCTTAGACTAACTGACCAGAAGGACACAGAAGTGATACCAAGCGAAGAACTCTATCCCAGCAGAGGCTGCTGCCAATGAACAGATCTATTTCATACTTCCAAGTCAGTAAGTGTTTTGAGACTACAACTAAAGATTTCAAAGAACACAACTGTTTGCACTTTTAGAGAAAGCACACAAATGAAGCAAAGAAGGGTCACCTACTGTTTCCAAAGTTCATGTAGTGTATAGAGTTCTTGGACTGTGGAAAGCAACATGGTACGTATCTGACAGCATCTAGATTGAGCTGGTATCACCCACTTAGAAAGAGATGCAAGTCAGCACTACACCTCTTTTTTTTCAGTACATATTTCAAGCTTACATGAAAATTTTCACTTACATCTAGTCTTTGATCCAGTCCTCAAATGCTTTGCTGCAAGCTAAAAACAACAAATCAGATGATGACGCCTATTCTTGCATTTTCTCATCTAAACCAGATTCTTGGATGAATGAGTTAAAAAGACTATTATGAAAATATGCTCAGGTCAGATTAAGCAGTTTCAGTAGTGCCTTTTAAGTCAACATCAGTTGGCACCAAAACCCCTGTATTTGGCACTGCTGAGACCACAATTGAGTACTGCATCCACTTCTGAGCCCTTCACTACATGAAGGCCTCTTCTCCCAGGCAACCAGAGACGGGACAGAAGGACACAGTCTTAAGCTGTGCAAGGGGAGGTTCACGCTGGACATCAAGAGGTATTTTTTCACAGAGGGGGTGATTGATTAGACATTAGAATGGGCTGCCCAGAGAGGCTGTGCAGTCACTGACCATGGAGGTATTTAAAGGAAAGACTGGACCTGGCACTCAGTGCCATGGTCTGGTTGACAGGGTGGTGTTCTGTCACATGCTGGACTTGATCTCTGAGGTCTTTTCCAACCTCATTGATTCTGTGAAAAGAGCACAGACAGTAGCACTGCATATACATCAGTATATTTTAACAGTATTTTAACAGTACTGCTGTACATGAAATACCTATGCAAAGCAAGTCACAGGATGCCCTTATGCTCCTCTGTCAGTGAGCATCAAGCTAACAGAAGTGAGGTTGCGTCCATGTGTGTATTCATCTGCAAGGAGACTGTATCTGTAGGTATCTGTACATGCCACACCAAAAAAACCCCCCAAATCCGGAGGAAGCATTATCTATTTGCCTCATGCTTAATTAGGGTTTGAATCACTTTGCACCTCCCCCAAAGGCAACTAATGGAGCATTTTTTCACTGCCCTTCTTTGTTATCAGCTGATAAGTCGTATTAAACTTCCCCAAGGAGAGTCTGTTTTGACCATGATGGTAACTGGTGAATGACCACCCCCCCGTCCTTATCTCAATCCACAAACTTTTTTGTCCTGTTTTCTTCCCTTGTCCTGCTGAGGAAGAGGAGTGAGGGAACAGTTCAATGTAAACCTGGAAGTCAGCCAAGGTCAACCCACCACAATTTCCCCAGAAAAGTCCCAAACTGGGGAATAACTTGAGCGTATCTTAAGACCTTTTCCCCAAAGTTAAGGGAACTTAGGAATGCTTTTAGATTTTCAGAGGAGTCCTGCATTCCTCAGCTGTGTATTGTCACAATGGAGAGATCAGTCTGGCTCTTTCAAAAGCTGAAGAATGAATACCACCTACCAGCAAGACTTAGAATTTCAAATTTATATACTTGCTATAAAACTGACTTACTGTTTATCTTCTAGTGAGTGGAGAGACAATTTGCGTAACAGTGTAAACTAAAGAAATAAAAGTAATCTGGGAGTTTTCAAATGGTTATTGCAGCACAATGCTTTCCCCTTCTCCCTTTCAAATTTTCTTCCTGCTGTGATCTAATGTAGGGAAAACAGCCACACAAACTCTGCATGCCTGCCAGGACACAAGTCCTCTGTGTACACATACCTTACTGGCAAATGCATAGCAGAGCTCCTGTTAGACTCAACGCTTGTCCCAACGTAGCAAAGTGTTTATACAGCAAGGTGAGGAGGATATCAGCAGTTCGAGAGAGGCATGCATAGTCTGGGAAGGAGTGGGAAAGATGGGGAGCAACTGCCCAAGTTCTGGTGAGAAGCAGTTTAGTCTTGCTCCTTTTTCCAGAAGCATGAAATATTCAGGGAGGAGGGAGATGAACTTAAACACGTATCAATACAAAACTCCTTGGAGAGACAACATTTAGAGACTGCAGGGCTTGATGCTGAGAGAAGGTATTTATTTGGAAAGAATAAACCCCTTGGAGTTAAGCACTTCTGTTGCAAGCTTCTGAAGAGATCCTGAAAAAACACATCAGGGTGAAGTACATCAGTTATCTCGGGTGCAGAAAATGAAGTTCACAAAAATAGCACTGGAAGGCAAGTTGCTTCTTTCCAAAATGCCAAGTATTGCTGTTCAACTATTTCCCACACAGGTTTCTGTAGTTTAGTATGTTCATATATATGCATATAAATATATATAAAGCACAATTATCTGCAATTTACTTGGGAAAATAAAGAGCTGCGTTATAAGATACTCAAGACATAAATGAGTATATCAGAGTTCAGTCCCAGAGTTCAGTCTTGGGGACCACAGAGTCCCTCTGTTTCCTTTTTTACTTTATTACTTTAACTGGGTCCATTAACCTAAAAAGTCAGTTGCACTGACAACAACAGCAGCACCACACACGAGTAAAATTTAGGGACTAAGCAAGACAGCAGGACTGAACAGTAAAAAAATTACAAGAAAGTATACTAAGAATTCAAGCAGGATGTGGGCTGTGCTGTCACACTAACAAAAGCAACCTGGATAGTTCCTCAAAAATAACTGAGGTGAATAACCACAAAGGGTGTAGGACATGCAACTATATCATATGCTCACAGACAATTTAATACTTGTTTTCATGGACAACATTAAATGCTTAATCAAAGGTAATCAAACCTACATGTTACCATCATCTGGAACTCTATTAAGAAAAAAACAACCCCACAAAGATGCTTGCACAAAGTCACTTCAGTGACTTACGGCATTCTGCAAAAGTACAGGTAGTTCGTTAAATTACCGATTCTGAATGTTTACAACAAACAAAGCCTTAGCAAATATAAATGCACCTACATCTGTAAGTAGAGATACTTTTGCATTTATGATAAGTGAAATTTTGTACAGAACAATCACGAACCAACTGGGGCAACTGCTCATTTGAAGTACAGAGATCAGAGTCAGCCTAGTCAGGGCATTTATCCTCAATGCACAGCCTAAGAAAAATCTCTCAAGGGTGAGATCCACACCATCACTCCTTACACAGAAATTAATACATTAAAAACTAGAGAGGCAGCAGGGGCAGTATAGCAGGATGTTGCCACTTGCATGGTAATACTTACCCAGCATCAAGGGTACACTGATCACCTCTTCTACCCTGGGCATTTCAGGAACAGATCCAACACAAGAATATCTAGTGTGTTCTTCAGTGGTTATTATAAAAACATTTCTTTTAAAAGAGGCCAAATAAATGGGGGTAAGGAAGAAGGCTGACAAAGGATTATTCAGGAGCTGGTACAAAAACAGGGCTACTTTTTAAAATTGTGCTGGGAGTCCAAATATTCTCTTGATAAGAGAAGCTTTGGAAAGGAGGCCTCTCCTATGAAGTCTCATAGCTTATGCCACTGATTGCACTCACCTTGTTTTAAGAACTATAAATTACATTCACAGCAACACAAAGGGTCAGCACAAGGAACAGGAACTGCTAATACAGTCTCAACAGACAAAATACTTCTCCCACATCCAATCCACATTTACGTGTGAGGCAACAGAAACATGGATCGCATTTACTTCAAAGCTTCAAATATTTAATCCTCCTATTCTTATCCACGAGTTGCAAAGTTAGAGTGCAAAAGTATCACCTCCTAACTCCAGTTCTGCAACAAACACACCTCTAACACATAAGCAGCCGTATCCAGCAGAAGAGTTTCATATCCTCTCAGCAGACTTAGTAACATAAGCAAGTCCATTTCTCTATTCAATATCAAATCCTTCATGTATATAGGATTAGAAAGCAACGTGGATTTTGTTGAATTTTTCCCCCGTATTTATCCATCCCCTCTGATAGGAAAGCTACAGCCATTCAGAAGACACTAGGGAAATAAACCTGGAAAGATCCCTGTTGCTGCTCCCCTCTTACCTCTCCTGGTAGAGAGCTTGTGAAAGTTACATGGTAAATCCATGGAAGAACCAAAACCAGAACCACAACCTGCCACTTCCTCAGGCTCCAGCTTTCAACATAAAGTGGTACTTTTCACACTCCTTTACTTGCCTTCTTGCTCACATTTTCCTTGCAACACCTTTTTAAAGGCCACACATAGAGAGCAGAGAGGGAATGGACACATTCCACAAGGACTTCTTGTGGAAGCAGATGATGCAACAGGTATAAATGCTTCCGTACAATCCAGGATGTATGTCCTGATCTCCCTTCCTTTCTCCATTCCTCAAGAAATGTAAGTCAAGTATTCAGCAACCTGGATGGCTCTGTACTATAAACTACAAGTTACAGCTTTAGCACCAAGTGGGCAGTATTACATGCATGTGCACACAAATACACATCTCTCCTATTATTCTTACCTTAGAAATAACCAAAGGCATTGATAGATGCTAAAAAGACATCAATCAGAAGATAAAAATCATCAGCACTGGGAAAAGGGTAACTTTCTTTCTTCACTCCCATATAAAGACCTCTTTGTATTTTCTGGAATTGTGATTTACATTTTAGTGATTTTGGGCAGTGTCTTTAAGCCTTTTCCTAGGAGTCTAACTCCTAACTCGTGTGGCTTTGTTGTTTTGTTTATTCAAAAAAGCCCAGAAAGTGCAACTACAGAATTTGTGGCAGCAAGAGCCTTTAAAAAAAAAATTGTGGAAAGTGGCAGAGATTGGGCATGTGTCACTGAGCTGAGAAATACACAATGGTCACAGCACTGCTGGTTTCAAGTGCGACTTCCACCAATGAGCTGTGGTCTGGTAACAAATTTTCTACTGTCCTCAAAGCCTCAGTGTGACTACTTCTGACATGGTGTCTCTCTCTGAGCAGCTGTATGGCCCCTGCTGGAGACAACCATGTTCTCCTACCGGGTGGGTCTGAGCCCTGCTGCCCACACTGCCACAGATGGAACAGGTACATAGCACAGACCACATTCTTCGTGCTTCCAAGTCACATGGTATGAGCCAACAGCACCGACACTCTTCATGAGGGAATCCAAAAACTTCCAGCACAAATCACGAGACATTGTTAAGCGTGCTGGAAACAGAAAGTGCCATTCATCTGATTACAGCTCCAAGTGAGCTGTTAGGGTTTTGTATCTTCTGCGACAGGAGACAGTCTCCTTCAGCTAAGTCATTTGCATATTTTTAATTAATATGAAGCAACATTAGTATGCTCTTTGAATACTAAGGAAACATTAAACAGAAAAAGACTCACAAGGCCTTTTTCTAACCTCTAAGTACTGATTTAATTTGTCTGTATTCTATCATATGACACTAAAGAGTATGAAGTGACTGAATTTCTCCTTTATGAAAATCACATCCCAAAACTGGAAATGACAATGCAAACAAAAGATGTAGTCACACCAAGACAGACATACACAGGATATTAATACTTATTCATTAAATATTATTTAATGATACTTTCTGTAGAAAATAGTTTAACTGAAGAATGAAGCTTCAGATTTATTATTCAAAGAAAACCAACTCATGGCCCTAAGAGCTAACACCCAATACTTAAAAAAACCCCCATCTTATAGCTGAGATGTGGTTGGCATGGTTCCAAAAACTATGATGCCAGCTACAGTGAGAGGTTCAGATGCACCTAACCAGGAAACAACCAGACATCCAGATGCCAGGTAAAAACCCAAATAAAATGGAGACAGCTTTACCCACATATCAGCAGTCCCATTCTACATCAGTTTTTACTCACCTCTGCCTCATGATATGAGTGTTCAGAACTGTTTTGCCACAACACGAACTAGGAATACTTTCAGCCACCTCATTCTCCCTGACCATCAGTCCCCTAACAGCCTGATTTAATTTGAGAACTTCAGAGAATAAAACCCTTTATCACAGCCACCAATAATAAAGGGAGGTTTCATTTTGGACCTGATTCAAATTTTGTTGAAGCCAGAAGAAATCTCTCAAGAAGTTTCAATTATCTTTGTTGTTTAGCAAATATTATGACTCCAAAACAGCCAAATGTGATGTAACTAATCAATGATCTTATATTCTCAGCACCTAAAGCCAGGGCTAGTTAAAACCACCTTAAAACATCCAACGAGATCATTCAGAGATAGTGTTTGATCTGAAAGCATTTATTTCACTGGATGGCAAGTGTGCAGATGTTAATAGTTCCTCAACATGCAGCTAAGAATCCAGGAACATTTTTAAATTTTGCATTCAACTAAGCATTAGATACATCAACACCTGCCTGGATTTTCTACAAAATCACTGAACAACTGCACGTGCCCAGGTCCTTTTAAAAGCTTGGCTTTGACCATTTCTCCTGCTTACCTTAAATATTTCTGTCATATTTTTACAAGGCTTAAATTCAAAATGAAATTTTTCTCTATCTCCTCCTTGGGTGAAATGTAATATTTATGCACACACTCAGAAGCTTAGGCATGTAAAAAACATACAGTGAGACAGAATCACAGAATTAACCCCTGATGAACCACTTGTGACTTGAAGGGGGGAAACCTCATAAATTATTCAAGTGCAATTGTAGTCTGCTTGCAGGCAGAACGCTTCTAGGTGTTCCAGAAGTGCAAAGCAGTACCTGCAGTAATAGCATTTTACAAAAACATGGTAATAAGAGGCAAACTACAATGTGTGAAGACATGGATAACGTGGAGACAGGGAGAGAAGCAGGACACTTTAACTTTCCCAAAGTAGCTGTCACTTGAAACCATGTACCATTTCCATATATACACTCCCCCCAAATATGTTTCTTTCCCTGTCTTTAACAGCAGCTGTAAAGTCGAGTCTTAATCTTTTTCCAAGCGGTGAAAAAACCTGCATTATCTGCCAACTGAACCAGCATGGACAAATCTTTACATCCACCTGGATCCTGCTGGGAAAACGTGACTGAAATTTAACTTTATTGGTCCAATCAAAAGGAAATCTAGTGTACATCAGAGGTTTTTCAGATGTTAATAAACAGTCCCACATGCAACTGAAATCAGTGTGCTTGTCTTTGCCTGCAAATCCTAGCCTTCTGGTAAGTAAACCCTCTCTGAGTGACCTCTATCTCTGACTCCTCTGCAGCCTAGAACTGGTTAATTGCTTTTCCCCGTTCCTGTTATTTATGCTGCAGTAGAAACCTCAAGCCAGGTCAGCCCTTTTGCAAGAAGCAGAAAATTATTTCAGTGTAAAGCTCTTTGTGGCAGAACATGACATGACAGACAGAAGAGCAGAAGGTCAAAACAGTGGCATAAGAAGTAAAACGGCTTTAACTTAAAGTTGAAGAGACCACTAGGAGGACCACAACCCAGCATCTCCTAGTGGGCTCACTACAGTTGTTAAACTGCTCTGCTCGGTTCCTAATACACAGCTTACGTGTCTTTTCAGCAAACCCATTACAGCTATCATATTTTTCCTCATATTATCAAAGAGGGGTCTTTGCAGCATCTTCATCCTTGCCACAACACACAGTCACTTTCATTCATTTCCACTTCTTCCTTCTCTGACCTCACCTTGGACCCTACCTCCTCTCCGGTTCGAGGCACTGGAGGAAGACAGGGGAAAAGCATGAAAATGAAGTGAGTCAGCAGTTTCTGAGCAGCAGAATGCATACAAGCATTAGTCAGAGGTGATCAGGGTACTCACCACAGTCAGATGTGAATGAGCCCAAGACCACCAAACAACAGATGGGTGAGCAAACAAACACCTGAAAATTAATCACTGGGCAAGGCCACCCCACAGATAAAGTACTTCAGGGAAAAAACGCATTCTCAGCTGCCACATACCAGTGCTGAAAGGCAACAAAGCACACAGGGCACTGTTCTGTCACATTTCTACTTCCCTTACAAATTGCCCACTACAATCAGTACAGCTGAATCAAACAACCTGATGAGACACTTGCCTTGACTGGCATAATATTTTCCCTAATAAGCGCGGCCCACAGCTGCAAAAGCTTTTCCTGAGTAAAGCACACACACAGTGCCCTAATATGCACTGTTACCCTCCTGCTCATCTGCTCCCTTATCAGGACACATGGACAGCAGTAGCAGTGATGCCATTAGTTAGGCAAGTGGCGTTCCACGTCATGCAGTAGAAATTTGAATTCTTACAATTTAAGGCCAAACTACTAATACAAGTTCTAAGGGCCACAAGTGTTTGTTTGCAACACAAGAATAGTACCTTGCTACTCTCAGCAGTGTCTTCATGCAAAAAGAGATTTGAAGGGGTATTGTTCCCAGTCTTCACCTTCCAGCAACGAAATCAAGGGTACATAACAGAAAAAACAATCCACCCCTTTCAGCAGGGCAGAGTACAGCTGTAGGATTCTCATCCATCATCTGCAAGAAAGCCCTTCTCCCACAAAACTCTTCTCTGTCATGGTACAGTAAGTCCATTAAACTGTGAGTGATGTACAACCATTGCTCCAGGAGAGCACACCTCACTTGAGAGAGATGACACTGCTTCAGTGCCTCTGCATTTCGGCTGGACAGAGCAAGACTTACTGTAAAAACAACCCCCCCACCAAAATGACACCTAGTGAGTTTCAAGAACACAGTTAATTACTGTACTCTGGGCACAACATTCTCTGTTCTGTGACTCTGAGAAAGTGCTAACCTCTCTCTACAATTTCTCCACTCCTAAAATATGTTACTTCCACTTTGTTGTGAGGCACTTACTAAAATATGTTAAAGTGCTTGCCAACAACACAACTAAACTTTACCTAAGAGCAACCTTTATCCGTAAGCAGTTTGCAATATGCCCTCTCTTCTCTGCAGGCTTCCGAATATATTTTTCCACATTAAACCTGGCCCTGTCATCCATAAAATACAGTTCAAGTTCCATTTTTCGACACAGCTTATTTAGGCATTGTTAATGCAAAATATTAGTAGGGAAGAGCAAAGCTACACATAATATTTACACGAATTTCTAAAATTAATAAATATGTGTTTTAACTCATAGTATTTGGAAAACCACAGCATTGTATCAGATACAAGCAGCTAGAGAAAGAAAATGACAGCAAACATTTAGAGCACATCAACTACTCTACTGATCCATGCAATCAGTCTTTACACAGTAGTCCTGGCATATATAAACAGACCTCTGTACATTTACACCAATCTTATCCTTCATATGAGAAGTTTGAGAATAAAAGGCAGCAAATTTTAGCTTTTTCACAATAGCTTCTCTACTCCACCAGTTTTTAATTCTTTTGCTACTCACTCTAGTGTGAAGTCATTATCAGTACAAGCTGAAGCTACAATCGCCTGGTACAACTTCCTGGGCCGGAGGCATCACTGTTTTTAAATAAATGCTTGAGTTTTTTTGTTTCAGAGTTTCTGGCATCCTTCTACCTTCTTGTAAAGCATTTTCAGTTTTCATGTAGCAGCAAGGTTGCTCTCTCCCACACAAGCACCTGCACAAGGTACATCATTCTTAGATGTCTGCACAGGGACTCAGACAACTTTTAGAAATGTGTAACAAGGATAACGACCAGAAGTCCTGGTGTGACATTGTTGAAACAGACTCTTTCGCGGGTTGTCTTTTCAGCCATTCGAGTGAGTGCTCACTTGTTGAAATAAATGCTAAAAAGCATTACTTGTAATTTAAATAATGTTCACCACATAGAATCAGCCGACACACCTTAACTCGGTTCGCGGCCATTATTTAATTCGGCTTAAATACCTTTATGAACAGACGCCGACAGGTGAAAGAAAGGCAGAGCTCCTACAACACGTGAGCACACCACCAGGGAGGCAGACTGCCCGTCTCCCCGCCTCTGCTCACGGACTCTCGGGTACG